>CM072815.1:88127725-88580400 GCA_036937905.1 Salvia rosmarinus | reverse complement strand
AGATTGATTATTTCATCAAATTTTTAAGGTACTAATTCGTTAATATGATTGATTAGTCCATAATTAGGATATAGTTTTCTTCAAATATTAATAATAATGATGTATTACAATTAATTATATTACGATAAGGACAAAATATACATCTAAAGTTTTCCTATTAACAGAGATCTAATATGAAGCTCACAGTTCAAAACCCAAATCCTCATATCAGAAGTAGCAAAGCAGACCTCTCGTGAGCAGAACAAAGAATTGTCAGAGCCCTCATACCACATACCACTTCTATGTCAGAGGATTTTATGCCTCTAAACTACAGCCATAACGCAATTTCCACGATCCCACATAGTCTATTATCCGAAATTATCGAAGCATTACTTCACGCACCACGTCATTACCTCGGTATTTGCGCCATTATATCCCTTTAAATATCCTTCCATACGCGATATCATGTATGCAATTTCACATATCCATATTTTCATACACAAACATCTTTGCTCTCACGATTTTCTCATATCAAAAAACATTTCTACATGTTCTAACTTGAATGTCAGAATCTTTCTTCGAAGAACCTCCTTCAATCTTGTTTTGCAGACCTATCCCGTCATTATTCCATTGATCCGCACGAAGGCTATCCATTAACCACCGATCTATGTTGAATAAAGTAATAATTGTTGTAGAATTTTCATCCAACCCTATCATATTAAAATTTTGTCTTATATTGAATATTATGTAAAAAATGAATTCAATAGTCAGAAAAAAAAATTGGGGCAGACAAGTGATATTAACTGGGACAGACAAATGATATTAACAGATGGTGGCCTAAGGTCCATTTCCTCAATTTGGACCTCAACATAAAATCTAAATAATATTATTGCTTAATGATTTTCGATTATAACATAGCACTAAGCAGTACCAATTTTGTGTTATGCATCTAGTTTAATCATTGTACGACTAGCTCAATGATTCATAATTTATCCACACTATTTTATCACTGCAGGTTTTGACGTTTTGTATGAATTGTTGCAATTATATAGTGGCTTCATATAGAATATCCAAAGTTTCTAAAACCGGTATGAGGTACTGATTGGGACAGTAATTTTTGAACTAACAAAGATTCAATATTTCCTTATTATTCAAGATTGCTATGTATTAGTTTATATTCCGATTAAACCTAATTGGTGGAGTAGCGGATCTCGTGACAGAAAACCCGCCATTTCAGATTCAATAACTCAAATGAATCTTGCAAACTATGTCTGATTAGTTTCCATAGGTAAAGCTTCTCTTTCATTTGAGTTCCACAATTCAATAAAAAAAAGACTCATCATCTTTCAGGAAAATTTAGGCAGAAAATCAAGCTTAAAACAATTCTTCCTGTCGCACACAAACAAGAACTTATACGTTGCATTTAATTCAGACATAAATGATGAACTGAGAAAAAGAACTGAAAATATTTCGTGCAGACTACATACATATATGCATCCGACATGGGAATTCACGAAAGATTAATTCAGACTTTTTCCATGAAATCTTCAAAGTGAAGCATAAATGAAGATAAACGTAAAAAAAAGAACAAACTTCAAAAGCAAAATGTTAAAAGGAGAACAGCTCTTTACCTCCTTCGATTGACAGAAAATAAAAAGATGCTTATACATGTATGAAACAATGACGAGTCAATTAGGATATATTTGAGTCCTTTTAGAATGATCTAGTCATTAGAGCAACGATTCTAAGTCGGCACCTGATAGGATACGGTCCAACTACTGGGCTCAACATCGGGCCCAATATAAATGGGCCCGACATTAAGCTCGGCCTATGTAAGTTCGGCCAAGAAGACTCTAAACCAACTACAACTCAAATCTACATGAGTGGAGCGTAGAAGATTCGGATATCTAAAGGAATCTAGATGCATATCTAAAAGAATCCTTATAAGAGAAGACTTTGTATTAGAGTCGAACTCAATATCATTGTGTATAAATAGAGGCTAGATTAGACGAAAAAGGATCATCTACACTCTTTGTAACCACTTCTTACACTCTCAATACACATATACTCTCTCTTGCTCCGTGGACGTAGATCTAATTCAAAGATCGAACCACGTAAACTCCTCGTGTTCATTGCGCATTTATTTCCCTAACGAAATTAAGATCGATCATTGGCGTGATGCGTGGGAAACAAAATTCGTGTTTTCAATCAACCTTTGTTTCTGGGGAATCAATCACGACGATGAATACAAAGTCTTACATCGAGCATGCGGCAACAACAACAACAACAACGGCGGGGCGCGAGCTCGGCTTGGGAAAAGCCCGATCGAGATCGATCCCGAAGGACATGTCCAAAGTCTCGACGAGCAAGGCCATCCCACCGCATGAAGAAGAAGAGTACCGTAGTGAGGAGGTCGTATAAAGAACCGGAGGAACCCCTAGCACCACGGTTAAACACAGACGAAGCGGTTAAAGGGTTCCTCGAAAAGAACAAGGAGAGCTTCATCCGTACCTTAGCGAGAACAAGTTCGGCATCATCACGAAGACAAGGATGCGAAGCCTCATCAAAACACGAGCGGCATAGTGGGTGAATCCCCATCCTCCGGATGATAGGCGCTCATACCTTTACACGGTGGGGCCCAAACCGACCGTGCAAGGGCGGCGGCGGCGGGGACGGGGATGTCGTGATCATCGCGGTCGATCCCACCACCAAAGCGAGTTCGGTCGGCGAACTCGCATTGCTCTCGGAAGGGGATTCGATGGATACGGAGGATAATTACCCCTTCTCGGCGAGATACTCGACACTCCACTCCCGAGACAAGTGCAGGTGCGAGCATATCCCCTATGATGATGAGGATCCGCGAACTTCCTCTCACAATTCCAATACAACATGATCAACCAACGTCTCAACACCATCCATATGTGCAAACTCTTCCCGGAGTTACTGGTCGACAACGCCCGTCGGTGGTTCGACAGTTTACCTCCCGGGAGTGTTGGATCTTACCGCGACCTGATGGAAGCCTTTCATCGAAGGTTCTTCCAAAAGGCCGAGTCCAAAACGACATCGGCTCACCTCCTTACGGTGAGACAAGGCCGAAGCGAGTCCATCAGCGACTTCATGACTCGGTTCAATAAGGAATGCCTCAAGGTCGAAGACATAAACGACCTCCTCATCATCTCGGCCTTCCAGAATGGCATCTTGCCGGGGGCCTTATATAAGGAGATCGTCAAGTACGAGCCCCGTACTGCGTCGGAGCTGTGGCGCATAGCAGACCGGTTCGCCAAAGCGGACGAAGCTGACAAGAAAAGCGCGACGAGAACCCTCGACAAAGGAGAAAGAGGATGGTCGAGGAGACCGAGCGAAGGTCGACAAAGTGCCTTGAAAGGATACAACGTCGCCCGATAGAGTCGAGGCTCGGGCGTAATAACTCGGGCGATCGGTATGCCCTTGACAAAGTCGAGGCGGAGATCTATGAGCTCCACATGAACATGTTCGAAACCTCGGCCAATGGCGGGGGATCGGCGCGGTCCAACAAATATTGTTCCTTCCATGAGGATTATGGACACGACGGAGGAGTGCGAGATCTCATGGCAAACATTGAAAAGTTGGTGCAGGGGCGGGTCTAAAAAATACCAGGGCATGGCCGACGAGTGGTCGATCTGAAGCCCCACCGAGGTCGGAAGAAAAGGAAGCAAAGGGTGGCTGTAACCTCACAAGAAAGCAAGGCGCGATACTGATGAAGAAGGAGATGACGAACCCCAATACGATGGGATCATCTCCACCATCACGGGGCTCTCGGAGCTACTGAAGTCCTCCCTTAAAGTGAGGCCAAGTCCCTATACCGGTGAACACATGAACAAGAGGTTTAAAAGGGATGAGGCAATCACCTTCTCCGAGGACGACCCCGTACCAGCCGTAGTACCCCACCAGGACGCGATGGTAATCCAGGCAGTGGTCGCCAACAAGTTGGTAAAGCGCGTGTACATCGAAAGTGGTGCGTCGGTAAGCATCCTCTTCAAGGAATGCTTCGACAAGTTAGGAGTTGAGGAGGCGCGCCTCGCCACTCATTACCACTCCGGCTTCGTGCGAAGAGACTCGCCCGGAAGGAATCATTGAACTACCCGTCACGGTAGGAAGAGCGCCGACGAGCTCCACCAAGGTGGTGCAGTTCTTCGTGGTAAAAGCCTACTCGCCGTATAATATCATACTAGGACGGGACTGGTTAAACGCGGTGAGGGCGGTATGCTCAACATACCATTTGACGATGAAGATCCCACACGAGGAGGGGTAGGCGTGATCAGGGAGATCGAAGCAGGCGAAGAATGCATGCGGTCGCCTTGAGAGGTGCGGGGACTTGACCCGTGCCTGAGCATAGCAATTAAAGAAACCCGAGGAGTTGGGCGGAAAGGACGTCGTTGCTCCCGACGGTCCGATGAGGAGGTCACGCTATATGAAGACGATCCACTCAAGGTCGTCAAAGTAGGTTTGCAAGTACCTCAACTAAGAAAGCAGATCATCCAACTCCTAAGGGAATTCGAGAGCGTGTTTGCTTGGTCACCCTCGACATGGACGGGGTCTCACCAAGTATTATCACTCATGGCTCAATATTGACCCAGCGTAAAACCGGTTCGTGAAGCAATGGATCTTTGCGGTGAGCGGAATCAAGTCATACATGAGGAGGTGAACCAACTATTAAAAGCACACATATTGTTGAAGTCAGTATCCGACCTGGATTGCCAACCCAATGATGGTCGAGAAAGGAGGAGGGATGGCGAATGTGTATCGATTACACCGATCTCAATAAACAACGCCCAAAGGATTGTTATCCCTTCAAATATCGACAAAAAGTTGGCTACGGTGGGATCTGAAGTCTTGACTTTTGGTTTATCTGAGGATATCACCAAGTGTTGATGAGTGGCGAGGACGCGTCAAAACAGCCTTCATAACGGACTTGGTCTTTGCATATAAGAAGATGCCATTCGGACTCAAGAATGCGGGGCCACTTATCAAAGAATGGTGGACAAGATATTTCACCCTACATAGGTCGAATGTGGAAGTATATGTAGATAACATCGTCGTCGAGAGTAAAGAGGAAGCCACATGTGTTGCCGACCTCGGGATCGTCCTCGGCTTACTTGAAAGGTAAACCTAAAGCTAAATCCCAGTGTACATTCGCGATTCGGTCAGCAAATTTTGGGGTCTTGGGTCTCACAAGAAGGATTAAAAGCCAACCGTCAAAGGTTCAAACCATTTTGGAAATGAAGATGCGAAGACCATCCACGACATACATAAGTTGACGGTGCATAGCATAGTTGCACTTTCTTTCAAAAGCCGTGGATAAGCGACTCCATTTTTAAAATACTCAAAAAGCTCGGAGTTCTCTTGGGATGATAAACACAAGTCGACTTTTGAAGATCTCAAGAACTACCTCACCAAACTTCCCACTTTATCCGTCCCAAAGAAGGAGGGTCCTTTCCTATACCTCGCCACCTCGGACGAAACCATAAGTGCGGTTTTAGTGCGAGAAGGCGGATGTCGACTCACATGTATTTTATCGGCCGAGCACTAAAGGGCGAAAGCGAGATATCGACCTTTGGAAAAGTTCGCCTTGGCATTAGTAAATCTTTGCAAGGTGACTACGCCCTACTTCCACGCACATCCCATACAAGTTCTCACCGATCATCCACTTGGCAAGTGTTGACAAAGCGGAAGCTTCGGGAAGAATTGCGAAGTGGGCAATCGAGCGGGAGAACACGCTATATCTTTACGCCTCGTTAAGCCGTCAAGGTCGGGGCCTTGCGAGACTTTCTTGTCGAGGCTAACCCGCGAGAAAGCGAAAACCCGCCGAGCCAACTACGAGACAACGCGCCGAACTCATAAAGGAACCATCGAAGATTGTTGGCAAATCTATGTGGATGGAGCTTGGGAAAAAAGCAGGCGATGGGGCGGGCATCTTACTCATAAGTCCGGATGGATAAGAGATAGCCTCGCACTTGGTTTACATTCAAAATACGAATAACAGTAGAATATGAAGCCTTAATCGCGGGACTTCGCTAGCTCAAAGTCTTGAGATCTGAGTCGTGCAAGTCCTGATGACTCTCGGGTTATAGTAAGCCACATCTTTGGGAAAGTCGAAGCAAAAGCAACATGATGAAGAAATACCTTGAAAAAGCTAAAAATCAAAAAGCCAACTACAACAATCTTTCTCATACTTCCGGTTGGTTCGCATCGAGGGAGCAAAATAGCCGGTGACACTTTGAGCAAAGCGGCCTCGTCGTCAGAGCCCACCGATGAAAAGAAGTCTGAGGCGAAGCATAGGCGATGCGGGTCGAAGTCAACATAGTCTTGGACGAGGAACCTAATTGGATGACCCCGTCCAAACATATTTGGAGAAGGCGAACTATCCATGGCGGGCTCGAGGCTAGGAGAATCTTGAGCAAATCTCTGATATACACTCGGCGAGAAATTCTCTGGAGATCATACCTCCAGCCTCTCCTAAGGTGTTTGGGTCGAACCGAGCTGATTACGTACTACGAGAAGTACGAGGGATCATGTGGAAGTCACATCGGACCCGTGTCTTATCGAAGAAAGTCATGCGATGGGGATACTATTGGCGGCGATGTTCCAGACTCGATTGACCTCGTCGAAAGTGTTGAAGTGCGAAATTCATGGAAGCGTGCGAGGCTACCTCAAACCGACCTCGCCCGACATGCAAAGCCCTTGGCCATTCATGCGATGGGGATCGATATCGTGGGCCCGTTACAAAGCTCGAGGCGGTTCGGTTCACGATCGTCGCAATCGATTACTTCACGAAGTGGGTGGAAGCCGAACCCTTGGTGAAAATCACAAGCAAAACGCCCTCAACCGTGCGGAAGAACATCGTGTGTCGCTTTGGCATCCCTCATATCCTCGTTTGGATAATGGGACCCGGTTCACGGATAAGGTCTTCAAGAGTGGTGTCGAGCTTGAAATCCAACAAAGATTCACCTCGGTGGCCCGTCTTGAGCAAATGGTCAAACCGAAGTCACCAATAGGACCATCGTGAAAGGACTAAAACTTCGCCTCGATCGGTGAAGAGCAGCGGGTGGAAAATTTGTCATAAGTCTTATGGTCGTGTCGAACAACACCTCGGACATCGAATGGAGAAACACCTACGGTTTGGTGTATGGAACCGAGCGATAATCCTGCGAGATCGGTATGCGAGTCCCGCACCATCAACTTCTCGGCAAGTAAATGGGAAAATCTACGAACCGACCTAGATCGCTTGAAGAAAATGAGAGCTCGCCTACATTAGAAGCTCGGTACAAGCAACAAGTAGCTCGATATTACAACCGGCGTGTCAAATCCGGCAGTTCAGTAGGCGACCTCGTGCTTGAAATAATGAAGTCGATAAAACCGTAAAGCTCGGTAAATTGGAAGCCACATGGGAAGGGCCTTACCACATCGAAGAAGTCCTCGGAAAAGGGTCGTATAAGCTCGCACATATATCCGATGAGCAAATACCCAATCGTGGCACATCATCCATCTCGAGATATTTTGCATAAGTGTCGGGTTGTTCATTTAGTCATGTCGCGTCTTTTTGTAACGTCGCGTCAAAGGTTGTCTGTACAGACGTTGTCTTTTCGGTCTTTTTCTGTTGTTACGTCGTATTTCATCAATAAAATATTTTTATTGCATATTTCATTTGTCACTTATGCATACTACCTCTTCCCATAATGACTACCCTCTTGATATACCTCTTGGAGGGCGAACTACCTCTTGGAGGACGAACTATACCCTCTAAGGAGGAGATCTAAGCGTGCGTGAGGGACCACCCTAGCGATACTTCTTGCCAAATAAGGAACCCATACCTTCGTTTATTTAGGATTAATTACCTTCGTTTATCTGAGGGCGAGGGACCACCCTAGCGATACTTCTTGCCAATAAGGAACCCATACCTTCGTTTATTTCGGGGATGAATTACCTTCGTTTAGTACGAGGACGAACTACCTTCGTTTATTACGAGGATGACCTACCTTCGTTTGATTACTAGGAAGAAATGTATATAGCGTTTTCAACACAAGGCAAAGAAAAATTCATTCTTATTTCCAAAGTATACAATACTTACATCCGGAGGTGGGAAAAGCTAAGTCGATCCCTATGAAAGTCGGGGTTCAACGGATCATCTATGCTAACCCTATCCTACCTCGGCCTCGTCCTCGATCGATGCGGGAGTTAACCACTCGGCCTCTTTGCCTCGCGAATGACCTCGGCTACTCGATGACACTGACCTCGGCTTCCGATGGGCGGCGTCTATCTTGCATAAAAACTCGAGAAAGTGTCATCGACATTCCACGTCGTCGGGAGAAGTAGAAGCCTCGACGGAGGAGGAGCTTGGCGGATGAAGAAGCATCGATCATCGAGCGAAGCACCTGCTCGAGAAAGGAAGACGAGTACTACGGTCTTGTACAAGCCACCTATCTTCTTGGTCGAATATTGCTCACGAAATTGCCGAGTCGACCATACTCTTGTCTGTACCTCGGCGGCGAGCTATAAGCTCGAAAACTTTAGCTTGACCTCGGAGATAGTCATCCACCACCTCGGCGGATAACCGCCTCGTATTGACATGCTCCTCGATGACCGATTTGGCTTTATCCTCCGCGATCTCGAGCTGCTCCTCGAACTCAAGAATCGAGCTTGAAGCCGTCAAACTTCTCTTGTGAAGTCTCGAATTTAACATCGGCCTCCTCTCAACTCGGTGATTGCTATAAGGTATGGATATGTGATGTCTCTAAGTGAAGGACTTGACCTCTTTAGATTCGAGGCAGAGCCAACATCTTGATTTGATCCAACCAAGGCGACACATCAAAAGTTCGGGAAAACGGAGACAAAACAAAAGACAAGATTTCTTCCGTAAAATTGGGGAGTTTTATTAAAGCCGTTAAGGCAGGAATTATCGAGATACATATACATTTACAAAAAAAGGATCAACACCTCAAACTTCCCCTCGTGCGTACAGTAGCTCGGCCTTCTCCTGGACTCGGGAAGCTTCGACCTCCTCCTCTCGGACTTGAGAAGCTTCAGCTTCCTCCTCCCGGACTCGGAAAGTCTCGGCCTCCTCCCGAGCTCCAGTAGCCTCGGCCTCCTCGCCCGGCTCGGCTGCGCCACCCTCTGCCATTCCGCGACCTCGGCGACCACCGTCGCCTCGGCCCTTAGCGGATCGGCCATTATGGCCTCGATCGAGGTCCGCCTCTGCGAGCAAGCACGAATAGACTCCATGATCGGCGGGGTTGGCGATGACGGCAGACTCTCCAACAGGCAAGCTCCCGGGCCGTTGGCAATGACCTCGCATACTCACTGCGGCAGGCTTGGTCTCCATCACCTCATACCCGTACTTGGACTTATCCAACTGCGGGTAATCCTCGGCAACTTCATCGAGAGTGTCCGCAACCACACGCTTATTCAGGACCTCGACCAAATCGTCGGCCAACCCGGAGAATCTCCTTGATAGGAACGACTTCAGCGCAGCGCACGGAGCATCGTCGTCCTGCGAGGCCGCCAACTCGGCCTCCCGACGTCTTGCCGCCTCCACTTCGGCCTTCAATAGGCCGACTTCGGCCTCCGCCGCCCTGGCCTTCGCCGCCTCGACTGCCTTCTCTACCTCGGCGGCCGCCGACGCGATCTCCTCCCGGCGGGTCCCGAGCTTTCGCCTCGACCTCGGCAATCTCTAGACAAGGAGAGACTTCTCTCCTCCATCTCACAGCAAAGCGAGCAACCCGTCAAACCGAGCGACGCCGCCTTCAAGTAATCCGTCGATTGGGCGGACGTCGCCGCCGATTGGCGGACACCTTAGCTTGACTCGGCGGACATGTCCTCGACCCGCATGCAATACCAACCGTGTCAAACAAATACAACGAATACTTAACTTTGTGCCAAGTACAACAATGGCGTTACCTCGGGGAAAGACCGGCGAGCGGCTTGGGAACCGACGATCTCGCAATCCGGGTCATCGGCAACCGTGGCATCGGGAATCGCAGGCCTTATCCTTTTAAAGCGTTGGAGAGGCGCGGGCGAAGGAGATTTCGGGACATCTTCAGTCCTCTCGGAAGAGGCCTCAGCTACCTCTTTCAATGCCAAGGTGGAGGACTCGAGACCAAAACTCGACCTCGTCCTCTTCTTCTTTCCTTTGACGAAGTCCACTGCAAAGAAAAATAAGCTCCAGGTTAGCACAAAGGAGAACAAAAATAATAAAGCGACGAAGTGAAAGAAGGGGGGCTCACCCTTCACCGGCTCCACCGAAGTGGCAAGATCATAAGGGCTCAGCCCCGCGCTGACGAGCTCAGCCTCGGTAAAAACATCCTCGACTTGGCCGACCATTTTCAATGCCTCCTCGAAGTCACCGAAGTTGTCATCGACGGCCACATCCGCCAGCTTCTCAGTGTTCCAAATAAACTCGAGGAAACCCTCCGACCGGCAGAAGAAGAACTTCTTATGTCAATTCGAGATCTTTGACTTCGTTTTCACTTTAAAGCCACGACGAGGTGATATATAATACCACCCCGAGCTAGACTTGAATTGGAAAAACCTAAGGATCAGCCCTAGGGTGAAAGGATGATTATGCCGATGGGCATAGACGCCTAGGCCCGTCAATTGCCGAAATGAGTTTGGCGTTATTTGGGCTAGAGGAATGCGAACATTCATTGAAGTTCGACATAAGCGGAAGGAAAAGGAACACGAAGACGGGACTTGAGGTGTCTTCGTAATTATAACAAATCCGCGGAGGCGCGGGCCTATCCTCCGGTCGAGGGCGACCAACCCATAGATGGTGGAATAAAAACTATTAGCAAGCTCTACTATGTCGAAGATTCTGACACGAAGGAAGGTGGAAACTTTACAAAATCCCTCAAAGGGAAAATTAAATCACGACATACGGAGCAGGAGAATCGTGTATAGACTTCTAAAGCCACCGGGCACCCGTGGCAACCTGTTTCACAACGCCATCATGGCCGTAAGATTCCTCGGAGGAAGAAGATGAAGCCATTAAAAATAACTTACGGGTTTTGGATACGAAATCGAAGAAGATGGCGAAGGCGCAATGAGGGCGACAATGGCGACAATTGAACTCTTTTACGAAAGTCGAGATTTGGATGAATTTGAAAAATGGAAGCGATAAAGTGATATGAGGAAAGGCGTATCATGGAAGTTATTCCCAATATGCACTTTATCGGAAACCCAACCGTTGTCGCGCATTAAATACGGATAGCGGATCCGTGTTCGACATCGGTAAACCATCCCGTGTTCGGCCTCGTCACGACGCTACGCATTCAACCACAACGTCGTACATACGACTTCGGCATAACGCCTCGGTAAGGTGAAGCCAAGCAACATACGACTTCGGCATAACGCCTCGGTAAGGTGAAGCCAAGCAACATGCGACTTCGGCATAACGCCTCGGCTAGGTGAAGCGAGCGAAATGTGACTTGACATAGCGCCTCGACAGTGACGCGCGACACAACCGGAGAATATGATCTCTACATGACTATCTGCTCCACCACACCGGATCACGAATCTCGGCAAGGTGATGTCGAGACACTATCCCCCATCCATTACAACCTCACTTCTACGTCTTTTTTTTTGGGGGATGTGATAGGATCTGACCCAACTACTAGGCCCAAGCATCGGGCCCAATATAAATAGGCCCGTCGATGGCTCGGCGAGGTGAGTTCGGCCCGAAGACTCTAAACCAACTACAACTCAAATCTACGCAAGTGGAGCGTAGAAGATTCGGATATCTAAAGGAATCATGGATGCATATCTAGAAGAATCCTTATAAGAGAAGACTTTGTATTAAAGTCGAACTCAAGATCATTGTGTATAAATAAAGGTTAGATTAGAAGAAATCGATCATCTACACTCTTTGTAATCGCTCCTTACACTCTCAAATATACATACTCTCTCTTGCCCCGTGGACGTAGATCTAATTCAAAGATCGAACCACGTAAACTCCTCGTGTTCATTACGCATTTATTTCCCTAACGAAATTAAGATCGATCAGCACCAAATGCCACATATACTGAAAAGAGAGAAAGTTACAAAGATATTGATGGAAAGTTTAATAATTTTTAAAATATCTTGTGGCTGGTTTAATTTGTTCGCCGAAGATCTCTCTATTAAAAATCTCTCACATATTATTATATAATCTGAACAAATGTCCACTTCAAAGATACCTCAGTCAAGTAGAATAAAATAGAACACATTATAACTGACTACAGGATAATCATGAAAATAAATCGATAGACAACTTTAACTCCAGGATGTCAGCTTTGACTTCTGTGGGGATAGTCGACTGCCTGATATTAGGATTGACAATTTGTACGTGTCGGATCGTTATCATATCGAAGATATGATAAGACCAAACACGAACACGACCAGTTAAAGATCTATCCGATACGAACACGATACGAAATATACTGACACTGACACGACACGAGCACGACCAATTAAAGATCTGTCCGACACGAACACGACACGAAATATACTGACATTGACACGACACGAGTACGATACGAACACGAATATGATAAGACTTTTTTCGTGTTGACACGATACGATAACGACACGACACAAAACGACATATTCAAATTCAAATGAAAAAATGAATTAATAAAAAAAATAAAAATATATAAAATAATATTAAATAAATAGTATCAAATTATACGAAAATTGCACTATCCGACATGAATACGAATGCAACACGAAAATTATCGTGTTACACGAACACGACACGAAATTATCGTGTCCTTAATGACAATGTGTCGACACGATAAGGACACAAATACGATAAAATGAACAACTAACCGTTATTTTCATGCGTGTTCATGTCGTGTTTTAGTGTCGTGTCAAAAATTATCAGCCCTACACGATATCACACTTTAGTCATATCGACTCATTCATCTCTTTCGGTAGCTAAGTCTCGGTCCCGATCTTGACATTCGATCTTACAACGTCAGTTTTCAGTATTCAACTTTACTCTAGTAGCTCATTCATCAAGATCGCTATACTTGATGCCGGACATCGGTTGGTCTTAGTCGGTCTTGATATGTGATCCTTCAAATGAGTTTATATCGATTCGTTGATCACGATACTCTATCGATATGAATGACTTGATGCTTCTTGAATTCTTTCAGTCTTGGACATGTCCAAGCGGTAGTTCTACTACTGAAACCTATAATACAAACGTCTAATTCTAGAACAAGTCAGTAGTATTATTTAAATCAACAAGATAATCATCAGAGAATTTGGATCTAATCAAAAAACATAGTTAAGATATATTAATTTCCAATAACTTAAGAAATTTCTCAACATGATTATCAATATATATATATATCAGAGAAAGTACGGAATATAGATAAGGTTGAAGATTATCCTAGGGGAAAAAAATATTAGTAGATTGGAATATAATGCATAGATTGGAATATAATGCATTGGTTTATTGTCCAAATAAGTACAGAATCATTTGGAATGGTGTATGCAATATTTCAGATTTCTTGATTATGCATAAAAATTTTGTTTTGTGTAAAACTGAGCCACGTGTAATCAATTATGCAGAATAACAAACTATTATGCCTAGAAAGGAACATTCGCTATGAATTAAAATATAAATATATCTTTTTATATAATGATTGTGATAATTTCATAGTTTCTATGTGAAGTGGAATTTAATGAAACAATAAAAAGTAGATCACCGAATTGCTTCCCCCAATACCAAATCCTAACATACGGTTGTTCCCAGAACCATGGCTCAATTTATTTGTTATTCTTTCATGATACAATTTATGTTCAATCTTATTATATTTAATACTATGCAATTTTCAAATGACTAACAATCAAATATATTCCGAACTATTGAATTTGGGCAGTTAATATTCAAATTATGAGAAATTATGTGAATCTATATTGTGCAAATTTTCATTACTCGAAAGCTTAACATGATTGTCGCGAGTTTCCTGTGACTTGATGTGTGTAGAAATGAATTTTCTTAATAAAAGGTAAGCTCAGAATAGGTCAAATTTGTGATGATCCTTCTCTTTTAGGGGTATTTACTTTGCATTATTAGGTTGGATAGATAAAATTAATCTAACATAATCAAGTGTTTATTTTTAAGGATTAACATTTGATGATATCTCAAAGCCCGAGATTATTTTAATCATTTGAATTATTCTCTATTAATTTTAATCCAATCAATATAGGTAGGATTAAAATAATCCTCCAAATAAAGGAAAAGTTATTTATCCCAATTTTAATCATTCACTAATAATTTATAGTAAACAAAGAATTGATAAATAAAAATTATCTTATCATATATTTAATCCATCAAATACTCAATCATTCAATATGTTAATCATGAAAAGGAAATATTTTCCTTAAGGTATCGAATTAAGGAATCGAAAAGATTTGTATGGGTTTAGTGTGGATATGATAGGTCAAAGTCAACAGTTTGTGACAGAAATGAAAAAACAATAATCTTGATATTAATTTTGATTTCTTTCACAATCTCCTAAATTATTCAAGGAGTGGAGAAGAGACTTTAAATTTTCTTTTTGTGTTTAACGTTTTAAAATTATATACCTTGCGCATTAAATTGTTTTCTTAAAAACATTATATATTAATCTCGCATCTTAAAACAATTTAGCTATAAATTGAAAAATAAAAATCCAAACGTATCGGGCCACAGTCCAAAATGAATAATTCCATGCTTCGAATCATCATGAGCTGTAATATTGGACTGTTAATACATTAGACAGTGAATATTGGGTTATTCGGGCCGAACTATTAATTTATTTTACTTTCTTTCTAAGAATTATCCATTTATATTCCAGAAACTCGCCGTCTCGTATTATATTTCCTTATATCTGCAGTGATCGATTTTAATTTTCTCACGTTTAATTTTGTAAATGTGGGTGCTTCAATCTGATGAGTATGAACATGCAAGCTCAAACTCGACTCGTTTAAATTTTATTCGCTCGAGTTAGGGTGAGCATTCGGTTCGGTTCGATTTTGCTAATCCGAACCGATCCGAAAATCAATTTTGAGAGAAATACAATCCGATCCGAACCGAATATCCGAAAATCAAAATCGAAAATCCAAAATTTTATAAATATATCCGAACCGAACCGAAAATCGAAATTATGAAAATCGAAAATCCGATTTTTTTGTTAATTCTTATATATATTTATATTAGATTTAAAATATTTAAATAAAATATTATTATTATTATATAAATTATATATAATTCGGATATTTGGATTTTTGGATTAAAAAATCGATCCGATCCGATCCGAAAATCGAAATTTTGAAAATATCAATCGATCCGAACCGAAATCCAAAAATCCGATCCGAATTTTAAATTTCGGTTTGGTTCGGATCGGATATTCGGTTCGGTATTTTGCTCACCCCTAGCTCGAGTTCGAATTCGAGCTTTAAATTGAGCTTGAGCTCGGTTCGTTATAAATTTTTTGAGCTCGCAAACAATTCGAATTCGGTTCGATAACTACTCATTTATGAGACATATTCGAACTCGAGCTCGAACTCTGCTCGTGTTCGAGCTCGAATTCGGTTTGATAATGTGTTATTCGAGCTCGAGTTCGAGATCAAACTCGAATTCGACTTGACTTTAAAACCCTATTTTAGCATAATCCACTCCATGATTCCATTAATTCAAATGATGCATAGTCTACTAATCAATCATAATCAAACAACAATTACAATAAGAAGTTTAACAAGATTCATTACCAAATAAATTTTTCACAACTATCAAAAGAAAAAGATGTCTAATTATAGCTAGTTTTGGATTAAATTCATATCAGGAAAAAAATGTCTGATTCTAGCTAGTTTTAGATATAGATATGATATATAGAATTAATATACTATTTAATATCATTCGAATACATCTACTTCATTCATCTACTTACAATTATTATTATTTTATTTATCTCATATAAATTAATTATGTAATTAGATGTTATTTATTTTAAATTATAATTATAGAGATATAAATATAACTACGTAACTCATACTTGTATATTTATATATTATAATGATTTATATTAGTATTTTTGTTCATAAGATAATTTGGTAGATCAAGTTATTTTTTTAGTATTCAACTTAATATTTCATATGATTCTATTCAATATCATTCTATTACATTTACTTTTCAAAATCTACTTATGAGTTATAAATTATAATTGTTTTATCTCATAGTTACTTAGTTATAAAGGTAGATGAACTTTATACTAGAATTATGAATTATTATTATATTTATCTCGTAGTCAATTAGTTATGTAAGTTATTTGTAATTTACTTTTAGAATTATAATTATAGAGATATAAATATAACTATGTAACTCAAGTATACTTGTATACTTATACATTACAATTATCTAAATCGATATTTTTGTTCATAAGATAACTTAATAAATCATGTTATTATTTTTTAGTTTTCCAAATCAATATCTCATTATATTAATTAATTGTTCATTTAATGATTTTATTTTATTATACACATGAAAATATATATTAAGGTTTGATTAAAATAAAATAAAATATATATACTAAATAACTGAATATACTATTCAATTACATTTACTTTTCAAAAATATTATACTAGTATAAATATGATAACTAGTTAATTAGTTATATAAGTTAGATGAAATTTATACTAAAATATATATTTTATAATTTATTATTTATTTTAATTATTTAAATATATAAATAATTTATTATCAATACTTCATCTATATGCTTATTTATTGCTAAATAATTATAATTAACATATATTTTATAATTTATTATTCATTTTAATTATTTAAATATATATAAATAATCTATTATTTTATACATTTGCAAACATGTTAGTGAACATGTTCGAATCAGAGTTCGCGTACATGTTCATGAACGGCTCGTTGAGTTCGAGGCAAACATGTTCATGAGCCTCTCGAGCGAACATCTCTAAGCTTCGAGTTCGGCTCGTTTACAAAATGATCGAATTTTAAGCGAGCTTTTTGGGCCATTTCAAGTAGCTTCATGAACTGTTTGGTTTGTTTACAACCCTACTCACCCCTAGCTGCAAAGGTATTTTCCTTTTACTTATAGGCATATAAGTAATTTATTGTCATAATTATAAATTGTTTCCTTAAAAAAATCAAATTAAATTGATTTAGCGTGTTGGTTATAGTATTGAAAATTTTCAAGTTGCAGTCATGCAGATGTTCATATATAGTTGATTTGTTATAGAATGATAAGTAATGCGAACTCTTTTATTTGGATTTTTTCCCCTCGGACACACTAGAAAATTGTGGTTAAATTGTGGAAAAACCAGAAAAATTAGTATTTATTAAAATTCTTATTGTCTTTAGATAATAAATTCAATGATTTCTACTAAGTCTTAGCTAGCCCTCTTTCTTATTTATACCATACAATCTCTGCCTAATAACACAAAACACAAACAAATATATTTTATCAATAGTTTACATTTATTGCTCATAATAGGAATATTTGCATAATTTTTAGATTTGGGAAATGTGTTTACTATAAATTATGATATATATATATATATATATATATATAGTATAATATTTTAGTAGCATAATTAAAAAACGATGTGTTGAATGCCACCTCAAGCCACGCCAGTTTGGATTTCCCCTAATCTATGGTAAATTCAGACAAATAAAAATTTGACATATTTAAATTTTAAAAAAGTTCATGTACAAAATGCTCAAAGTTCAGGTATTTAGAAGCTAATATCCTTAAAGTTTTAAAGCTATTAGTTTTATGTTGGACTATTTAAATAAATCTTTGATAAAATATTTAATCACTATAGTAATTGCAATATTTTATTTCGATAAATATCTTATAACTTTGAGTTTATGATATAATATTTGTACTGTAGTTGAAAAACTTTATTGAAATCAAATAGATATTGTGAGTACACTTGAAAATATATTTTAAGCACAAAGTAATGTGTGTATATATACATAATTTTCAATTCAATTTTGTATTGAAAACTTAAATTAAAATTATACTTATTAAATAGTTTAAATTAATAATAATAACAAGTTCCTACAACATGTCAAACATATAACCTCATCCTCTTACGACTAGGGTGTTTGGTTGAACTTATAAGCTGTTTTTGGACAACTTATAAGCTGTTTTTTAAACTTGAAAAATAGCTTATAAACTATTTTGGAAAGCTTATAAACTCAGTCAAACACCCTCTAAATGAAACAAAACAAATAGAGAATCGACCAATAAACAACATCATCATCCTT
Organism: Salvia rosmarinus; assembly: GCA_036937905.1. Classification (NCBI taxonomy): domain Eukaryota; kingdom Viridiplantae; phylum Streptophyta; class Magnoliopsida; order Lamiales; family Lamiaceae; genus Salvia; species Salvia rosmarinus. The sequence goes on along the minus strand of CM072815.1, from coordinate 88,562,117 downwards.
ATTTATACAAAATGTATATTAAATGTGACAATATGTGAATACACACAAAATATGTATCTCCATAGATAGATAAGAGTGGTTAATGCACCATAGAGGAATTCTTTTATACACGTGGCAAAAAAATGTGAGGTTGCAATCATTACTCACAATTTGGTTTAGACCACAAAAAAGCTTTATCTATAATCTACATCGTCCACATAATTTTGCCAATGCCCCAAACTTGTCTATTTCCCAAACCTTTCCCTCTCCCACTAAAAAAAATTAAAACAACTATTCTTGAAGAAAATCGAATAATTTATCCACATTTATTTTGTGTTTAATTATGACGTTACTCTTATCACAGAACAATAAATAGTTATTTAATCATTAAAAATTTATCTCATATGATATGATACATTGGTACTAGATACAGATTGATGTCTAAATATTGGTTGGTCTAACAAATTTTCACACAATAGTCCCATATCCATTTTCAATAATGCAATTTCAACGCGCTGTTGAAATTAGTAATTTCAATATCTCATGAAAAGAAAAATCTTACGAAAAAAATCACATTTTACGAATGGACAGTTATGCCCCTGAAGTGACGTCATCTTCTTATAGTCCTCTATAGTAAGCTCTAATCCTCCATGAGCTGAGAGAGAGAGAGAGAGGCACTGTAGAGTTTCTCTACGCTCTAATTCGCCCCAGAGTGTTTGATAAACGCAGCTTTCTCTCTCCAACACGCACAACAACACTACTCTTATTGAAAACCTCGGATTTCACACTTTCCGTTACAGTATATTGAAGGCCGAGAGAGATGGACTTGGCATCAAAGCTCCAATTCTTGGACCTCCGGTCGAATTTCATCGCCGGCGCAGCACCTCTCTCCCACTCCTTCCCGTCGGCCCTCCGCCCCCTCCACTGCTCCTCAACCACCACTATCACCTCGCTCAAAACCACACCAATCAGCCCTCACAACCTCTTCAAAAACCAGCTGCGAATTTCCCCAAAAACACAAGCCCTCGCCACCGAAACGTCCACTTCCACAAAGACCCTCGAAGAAGAGAAAGCAGATATAGAATCCCTTTTATCCGATAACACCTCCGAAGCCTCAGAAATCAGCTACAAGCGCGGTAGCAGCAAGAATTCCACCGGCGCCTCCTCAATTTCTTCCGGCGTAAGGTTAGAAAACGTGAGCAAGAGCTACAAGGGTGTCACCGTGTTGAAGGACATCAATTGGGAGGTGAAAAGGGGGGAAAAAGTTGGCTTAGTGGGCGTTAATGGCGCGGGAAAAACGACCCAAATGAGGATTATAGCGGGTTTGGAGGAGCCCGATTCTGGCAACGTGATTAAGGCGAAGAGCAACATGAAAATTGCATTCTTGAGCCAAGAATTCGAGTTGGTGTCAACGAGGACGGTGAAAGAGGAGTTCTTGAGCGCTTTCAAGGAGGAAATGGAGGTTGCGGAGAGGCTGGAGAAGGTGCAAAAGGCGATTGAGAAGTCTGTTGATGATTTGGAGCTGATGGGGAGGCTCTTGGATGAGTTTGATTTGCTGCAGAGGAGGGCACAGGCTGTGAATTTGGATGAGGTGGATGTGAAGATCAGTAAGCTGATGCCTGATCTCGGGTTTTCGCCCGAAGATGGGGACCGGCTTGTTGCATCTTTTAGTGGAGGGTGGCAGATGAGGATGTCTCTTGGGAAGATTCTGCTGCAGGTATAGCTGAATTGTTGATATGATTGTTCTTATTCAGTATTTACAGGTTACAAATATTGAGGCTTTGATGTGTTGGTTTTAGCTAGTTAAAAGATTCTGCTGCAGTTATAACTGAATTGTTGATTTTGATTGTTTGTAGTTGAAGGTTTATAGGTTTTGAATTTTGATGCTTTGATGTGTTGGTTTGAGCTAGTTCAAAGATTCTTCTGCAGGTGTAAATGAATTGTTGATATGATTGTTCGTATTCGAGGAATTATAGGTTCTGAAATCTTGTTGCTTTGATGTATTTGTTCTAACTAGTGCTTGCTATCTATCTATGAATTCGTTTGAGCTGTTGCAACTTTGTTTTTTTAGACTCAAAAATAGAATGATGTGTGCTGCTAAGAACTATCTTTTTCTCGATTGAAACTATTTGTGTGAGACGATGTGTGCTGCATGAAAATTCCATCTCGAGCTGTTGAGTCAATGTATTTGTTCTTGGTTTTGAAACTGTATTGTTGGTGATCATACATGAACGTGATGTTGCAGGATCCGGTTTGTTGCTTTTAGATGAACCGACAAATCACCTCGATCTTGACACAATCGAGTGGTTAGAGGGCTATCTGAACAAGCAAGATGTACCAATGGTCATTATATCCCACGACAGGGCTTTCCTTGATCAGTTATGTACGAAGATTGTGGAAACCGATATGGGCGTTTCCAGAACCTTTGAAGGAAGCTACTCAGACTACATAGTTGCTAAGGCAGCATGGGTCGAAACTCAGCTTGCAGCATGGGAGAAACGACAGAAGGAAATTGAGCACACGAGGGACCTTATAAGTAGGTTGAGCGCTGGAGCAAATGCCGGTCGTGCTTCTACTGCTGAAAAGGTCTCTTTGATATGTTTGGCTCGAATTAAGAGGTTTTTTTTTTTTTATGTCTATATAATTTTCTCACTATCCCTTTTTAACTGGGGCGTCAACAGAAGCTGGAAAGACTCCAGGATGAGGAACAAGTTGAGAAACCTTTTATTCGGAAACAAATGAAGATTAGGTTCCCACAGCGCGGACGAAGTGGCCGCTCTGTCGTGACAGTAAAAGGTCTCGACTTTGGTTTCGAGAACGAGGTAATTTACTTACATTGATAGATATGAAAATGCTTATTATCTGGTGATTATAGAATAGTGCTCTTTTAGTAGTTTTGCATTAATCTTGAAAAGGCCACATTTTTAAGGGACTCATAGTTTCTCTCTCTCTACCCCCATGTGTTCACTCCCGCTCTCAGCATACACGAAAGTCTCTAGAAAAAGCAAAATGTGTAAATATTTTGACACAAAATCATACTTTTGATAATTTTTCTCACTGAATTTAATTTCTACCACCAGGTTCTATTCAAGAATGCGAATCTAACGATCGAAAGGGGAGAAAAGATCGCCATTCTCGGACCTAATGGGTGTGGAAAAAGCACGCTGCTTAAACTGATTATGGGCATGGAATCACCGGACGGAGGGGAAGTTCTGATTGGTGAACACAATGTGTTACCAAACTATTTCGAGCAGAATCAGGTTTGCTACCTGCAGGGCTCGAATTCACATTACACATTCTTTTTGTTCCCACTTCTTTTGGCTGATTGGAGATATTCTTTTTATTTTTTAGGCGGAGGCACTTGATTTGGAAAAAACCGTGCTGGAAACTGTAGCAGAAGTTGCAGAGGACTGGAGGCTTGACGACATAAAGGGTCTACTGGGCCGTTATAATTTCAAGGCAGATATGCTCGACCGGAAGGTCTCATTTTTAAGTGGTGGCGAGAAGGTTTGATGCTTGTTCACACTTTTTTCCCAAATTATGATTTGCTATTGTGTTTGAATACTCTGCTTTCCACGAGTTCTGAAAATCTGCTCTAGTTAGACTGCTTTCCCTTGAACCTTGGATTTAAAAAGTTTTGAGGTACACTGGTGCATATCCTAATTAAATTCAATTGTGATTAATAAACCATAATTGGGAATTGGGATTAATAACAAGTTTTGAAACTATAGTAACACTTTTCCCCATATTGCAGGCTCGCCTTGCCTTCTGCAAATTCATGGTGCAACCATCAACTCTGCTTGTTTTGGATGAGCCGACCAATCATTTGGATATACCTACAAAGGAGATGCTCGAGGTGAGGTTCCTCGTCCAGTACTTTCCCCATCAAGACTTTTTGAGTTCGTAGTCTCTTCCATCTTGAGTTTCTCTAGCTTGATTTTTCGTGTTTTCTCAGGAGGCGATAAATGAGTATGAAGGCACGGTTATTACAGTTTCACACGACAGATACTTCATTAAGCAGATCGTGAACCGAGTCTTGGAAGTCAAAGACGGGACTCTACAAGACTACGCAGGAGACTACAATGTTTGGATCTTCTGTTTTCTTTTCCTTTTTCGGATGAAACTGGGTTGTCAAATCTAATAGCGCGATAACTTTGTTGATGGTGACAGTATTATTTGGAGAAGAATCTTGAAGCGAGAGAGAGGGAGCTTGAACGAGAGGCAGAGATTGAGGAGAAGTCTCCTAAGGCAAAAGCTAAATCCAAGATGTCTAAGGTACGAGAGTTTGTCAAAATAAATCTTGCTCGACTAGTTAGAAGTTCTTCAGCATTTTCCTCACACACGTATCTGTCGTCTGCCTAGGCGGAGAAGGAAGTTCGTAAGAAACAGAAGATGCAGGCGTTCCAAGCTGCAAAACAGAAATCGAAAGGCACCAAGAATTCTAAGAGATGGAAGTGAAGACAAGCCTCACAAAATTCTTGAATTTCTGAACAATCTTGTGAAGAAAACGACCGGGTAAACGCATCGCGTTGTGAGCTTTATCCTTTTGTATATATGCAACACATAGAATAGGTTCCTTGATTAGTCGTGATTATTGGAATGAACAATACAACTGGTTACAAGTTCTTGATCATTTCCACGAAATCTGATCAAGTTGAAGCATAAAAATGTCTCCTTTTTTACTGCTGAAGTCATGGCGATGGATGCAATGGCCAAAAAAAAATCTTGCCGAAGTTCATAGTATTCGGCAGAATCTTATAATCGATATATGTGAGTCGGTTAATTTCTTGGTGAAGCAATATTTTAGCAAACAAATTGGAGTGGCCTTCATGCTTTCGTTAGCTAGCTTGACGTGGCATACGAGATCCTCTGTTTCACAGTTTCGTGTTTAGAGTATACCGTTTGAAAAAGGAGAAATGTAGAGCAGCTGAACGGCCTAAACTTGAAATCGGCATTATGATACTGCATTTCCTAATAAAGAAATATATTACTATTATAAACATTTATTCTTATATATTTTATGGAAACGCTATAATTCATAAAACATAAGTGCCACAAATATCCTCACTTGATTTTGGCCTTTTGCCTTTAAGTTTCCGGATAAAAGGTAATGATAATTTTCTCTTTTTTTCTAAACAGATATATATTATAATCTTTTTATTCAAATTGATTTGTACAAATACAATCCATGGTGGGAAAACTGATAATACTTTTAATCCAAAATTAAATCTATATTTTGGGCTAAATGTTTAATTATGGGGCATTGGGTTTGGGGTTAGAAGTCAAGCATATGAAACTTATATATTCAAAATTAAGAATCAACCATAATAAACAAGATAAGAATAATTAATAAATGATTAACTAGTACGAGATTATTTGTACTGAATAGCTCCTCAAATTAATTATGAAAAAGAAATCTGATAAATATATTTACAAAGATTATGAGTTTAAATCCAATCAACTATATAACATAGATTCCGAATATAGAAGTAACAATAAATTATTCACAAACGTATATGTGGAAAAGGAAACAAATAACCTTCAACTTTTTCATCGTATTGCTTATGTAACTTTAATATTTTTTCAATTTCGCCACCTCACCTCTCTTATTTTATATTCTGGTAATTCAATTGGCTAGTGCTATGGATGAAGAGCTTATGCAGAAACTAAGTCTAAAAGGTTTCTCCAAATTAAATTATGAGTTTTCGAACCCAAATTCTATTGTTACCAAACCTTATTAGTACTTTTTATATTTAATTTACTGTTACAAATCTTATAAGTAACTTTTAGATTTATTTCATCTTTTGGATTTAAAATCCTTTCTGGGGCGTGTATTTTTTAGGATTAACTTGGATAGATAAAAATATTATAGATTAATAAATTGTTTATTTTGATGGACTAGGATCTTGAGATATTTCAAGGTAATTGATAATTTCTATCATTCCAACTAATTTAGCTTGACCCATATCCCATTGAAAATGTAGGATTGGAGGAATCCTAGCTAGTAATGAGGATAAAAATATTAAATTATATATCCTATCAATAATAAAAAGTAACGCTTCTTAAGAGTGTGATTTATTTTATGTTTGTAAATACTTTATTCATGGTATATGAGACATTTGTATATATTGTAATTTTTAGAAATTTTGGTAAATTTTATTTTTGTAAAAGATGTTGTCTGTCTTCTACGCATATCGTCAGGGGATACATAATTTCTTGTTTATGTGCTAGCGAGTTGATATGATCCAAAATTTGTTTGCAGTTAGTTACCAAAATCCGAATTCGGATTAACGATCAAACTTTAAAGATTTGTTTTCTATATTCGAGAAAATCATCATATTCAGTTGGTTTTCAATATTTTACACCAACCCTTTTCTTAGTCATAGATTACGAGTATATATTGCGAAAATAGTAATCTATATACATTTTCTTGACATAATCCGTTTTCTTTCCATCTAGTAATATAACAATGGCACTCCAAAGGGGAAATCGAGCAACGCGAGAGTTTTCAGTTGGAACTTAACTTGGACACGATATATACTTGAGCACAAAAAATTATGTACATCTGTCTGCACAGTGCGATGAATAAAATTATCATTTGTTTTTAATAAAAGTATCATTTACATTAAAGAAAAGTATCATTTTTTTTATATTGTAATTCAAAAGTATCATTTATATTGAAGAAAAATATCATTTGTACTGAAGAAAGTATCATTTGTACTGAAGAAAGTATCATTGTTCGAACAAACAAATATCCGCACATGAGACCACCTCATAGCTGAGACGAACAAACAATCTCCCTTGTACGATGCCATTGTTCGATTTCATCCGAAGTTTGAATTCAAATTATCTGTACATACGAATGTCCGTATAGGAGACCACCTCATACCTGAGACGAACAAACAATCTCCCTTGTCCGATGCCATTGTTCGATTTCATCCGAAGCTTGAATTCAAACTATCCAAGTTGGAGATTTTTCTATTTTCAACATAATCATCGTAATTCAGCTGGGTTTTTTCAACTTTATACCAAAAACCCTTTTCTTTCATATATATATATATATATATATATATATATATAGGGAGAGTTAACGTGAGAACCAAAAAATGATGAATTTACAGTGAAAGTTGATGAATCCGCTGGGAAAGTTCCTGAATCCAAAAAAATAGAATTTTCGCTCCTCATGGGATTCGAACCCGAGTGAAAAATTCGGAATTTTTGAATTCATTAACTTTCTCAACGGATTCATCAACTTTCATAACTAATTCATTTGGTTCTTAGTTTTTAGGATAAGAATGGTTCTTATTTGAACCAAACTATATATATATATATAGAGAGAGAGTTCAAATAAGAACCAATTTTAACGTGAGAACTAAGAACTACGAAAATTCTTCTGAACAAAATGAATATGCTATGAAAGTTAATGAATCTGTTGTGAAAGTTAATGAATCCAAAAATTGAATTTTCAACATTCGAATCTCATGAGAGGCTAATTTTTTTTTATTCATTAACTTTCATATATTCATTAACTTTCATATATATTCATTTCTCATGTTCTCACAATAAAATGGTTCACGTTAACCCTCCCTATATATATATATATATATATATATATATATATATATATATCACATTTTCTTAAGCCCTATCATAATTTTTCATCTAGGAATTAACATAACGATGGCAACTCAAGGGAAATCGAGCGCTAGGGTTTTGAATCCGAGCTAAGCTTATTTTAGAAAGCTTATAAACTCCAACAACTTATAAGTTGTTTCAAGAACTTATAAGATATGATATATTAAGAGCTTATAAGATACTAAACTGTTTGGATAATAAGGATAATTATAGAAATAAGAAAATATATCAGGGTTATTTTGTAGTTTTGTTATAACTTATAAGATCATTAAAAATTAAAAATAAGTTGAGTTTTGGAGCTTTTTTTAATAGAGCTTATTTTGAAAGCTTATAAGCTCTCTAACAACTTAATTTGCCAAACACGTTAATTGAGCTTATAAGCTCTTAAACAACTTATAAGCTGTTTTAAAGAGCTTATAAGCTCAGCCAAACACCCCCTTAGTATATACCTAGGACGAGCAAATGGTCACCGTTGTCGGATGCCATTGTTCCAAAGGAAGAAGGGATCAGTGAGCAAGAACAGAAGATGGAGATCGACGAGCTCATAGATTTTGTCCTCTATGGTAAAGGCAAGAGTTCGTCCACCAAAAGTTTGCATTTAATTCATTTTTAGTCGGTTCACAAAAAACTTGTATTTTTTTCTTTTTTGAACATCTTTTTACACTTACAATATGGAATCCTTTTATCACTTACTACAAATTATTAAAACTCGTACCACCAAAAGCAATGCAAGCGTTTAATGGATGAAAGGGATAGTTAATTTCTTGATCATGTTAATCATCATACCAGATAATTCTTCAATTCATTTGTAAAAATCATTTTTTTCCTTAGTTCTTGTTTTTTTGATCATGTCTTGAAAAATGTAGTACTCTGCTGTGGATGTGAGAAATTAAGTGCAGGTTTTGTATGTTGTTGATGTTAGAAGGTGAGTGTTTGTTTGATTCTTTGTCTATGAAGGTTCACATTTTATGTTGATTGTGTTTCTTCGGAGGGGTCGTTTATCATGTCATTGTGAAATTTCATCATGATCTCGTATTTCATTTCATTGTTTAGCATTATTTCCCCATTTCTCGTCGATTTAGGTCACACCAATTGAATTACATATATACTATAAGATTAAAGATGAAATGCCAAACTGAAGCATAACAAAAACATGAACTGCTACCAAAATAATTCAGTCAAAAATGGAATCAATATTATTGTTTTATCAAACTGAAGCATTAATGGTGTTAATACATAAACCTTACAAAGTGTATTTCTAAAAACAGCAACATGTCACAAATATAAACTAAAAAAGGCTGAAATTCATCAATTTCTTTTTTACACACATTCTCCCTTGCATAAAGTCTGAAAAAGAATCAAGGAAACACAAGAATGACAAAAATGGCTGTGTACAATCAATTTTCATTTCACATTTTAATGAATATAAACACACTATATTGCAAAGATGCTGTATGTATCGCAGTCGAAGATATACATGATGACGAGCAAACGACGTTAGACATTAATGTCCATACGCTTTGATCTCGTGCTGGTGATCTCCTGGGAGCTCATGCGGGCAAATCTGGGAATGCTGTAATTTTCAGGAGTCGACATGGGCTGCTGGGGGTAGAGCGTGGGAGGCGGTGTCAGGTTGCGTTGAGCAGGAAGAGGAGGAAGCACATTGAACTTGTACGAATCTCCAATTAGGCTGAAAATCAACGAGACACACAGAAAAAAGCTCGTTTGAAACACGATGAAAGAAGGCTATGATAACTTGAAACAAAAATGTCAAGAAACATCAAATCTTGAAACAAACCATATTGTTATTCATTATTCCATTAGTTCAAGATCCGCCCTTATTAAAATCCTAATTAGGGATTCATAAACTCTACTTGGGGATTAATAAACCCTAATAGGAATTGGTGAATCCTAATTAACAAATACACAAGCTTTTGCCTTGGTTCTAATTATTGTGCATGATTAAATTCATATCATACCTCGAATTATTGTATAGATGGTCTTCATCACTTGAGATTTCACCCGATTGTGGCATTGATCTACTAACCGGGGTTGACCACGGGGCTGCACCGGGTAATTCATTCGAGAAGTACCTTCTCCTGATCAACTAGATTCGAACATACCTTATTTAGGAGATCGTACCTAGAGAAAACGAACTTAAGATACAGGAGGCAAAACACTGACCATTTTGAAAAACTTCATCACAGCTTCCTTGTCACATCTAGCTTCTTTGGCAGCCTAAATTTTGAAACAAAAATTAATATCATTCTCATTAAGTAGTTAAAATTTATAAAATGAATTCTTAAACTAAACTTACTGCTATAATGCCTCCACCACTAGGAAGCTCTCGATTAAAGGAAGTTCTTCGCTTTGTGGGAGTAATCCCTGTTTCTCGGCCCACTCACGGGCTACATCAACGAGATTACCACTACTGACTCGAGTACCTTCTTTTGGAGCGATGTCAGCTTTGTTACCAATGACGATGTAAGGCACGGGAGCCCACGGGACCTCCGGATGCCAACGGAGCTGAAAATGTCCCGTTGCTGCGATCTCAGCAGCCCATTTTGTAAGCTCAACTTTGTCCTCCTTTGAGAACGGTCATGAACAAATATAACACCTAAAAATCGAGTTCCCACCAGAAAAGAAGACAAAAAGACTTACGATCAAGAAGCTTGCATTTAATGATATGAAAATTGCACAAAAATAATGATCGCTAACCATTGATTTGAGAGTAGAACAAAGACCGGCAATCTTTGTAACGTTCGTGCCCTGATATGTCCCAGAGTTCAACAAAAGTCTCTCTCGGCCGCCTTTCAAGCTACTAGACGATGAGCCAGCAGAATTTCCATAAGTTGTATGCTGCAAAGAAGAAAGACGCACGAACTTCATACAAAATTTTGGTTACCAATTGATTCAAGGATGACAAACAAAAGGCTTACCTTTACACTCACGCTACAGCCGATGGTTTGAGAAGGGCGAAAGCGGAAGAGCCTTTCATTATCAGATGAACAAGAGAAGTCTTACCCACACCTGAAGAAAGATGCAGTTACCAGGAGCTTAATAAGGTCAAGAACAATATATAATCAACTAAGTAGCACAAGACAAATTTTAAATTGTTGTCCATTGCAATTTAGGTCCTAGCACTTCAATTCTATCGTTGCTTAACCTTTCAGCCACGACATAATGCAAAGAACATACACGAAAATCAAAATTATGAGTTCATCCGCGGCAAATCTTAGTAACCGATCTTTATCATTTCGACAAAATTGGTCATGGTTGGGCACTGGCAGTCCTAATTTATCATTCGCAACATATACTATATAGTATAACACTTCAAAAGTACCATCATTTTCATATTTAGGTTAAAAGTATAATACCCAATGTTGTGCCCAAAGCATTATAATCCGCAATATCAAGAGGTATACGCCTGTAATTTTATTTTATTTTTTACTAACAGAAATAACTTAATCCCACCTCCCACAAACTTACATTTCTTCCACAATAAACCATATGCCCCGACTACAAGGGAGCCTCAGGTTCTACTAAACAATTCACGATAAAATGTATCACGTCATCTAAGCAATGACCTCCTCATACACAGTTCTTCAGATTTTGTATTAAGCTCCAAACCATATAACCCCTATTAGACATGGAAATAAAGGAAACTAATTTGTACCATTGTAACACCATGGTATAGGGTTTCATGCTCCCATTCCTATATTCTCAAAACACGACAGATAGCAATATCAAAATCGTCACTGTCTTTCCACTTCAGATACAATTTTCATATAAATCAGTAATATATTATTATAAAGCTCAATTAACAACTCTATACGAGCAAACACCAAAGATCAACAAAAGCATCATAAATCCAAACGGATATACGCAAGAAATGGTAGAACGAAACCACAAAAAACATGAAGTCCCGAAACAATATCAAGGTTACCTGAGTCCCCAACAACAAGCACCCTGACCTGCCCAACAGGAGGTCCACAATTTTGCTCTTTGATCTCTCTTTCCCTTTCCCTCCAAAACATCTCTCTCTCACACACACAGATACAGAGAAATGTCTCCTCCAATAACAAAAACAAGAGTACCCGATAAATATCACTCACCTCACTACTACTTCAACTTTGTCAAGAAGCAATGAAAATCTCCACCGAAAACGGCATTTTTTCTAAATAAGGAACTTTCAAATTCCAACCCAAACCCAAAATCCAAAACCCGTTTCACACAGGCAACAAATTCAACCCCTACAACACAGCATTGCCCATCCCAATAAGATTTAAACAAGCCAGAACTTTCAGAATCTTCAAATAATCACCAATCACAACTAACCGCCACAGAAAATTCCCAAACCTAAAAGAATCGGCTTTTTCCAACTTAATAGTGCTGAAAATAAAAAGGTTCAGCATAAAACTCGTCTTTTATTCTTCAAGGCACGACGGCTCAACTAAGATCTGCAACAAACGGGTTAAACTTCGATTTCCTTCGAAAATCTAGGGGGTAAATGCTTGCGCGGAAATCACATAGGTTAAATAGGAGCGATCTAAGATGGGATTGCTTCAGCTTCCGACAGTGATTTTGAGTTGGAAGCAACTGGGATCGGAAATTAGGCCTTCGATTGACAGTTGAACGGTTAGATTTGGGATTGTTGAAGAAACACGAGTACAGTTAACGTGAACGCGACTTTTGGCTGAGCTTAAAGTTTGGTTTAGTTACACTTTCATCCTCGGGGTTCATGAAATTATGAATTATCTCCTCTCGTAACATAGGTTTTCATGTCTGTCTGTGTTTAAGAAAAAATGAAAATAAAATAAAAATCCTGAATATAGAAAATTTGAAAATGACTAGTCAGTTCAACAAGTACAAGAATACACCTAATAAAATACATTCGACATGGTATGTATTTGTTGTTTATAGGATATAAAGGTATAACATTATATTTCACTTGATATGGTATCTACAAAATCGATAAGTTCTAAGGCTAAGTTAAGTCCACTTGGCCCACTTTTATGCATCAGCCGTTGCAAATCTCTTTGAGGCCCAACAAAAAAATTTGCCTTGAAAACATAGGGACTTTTTAAATAGAACATAAAAGAAAAAATTCATGAAAAAAAAAACCAATTCAAGAATTTCTACATAATCCAATTAGTAAATACGATGTTAATGACTCTATCTTGGACTTGAATGTATGTATGTTCATACAATGTGTTAGATATAATTGTAAAGTGGTTAATATTTGAACTCAAAATCTCAAATCCAAATATATTGTCACATAGTCTTTAAAATTTATTTATTAAATAGATATATATATATATATATATATATATATATATCTTAATTTAAGAGGTGATTAAGAATTTATATTTTATCTTTGGATTTAATATCTTATAGTTTAATAACCATTAATTCCTAATACTATTACCGACTTACTAGTCTGACCTTATGTCCACAAACTGAAAACCCGTACACCTGCTAGAAGTTTAGATTGAAATTGTTTATATAGAGAGCTTAAACAACTTTAGGAGTTTAATTTATTTTTTAATAATTCATAATCATATAAAACTCGGACTATTTATAGCTAATTTCATCGTAAACTAATACTTAAATATTATCATGTGTTTCGGATCACCTCATTTAACTTATTCATGTAATTATTCAAAATATCTCATTAAGACATTAAGGACGAATTAATAATTAGACTAGATTGCGAAAAATCAGATGGATATTATTAAAAACCGGAAAAAAGTGAAATTGAAACCACTTCCGCATAGAAGCTGATCTTAAATCCACAAATTAATTAACTGCAATTGAAAATACATAACATACCATCCTAATATATATATTAATATATATACACATTATATATACCTACGTGCAAAAAGTTTTAGACTTGCAAAAGGTGACAAATTAAATTATAATATTACACATACAACACCCATTTTGGATGAAGAAACATGTCTATTTTGGTTTAATTATTTATAGTCTATACTTATAATTGCGCTCTGGATACAGGAAAGGTTAGCTAGTCTCAGCTCAAATTAATCAAAGAGAAAATGATTGTGGATTGCAATAAAGCACACAAGTAGGGCTCTCATGATTGTGCACTCCTTCATAAGTTGTTATCACATAGCTTGAATCATTTCCATCTCTTTCTACCCTTTTCTTCACACTGCATTCTCCATTTGAGCATTTGAAGTAATTCCTGTAATTTCATATTAATTAATTCATTCATAATTTAATTTCATATCACTTGTCTAGTGGGAAAATTATTCATCTTTCTACTGCAAATCAAGATGATTTAATAATTATTTTTCACAAAATAAATTGTACTACATGCATGAAGGCCTAGTCAAAGCACATAAAGTATATGTCCTTGAGATTGTGCTACATATTGTATTTCAATTTCATATTAGGTCATAGTTGCATTAGCATTGTCTATCATGCATGTAGATATGTACGAGACGATATCAAGAATTTCATAAGTTATTTTAATATATAACGTGAGAACCAAAATGATGAATTCATTGTGAAAATTGGTGAATATGTTGGAAAAGTTCTTGAATCAAAAAAAAAATTAGCCCCCATGGGTTTCGAACCCGGGTGAAAATTTTGAATTTTGGAATTGAAAACTTTCTCAACGGATTCATCAACTTTCATAACAAATTCATTTGTTTTAGTTTTAGGATAAAATGGTTCTCATTTGAACCTAACTATATATATATATATATATATGGAGTGGATCAAATGAAACCACAACTTTTGAACTCTGCGAACCATGCATAAGACGTTGAAGATGATGCAAAGGTATAAAGTTGTGCATAAAAAACTTTCAAAATTATTTTCTTGGGTAACAATTTTAGAATGTTTTCGTTATGCACAACTTTATAGTTTTATTCATCAATTTTATCGTTTGTGCATAGTTCCCAAGTTCTAAAAAGATGAGTTCTCACTAGATCAACCCTATATATATATATATATATATATATAGAGAGAGAGAGAGAGAGAGAGAGAGTGATTATTGTAAAAATCTTCCTTAAAGTATAAACTACGAACTCATGAGATTGTTTGAATTTGTCGTGAAAGTGTCGAATTTAAAAATTAAAATTTCGCTCATTATGAGATTCGAACCAAGGTGTTTAAATCCATCCAATGAGATCTTTGCGAACAAAGGACTACGATTATTCTTATTTTATATGTAATACAAAGTTTTCACAAGTTAAACAGCTCTAAAAGGAAGCTAAGGAAGTGAGAAAGATCATTTGAAATTAACTTAGCAAAAAGAAATGTGTTTTAGTGACTGTTAATTTGCAGATAATTAAATTATTATATATTACTAGAAAAGTTTTTAAAGAAATTTGAGAGATGTGTTCTTTCTCTTCTTGCCATCCGATCACTATGAAAATCTCATGTTCTCGTGATTTTATTTATATATAATTATCCTCATATGGACAAATATAAGAATACCTCAAGTTCATGATATATTGCATTTATGCGGGCGGGTGTCGAATCTTAATCTCCACTAGTATAATTGCAGAAAAAAGAATTTGTTCTACTTCGTGTTGGAGTGGATCAAATGAGAACTCCAACTTTTTTGAGAACTAAGAATTAATGTGGTTCATTCATTTTTATAATCTAATGATCAAGATTAATTATAAATAGTTAATTATCCTCATATTTTAATGATAACCATTTAGCCCTAAAATCAAGGGATTTGTATATTGATTTTCGTAATTATTCTCGTATGCATAATTACTACGATTACATGCACAACATTATGAATTACATGAACATAACAATGAATTGGAATGAATAGCATGCACAAGAACTATGATTATATGAATAACAACATGAATTATACGAACAACGAAAAATTAGAATGTAAAATATCCAAATAGCGAAAATTTAGGGATTTGACTATTTTTATCATTAAATAATTATGAGTCGTCCGATCTTATTTAATCTAACGGTGGATATTGGTTCTTAGTTCTTATCTAAGAGGTGGTTCTCTATAACCAACCCTATAAATATATATATATATATATATATATATATATATATATTTTTCATTTTCTAATCTTTGTATATATATGCTTGATGTGAAATATAACCCAAATTTAGGAGTGCACACACACCCATATAGGGGTCTAGACTCAACAATTTGTCTCACACATCATACTAATAGAAAAAGAGAGCTACAATCATTATTTACACCTTTAATTAACAACACACATATGATAGTATCAAATAAGAAAAATAGGGTTAAAGAATAGAGAATTTTGATCATATGCAACAAAAAAATACTCTCTCCGTCCACCAAAATCGTTTATTGATTTTGGTGGCATGTGTTTTAATAAATTGTAATGAGTGTAAAGTAAGTGAGTATAAAAAGTTGTGCCATGAGGATAATAAATGAATATATTAATGGATATTGAGTGTAAAAAGGTGGGTCATAGGTGGTTTTTTTATAAATAAGTAGATAGGTTTAGATTAAAAATGTAAAGTCGATGTTTTCAAAAAAGGAAAGTGAACATTTTTAGTGGACGGCCCAAAACGGAATTAAATGCACGAATTTAGTGGACGGAGGGAGTATATGCTAAAAGGTTTCATAAAATATTGAGAAAACATTACCTCGGATTAGGACTGCTCTTGACCCACTTCTTCCCATATTTTCTCCATTTAAATCCATCATCCATGATTTCAAGCTTAGATTTGGTCCTAAATGCAACCCTAAAATCTTGTTTTTCCTTTTTGTATTCCTTGACTATTCTTCGATACGATCTGCGTAAATGAATTAAAAGAAAATAAATACGAAGCATATATAAATTAAACAAACAAACTAATATACGAATGATTTGGAATGTTTCAAGAAAGTAAAAGGATTGAACTATAGACTTGCTTGTTGCCAACTAAACTTGAAGATTCATCGTAAATACTGTTCGCTGTTTTTTTCAAATTTCTCTTGTTTTCAGACAGATCTCTCTCCTCTGAGTTCTCCTCTGACATGAGGTAATCCGAGACGTCTTTGAAACAGAGGATGTCATCTTCAAGTTGATAATGAAGGATTTCGTATGCAACTTGATCAAAATTAGGGTTAGGGTTAGGGGACTTTAGAAAGAGAGGGTTGATACTAGTGTCTACTGTGGAATCAAAATCCAAGTTGAAGAACATTTTGAGGACCAGAAAAAAGGGATTGTGGAAGATGTAGCATTTCCGTTCCTTTTTATAAATAAAATTTCTTGAATTTTTGTTTGCAACTTTTGTTTTTGTTTGGCTCCTTTTTATAAATGAAGCTTCATGGACCCTTTCCAAGAAGCATACAATGAAGGTGCTCCAATGCTACGTCGTACTACAAGAGTGGATAAGATGACGTCATGTGCTGACATCAGGACCACTGATTTTCTGGGGAGGATCTAAATGAATTAAATAATTGTGAGTTGGAATAATTATCTAGCAAACAGATTTGGTTATTAACCAAACAAGTCATTAGTAAAATGAATTAATTGTCATATTTTTGTGAGAGAAAATGAATTTTCATTTAGTTATATTAAAATGTGCCCCTTCTCCTTCACAGTTTTCATATTGAAATGTATATTAATTCATTAATTATTTTCATATGTGTGTGTATATATATAGATAGTTAGGTTCAAATAATAACCATTTTTATCCTAAAAACTAAGAGCCAAATGAATTCGCTATGAAAGTTGATGAATCCGTTGAGAAAGTTACTGAATTCAAAAATTCGAAAAATTCCACCGGGTTCGAATCCCATGAGGGACGAAAATTCCATTTCTTTGGATTCAGTAACTTTCTCAACGGATTCATCAACTTTCACAATGAATTCATCATTTTTTTGTTCTCACGATAAAAATGGTTCTCACGTTAACCCTCACATATATATATATATGAATGAATGAATTTGAGAATCTTCTAATCGAGAACTGTGATAACACCGTAGTGAAGGTATAAAATTAATACAAAATAAAATTAATAACTTTATACGTTCAGTGCAATGTTCTCACTATATTAATTTTACATGTTAGAAATTGCATTGTTCTTATAATTCTTATGGTAAGAAGATTTTTATTTGAACTAGTAACTGTTTAAGTTGTTTTTAACTTAATGATCTCCAACAATCAAAGTATTCTAATGTGGACTTGACATCAACAATGCTCATGATAGATGCTCGAGTCACGAATGATGTCCGGCATATCATGAAACCAATTCTCGAATAGAAAGTTCTGTTTGAATTTTGTTAGAAGGTAGCGGGATTCAGATTCGACAATTTTATTCAACAAAGCCCATAATCATAAGCTCACTAACTAATTAAATATACCGAGAGTCAATAGATGTTATCGAATTAAGGTTGTCAATTATGAAATTAGTGATAATAATTTTTAGTGGTTATACTTATTGTCACGAGAGAAAGTGCATGGAAATGTGGTGGCAGCTAAAATTCCTTGATAGTGAATGACCAAATCAAATATTAATATTTTTCTCCCAAGTCTTCACGGCCGAAGAACCTTCCTCCAAAAAATATCTTGAAAATAAACAAACAAATTAATTATAAACTCCAATATTTTTTAAATTAGTTGTGTCAACATCACAATATTCACAACCAAAAAACAAAACTGCATTTTTCAAGGGGATGTTGACTCGTCTCAATTGCCAATTTGTTAGTAATTTAAGTGAAATTTCTTGTGACATCTCGTAATTTGTTATTACCAATACTTGTGTGTATATTAAATAACCAAAATCATTGATATCGTAAAATATGATAAACATTTTGAGTGAACTGCAGAAATAGTTGTTTCTGGAGATATGACTATGCCACAAAGGATCATGCAAATCTCTTTGATTGTAATAGTTGCTCGACCTCTTCTCACATATAGCGAAATATGAATGATGGGATACGGCCCAACCGCCAGCCCACCTGCGGCCCGCACGAGGGGGGCGACCTAATGAACGGCCCCACGGTTAAGCGCAGGCCCAAAGATCTAAACCCTATTCAAGACCAAATCAAAGGAGATATTCAAGGAAGAGATATCAAAGGAGATATTCAAGGATCAAGATATGGAAGGAGATCGGATCCCACAAATCAAGGGATCCAGTACATCTTTAGAGATCCACAAACATGTATAAATAGAGGTTAGGTCGACGGTAAAAGGGTTAGCAACTATTAGAATACTAGAGAGCTTTTCAATACATTTCATTGTAATCCTACATAGTGAAAGTATTGAGGAATCACTCCTCCGTGGACGTAGATCTTATTCTTGATCGAACCACGTAAAAGCCTTGGTGTTCTTTACTGCTTTACATAAATCTCTTATATTAACATACACTAGATTTATCATTGGCGCCGTCTGTGGGAATCTTTTGAACAAAAAGCTTCGTTTTTCTACAACTTAATGGCAAGAACTCGTGCAAACGCTAGCACCGCCGGCGATGCTGGCAACAACCGCGCTGAGGATGATCAAGTAGTCACGCAGCGCCGCGGGAAGGGGATCGCGGACGCCACCAGCGGCAACACGCTGAGGGTTACATAGAGAACATTCTATACACCTCGGGATCGCCGCCAAAACGAAGAGAAGATGCCGACCTCAATCTGGGGTGAGCAGGCGGTTCACCGATCTCATGAGGTCTTCGGCCGTGTAGTGTCCGAATTTCTCAACGCAAATCTCGGCCAATTCCAGAGCTTCCTCAACCAGAGGACAAACGGAGCGGGCACCTCAAGAGCACCCGAACTGGTGGTTACGGGCGCCCGGGGTCGTTCGCCCCAGTGAAGTGATCAACGCTCACCTTGGCACAATAGCCGAGAACGCGTACATCGCACCGATGCCCGAAGTCAATCACCTCGCCACGATGGTCGCAACCATTCGCCCACGCATCGCCCGCGAAGTCGCTCACCACCTCGGCACACCGTCCAGGGAGCCGAGCGGGACAAAAGAGATGAGAGGCGGAGCCGAACTTTCCCTAGAAGAGACGATAGACGTCACTACCGGTCTCCCACCCCTCTGGAAAGAGATGGCAACGAGCTACCAACGATACCGGGCTCCAAACATCGCTACGTACGATGGCCTCGAAGATCCCTCCGACTTCCTTTTTGCCTACACCACCAACATGGCGAATCAAGGAATGAAAGATTTTCACATGTGCAAAATCTTCCCGGAGGTGCTGGTCTCCAACGCCCGACGTTGGTTCACCTCACTTCGCCAGAACGGCATTCACAGCTTCAGGGATCTCATGGATCAGTTTAAGTGGCGCTTCTACCAGAAGATGCCACCTCTGCAACCATCTTCCGACCTGCTCACCATCCGCCAAGGACGAGACGAGACGATGTCAAATTTCATCTCACGGTTTATCAAGGAGTCCCTCAAGATCGACGAGAGTAACGATCTCTACATCATCAATGCGTTCAAAAACGGGATCCGACCTGGCGCACTGAACAAAGAGATCACCAGGGAAAAGCCGAAGACGGCGAGTAGCCTCTGGACCCTAGTCGACAACTACGTCAAGGAGGACGAGTCAGATCGCAAGAAGAGAGAGATATGGGACGAGCAGAAGGTCGAGAGGAAGAGGTCTGATGATCGAGGAAGAGGCACAGATCGCCGAAGTGCCTTCGATCGAATCAAGAAAGACCTAATAGAGTCCAGACTGGGACCTCGGCCAAACCCTGGCAACAACGGGCATCATCTGCTCAAGTCTAGGTCGGAAATATTTGAGCTCCACACCGAGCTCTTCCCGAAACCACCACCCATGAAGGGAGGATCCAAGAAAAAGTCGGACCAGTATTGCGAGTACCACCAGGGGTACGGTCACGATACCGACGACTGCAGGAATCTGAGCTCGGAGATAGACAAGCTCGTTAAAAAAGGGGCGCTTAAGAAGTACCTCGATAGCACCACGAGCGCGTCGGGGAACAAGAAGCGCGGCGGAAAGAATGAAGGTGGCAACAATTGTGGGCCGACCTCAAAGATGACGTGCCCCGACGATGACGAGGACGACGCTCCCAACACAATGGAGCAAGTCTACGCCATCACCGAGCTGCCCATAGGTACGACGAGGTCGTCGTTGAAGAATGAAGTCCGGAGACCGACCCCTGAGGAGCCGAAGAACAAACGACTTCGGGAAAATGAGAGCATCGTGTTCTCCAATGACGACCCAGTACCCAAGATAATGCCCCACCAAGACGCTATTACCATACAAACCGTGGTGGGCAATAAGAATGTACACAGGGTCTACATCGACATCGGTGCCATCACGAGATTATCTTTCAGAATTGTTTAGACAAACTCGAGGTCGGAGGGATCCAAGTTCATCCCGCACCATCCAGTCTACGGAGCTTCACTCAGGAGGCGGTCCAACCAGAAGGCGTTATCACCCTTCCGGTCACCGTGGGGCGTACTCCCAGGTCGGTCACCAAGGCCATTCAGTTCTTCTTGGTCAGAGTTCCCTCTCCATATAACATCATCCTCGGGAGAGATTGGCTCTACGCCACCAAGGCCGTCTGCTCGGTCTATCACCTCACCGTCAAGATACCCATCCCGGGTGGAGTATTGAGTATCCAGGGTGACCAAACGGCAGCTAAAGAATGCCTACGAGTCTCAACCCAAGATGGGCCTTACCTCGGCCTAGCAATCACGGAACAGTGAGGCCAGTAAAGCCGAGCACCTTAATAAACCGGACCCGACATGGAAAAGCCCATACCGCGTTCACGAGGACATCGGCAAAGGGGCCTATAAGCTTGCTCACCTATCCGGTGCACTTATACCCCGGACCTGGCATATAACTCACCTGATGAGGTATTTTACATAGCTTTTATTTCAGATCGGCATCATGTTAGCCCTTTGATTATTTTTCCGAAGTGCGATGTCATTTACTTATCAATAAAACATTTGTTTTTCTAATGAGTGAATTACTTCGTCTTATCTTATATTTATGTGAACATCCGTTCTCAATTCGAATAAAACATGACTTACCTTCACAAGGGGACGCCCTTACGAAGATGACGAACATACAAAGTAGGGTGCTCAACAAAGCGCGCGCCAGGGGACCACCCCAGCACATACAGACTACTCATTAATTTGAACGTCTACGTGCAAAGCATACAGACTACTCATTGATTTGAACGTCTACATGCAAAGCATACAGACTACTCATTGATTTGAACATCTACATGCAAAGCATACAGACTACTCATTGATTTGAACGTCTACATGCAAAGCATACAGACTACTCATTGATTTGAACGTCTACATGCAAAGTATACAAATTACTCATTAATTTGAAATATCTACATGTAAATGACGTCCAGATCGGATCTCGTACAATTTATACCCCTTTATTTGGGAAGGCATACAGACTACTCATTGATTTGAACGTCTACATGCAAAGCATACAGATTACTCATTAATTTGAACATCTACATGCAAACGACGTCCAGATCGGATCTCGTACAATTTATACCCCTTTATTTGGGAAGATATACACTTCGGTATACAGTCTAAATACATTTACGACTAAAACCAAGTACTAAGCTATATTTGTACCTCTCTAGGGGGAAAATATACACTTCGGTAAAAGTTTAAATACATTTATGACTACAAACCAAGTCCTAAGCTATATACAAATTATTCGGGCTTCCGAGCTCCACTTCGCCAAGACTCGCTGAAGCTACACCAGTTCGAAACAAAATCCCCAGGTCGACGACGAACACCCGAGATGAACTCGGTGCCTTCAACCCAATCGGCGAGGTCGGCATTACCGCGGCCGACTCCAGAGGCACTTTGAGCAGGCGCAGAGGCTCCCCGGCCTAAAGTGGGCGCTCCAGGGACCGAGGCCGGATCCCTACCCCTTGATCTAGCCATCCGGCCAGGGCTACGACCTCGTCCCCGACCTGACATCCTTCAGAATGAAGCCTCGAACTCGGCCCAACGTCGCCAGCTTCAGCCCGCACTTTGGCAAGGAGTTTCTGAAGATCGGCATCTTTATCCTCCTTGCATTGGGAGACGACCTCGGCCGTCAGTAGAGAAGTGGAAGCCGCCACGTCTCCAGCAAAGGACTTCGCCTCGGCAATTATGCGAGCGTATTCCTTCTGCTGCACCTCGGGATCGACCTCGACCCAACCATGCCTGAAGTCAGGCATCTCGGCCGCCAGCTCCTCCAGATGGTCGGACACCACCTGTGTCCTGAGCACGGCAGCCAGGTCCGAGAGGAAGGCGGAGAAGGTCTCTGATTGAATAAGTCTGCTGGCAAAGGCCCTCAGCATCGGCCCTTGCCCCGCCAGCAGGGCACTCCTCTCTTCGGCGAACTTCTTCTCCGCCTCGTCCACTGCCGACGCCACAGCCGCCGCCGTCTCCCCCGTGCTTTCCTCGCATCAGCCTGGGCCATCTCCAAGGCCCGAGTCTTCTTCTTCAAGACGGCCTCGGCAGCGGTCCTCGCAGCCTCGGCATCCTCCTGACGGACATCGCCATCCAACTTCGGACGACTCAGTTCGGACCTCGGTATCCTCCTGACGGACATCGCCATCCA
This sequence comes from Salvia rosmarinus, assembly GCA_036937905.1. Classification (NCBI taxonomy): domain Eukaryota; kingdom Viridiplantae; phylum Streptophyta; class Magnoliopsida; order Lamiales; family Lamiaceae; genus Salvia; species Salvia rosmarinus. The sequence continues at coordinate 88,538,969 of CM072815.1, read as the reverse complement.
ACTTCGGACGACTCAGTTCGGACCTCGGCATCCTCCTGACGGACATCTCCATCCAACTTCGGACGACTCAGTTCGGACCTCGGCATCCTCCTGACGAACATCGCCATCCAACTTCGGACGACTCGATTCGGACCTCACCGGCCTTCACCATCTCGGCCTCCGATACGCCGCGCCGCCACCGTCATCCTCCTGACGGACATCGCCATCCAACTTCGAGCGACTCAGTTCGGAACGTGGCAAACAGTCCGATTCGGTCCAGAACAGCAAACCATCTACCTCAGTTCGGATCCAGGCGAACGAATCAAACCCTGACATCAAAAAGATTGAAAACCTTCGACAACAACCTCAGCCGAGCAACAACCAGCCTCGATAAAATACGCTCTTCACCCCACCTCGGCATAGTTGTTACTCGACTATTTGGGGGCTATGATGGGATACGGCCCAACCGCTCAAGCCCACTGGTAGGCCCAGACGAGGTGAGCCTGACCTAATGAACGGCCCCACGCGGTTAAGCCTGAAGCCCAGCATCTAAACCCTATTCAAGACCAAATCAAAGGAGATATTCAATGAAGAGATATCAAAGAAGATATTCAATGATCAAGATATGGAAAGAGATCGGATCCCACAAATCAAGGGATCCAGTACATCTTTAGAGATCCACAAACATGTATAAATAGAGGTTAGGTCGACGGTAAAAGGGTTAGCAACTATTAGAATACTAGAGAGCTTTTCAATACATTTCATTGTAATCCTACATAGTGAAAGTATTGAGGAATCACTCCTCCGTGGACGTAGATCTTATTCTTGATCGAACCACGTAAAAGCCTTGGTGTTCTTTATTGCTTTACATAAATCTCTTATATTAACATTCACTAGATTTATCAATGAATAACTTGCCATTGCATGATTATTTTCGTTGTGAATTTTTTTTATTAGGATTATCTGAACAAAATATTTTGCTATCTAGTAAATACTGGAAAACTGTACCTAAAAATATGATACACTACGATCAACTTTGGGGGAACTTCCATAAATGTACCAAACAAAGAGAAAGTGTAACTTGGAAAGTGCAACATTGGAAAATTCACAATTTTTTTCGGGGAGTTGAAAATTCACTATTAAATCGGAACTCGACCGGAGACGTCCCATAAATTGGAGAAAGTGATTGCCCAGATGAGAATTATATCAACATAATCAGAATATTCATTTAAGAAATGAAATTTTTGTAATATCTTAAACTGAGAACTGATAAAAAAAGTAAAAAGAGTACAAATAGTTAGAAGCTAGTTGTATTATTATAATTAATATCTTATGCATAATTTTATAACGAATCACAGCTCACAAACGTATAGCTCCTCGGCATTAACATTTTAATTTAAAATGTTAACACTTAAAACTTCAATAATGTTCAGTTAGATTATTATATGTGCCGTACAAAGGATTCTTGGTTTTCAGTTTGCCACAAAAAGGACTTCTCAATGTTTTGAAAACCAGATCGGCTAACTGGTCGATTGGTTTAACCATGAATCGGTCATATAGACGGTTCGATTTTCTTATATTTTCAGATTTTAAAAACACCATGCAAACTGATAAAATACCGGTGATCCGATGATCTAATGAAACTGTTTTCATAAATTCAAATAATGATAATTGTAAAATAAGCATAATGAGGTGAATAAGATTTGAACATGTTATGAATCCACTAGAATCCCTACTTTTTGGTATATTATTAGATGGTTATCTATTTATGAAGATAAAAAATTGTAGAAGAAAGTGAAAGAATAGAGAAGGAAGAGAGAAAGTTGGACTAATTTCTCCTACTTTCTTTCACAACTATCCAACCCTAAATACGTCTTGGGTCTCATAATACAAAATAACAAAAAAACAACTTTCAAATATAAAATAACAAATAGCCCAATAGAATGGGCCGACCCATATCCATTATCTTTTGACACAAGCTTTTAAATAAATTATTTGAGATTGTACTAATCTTTGATTATAGCCTGTTTAGGTTTCGATTAAGCATGACATATTGCGAGGTTTTGTTAGAAAAAACAAAATTATTGGTCAGACAAATTTATTTTAGTGTATAAATATGACTTATAAGTTAATTAGATTAAAAGAACAATTAAGAAATACAAATAAAGAGGTAAAAAGCATAAAACATGCTAATGATTTTGATTACCTCTTAACAACTTTTATTTTTTCAAAACTGTAATATATTGTAAAATGCATAAAAAATTACTCACATAATAGTAATATCAACAACAGTAACAATAAATCAAATTTCGATCAAGTTCGTTAATAGATTAAATCATGATGATTGTGTGAAAACTATCATTCGAACTACATTAAATTCTATTGAATGGTGATTCCCCTTATTATATAAAATCACTCATGAAAGCCGATGCAACAAGAAAAATTTCAAAGCCGATGCATCTTTTGCCTTCATATAGTAAACTGTTACCTGAAGTCCTAACTCTGAGGTACTTTTACAGAGGATCACTCAGAACCATTTTTATACACAGGGCGTTTAAACCGCTTTAAAACAACCCAGCTTCTCGTCTAGTATCTGAGGGTGCGCCCCCCAGAAGCCTGTCTCAATTATGTTGCAATGTCGCACAACTACTACCCTCTTGCGATTTACCAGTAGCACCTTCTCCATTGTCCACCATCTTTGTCACCTACATACACAGATTACGCAGCTTCAGCCCACAGTAGGAAAGAGTTCACAAATGTCGTAGAAAGAAATATCCAAAATTTCCTAGTTAATAACATAATCAGTAATGAAATGAAGTTTTTGAAGCAAAAAGAAAGTGGAATCCTTTTCGGATACAATCAACGGATAACCTTTTCAATTTGAATGAACTTTCGTTTATGTAAAGTTCCCTTTTCCTGTGTGAGTGTGAGTGTGAGTGTGAGTGTGAGTGTGAGTGTGTGTGTGTGTGAGAGAGAGAGAGAGAGAGAGAGAGAGTCCTCACTTTGTCCCAGTAAACGGAGGAGCCCTGGCGGAAAATTGGTGGTAATGTGTTGTAATAGTTGACAATTCCAGAGAGTTGATCAAGAAGTTCATTTTTCTCCTGACTTTGTGTCCCCTGTAAATTAGAAATAAGATAGAAAGGATATGAATATTACAAGAAAGTTTGGGATAAACCAATCTCTAAAGTTAGAAAAAGTTCAAAACTTCAGTTGCTAGTGAATATAAGGAAAAATAAAATGAAAATGGTCGAAACCTCAAACACACTCGAACAATCCAGACATTGTCATCAATCATCACGACATCATTCTAATATGTCCAACAATAATATTGATTGAAGACATCCAAAAGGACTGATTACCTTCAAATAACTTTGTGCATCACTCTTGCTCTTTCCTGACTTTACAAGCAACCAGAAGCAAGTATTGTACTGATTGTTAATATGACCTGCAAATCGGGAATGACTACCATTACAAGTATGGATCGTTTTTCCTTTTTGGTATACATAGATGACTATATATATGTACTAACAATGGAACTTCCATTTAATTACAGAAGCCATGGAGTAAATAGGATTAAGGGATTAACAAAATAAACTTACAATCAACTTGTCTCCATGCTAGATAATCTTTGATAATCTCACAGGACGGTAGCAAACAGCACGGCCATCAAAGTACGGTAGGTACTTCATCTCTTTATCGGAAGAACTCATTCCATCTCATCGTATACGTTGAAGAGAAGAAAGATACAACAGCAGAAACTATCTCACTGCACCAGAAGTGAAGATATTTTAAACAAAGGATAAATTTGAACAATGGCAACAGGATCGCAATAGAAGAAAACCTTGCACGTCTTTGATAGAGCTGGGAGCCTTTCTTCAAAACAAAGCTGAAACTACCAAATAATGTGTCAAACACATGTAAATACTAAAATATAACGAAAACAATGATGTGGAAACTGATTAATGACCTGTACTCATCACTAACACCATAAGCAAAAACAACATCCCTAAACTCTTCCAGTACAGCAACTGCACATGCATTCATTAGATTGAGCGCTTGTGCATCATTTGGCTTCTCAAATTCATGAATGTCGGAAAATCTACCATAACCCCAACAAAATAAAGCCACTGAGTGCTATAGTCTAATTAGTGATTTAATTCAAATTTGAATTCAATTTGGGGCTCCATTTCAAGTAATTAGTTACCTGTGGAAGTGACAGCCATCAATGCGAACAACAATCCAGGTGGACAACATCAATTTGCTCTCGTATAGGAAAGACTTGATGTACTCAGGCCTAGTTTTGTTTAAATCGTCAGTAAACTGGCCCAGTTCTTTCAAGAGGCACAGTTGTTCGTTCCAAAATCTTTTTGATGCAATATTTTCTGCATGAACTGTTATAACCTTCCTCCTCCGTCTTTTGACAGGACAGCCATCATCTTTGTACTTCACAATATCTTCAACCTAGTCGCAACAAAGAGATAGTTTAACTAATTAAAGTTGCATTAACCACACGTCTTCTAGTTAAACATAAAAGTCGAGCCATTCTGGCTTGTTCGAAAATCAACAAGCATAGATTCAGAATATAAGGTATTATAACAGCTCCAGTTCAGAATAGGTCTTTAGAAGGAGACTCATATTCTTTCAGTTATATCGTACACAAAAATATAGAAACAAAGAAGAGGAGAAAAAAAAAATGAATTAGCAACTACCTCTGTCTTGAGAGTGCATGTACCTTGGCGAAACATCTCTGGAATGTCTTTCTTGTAGTTGATGTTAAAGCACTGGTAAAGCAATTCATTTTTGTCTTGTTTAAGAGACCCCTAAAATCATATTGCCTCTTCAATCATCCATATTCAACAGATAAATGCACGGTACAAACAAATAACAAATAGTAAATTTGAATAATCTCAAGTTTACCTTCAATGTGGATTCTGCCTCCTCTTTAGTCTTTCCACTTTTAATCAGCTGCCAAAGACAAGTATCATACTGGTTGTTTACATGACCTGGCAAAAGGATAATATCTCAATTTTATACATGGTACGATCTGAACATTGTATATAGTTTATGCAAACTACAAGATCAATGGCAGTTCTACAATGTGTAGGTGCAATAAGATCAAGAAATTTATCACGTAGATTTGCACCAATAAAACAAGTAAAATTAGCTTACATTCATATTGTCGCCATAAAAGATATGCTTGAAGAATCTCCATAGATGCACAGCAAATAACTTTAGCCCGAAATGAAGGTGCATATTTTAAATCCTTCTGAGGGAAAAGAACCCTCCACTTTGTGATATAAGTGGATGTAAAGAAAGATACAATAAGGGAGAGTATCTTGCTGCAAAGTATACTTTTAGTCAGCAATCATGATCCTGATGCAGAGAAGGAATGATTTGGCATCATGCTTCAAACCTCATTTGCTTAATATAATAGAATAGATAAGATCTAAAATTTGTAACCCAATAAATAAGAAATTTAGTTCTCAGAGAGGTCAAAGTCCCCTTGGCAATCAAAACATAAATTTATACAGAGCCCGTATTCCACCACCTAGAGCAGAACAATCCTAAACTTTCTCTTTTCTTTCTTTGTATTAACCCAAGAAAAATTGAACATTGCCGGAGTAAATGACACATAGTAAATGACACATCTTTCGAAATAATGAACCCCATCTTTTGGAAGTTTGTGAAGTAAAAGAACCTGCCACGTCGCTGGTAAAACTTGGTTTCCTTTCTGAATATGAAACTGCAAACAACCAAATAAAAGTATCATAGACCAAATAAAGGAAAGAGATTCATATATGAGATGTGTCGTTATTTACCTGTACTCATCGCTGTAACCATAAGAGAATATAACATCTGGGAACTGCTCCAAAACAACCTTTGCACACTCATTCATCATCTCCAATGCTTTCTTATCATTTGGTTTCTCAAACTCGTGCACTTCAGAAAACCTACTCCAACACGACTATTATCTCAAAGAAGGGGCCATATGAGATGTGAACACTTGTCTACAAATTATGCTTCGAAACATACCTGCAGAAATCACGGGCATCAACACGGACAATGATGATATTGGGCAGCATGATCTCATCCTCCACCTCAAATGACTTCACATACTCATACTTACTATTTGCCATTTCACTAACTCGTGCAAAAACCTTGCTTTTGTTCTTGCACTTACTCCAAAACCAGCAGATATGTTTCAAAACTGAGGCTTTAATACCAATTGCAAGTGTGTTGACTTCTTCATTTATGCGTGAAGTTTAGTCCAGAAGAAAGTTTTGCAATTCTTATAGATGCTACAATCTAAACATAGCCCCTGAAAATTACAAGTCAAATGACCAGGTTCCTTCAAAAAATAAATCTACAAAGAAAAAAATAAAATAATTTCATCTCACAACAGAATGCAAGGAAACCCCCTTATAATATTACAGAACAAGAAGTTCGAGCATTCATTAAATTTCAGCTTTTAGGTCCAGCTTGATTGCAATTCGCATCGGATATGATTTGGATGGATTAGACAGCTGGCCGTGGTTGGAGCTCGTTGCAGATTGAAATAAAATTAGATTGGGAAACTTCTTCATTGTCTCTCTAAGGATTGAAATATAACATCCCAAATCCCAATCACTCCTAAAGCATTTAACTTCGACATTGCAAATATAACATTTGTTTTTAATTCTGACATATGCAGTGCAATTACGCATTTGTAGACGTAAAACTAATTGAACATTAAAAATCAAATTCAAGACAATTTCCACGCACAATCCTCCCTGAGGTTCAACTGATTAGTGATGATCGAAAATATTCCGAAAAGTTTAAATTTTTCTTATTGAATTCAGTAAATAAAGGACGATTTTTCTTATTCGTAGACAAAATAAAGTACCCTTTATTCCTGCTAATTACATTCTGAAGAATCAACAAAAAAATTGGAATGACAAACAGAAGGCTTACCGTCACCATCACAGAGCGGCCCCGCCGAAGAAGAAGATGAAACCGCAGGCAACTCGGTGCGGCGGAGGCGGGAATTGGAGTGAACTTGTGGGTTGCTTTCTCTGCTCACTCAATGGAAAAACGAACCGAATAAAATATAATTAGCAGATTTATCAATTTTTATTATAACAAACAAGTAAAATAATTAAAGATCAGTTCCTCTTTTTTCTTTTCGAGACAAAGATCAGTTACCCAAAAAAGCAGATTTATCAATACTAATTTATGATTGTTACAATTTATGGATAGAGCAAAAAATCTGAAATTCAAATATTCGATCTGAATCAAATCGAAATTTAAAATTCGATTCGGATTTTTTGGATTTTTTGATCGGATCGGATTGAAATTTTTCAAAATTTTGGATTTTCGGATCGGATATGATTGGATTTTTTAAATACGAAAATCGGAATTATATACAATTTATATATAAAAATAATATTTTATTTAAATATGTTTAAATTTTTAATATAAATATATATAAGAATTAACAAAATTTGGTTTCGGATTTTGGTTTTTATAATTTCGATTTTGGATTTTCGGTTCGAATCGGATTTTTCTTTCACAAAATTGATTTTCAATCGGTTCAAATCTATCTATTAATCCGATACGCATTGGAGAGCCCACAACAATCATTGATCATATGTGGCATTTTCCTGATTTTTTATTTTCAATTTTCTAAATCCTCAGTTTTATATCTTCTAAATTCATTTTATAATTATCGATTCATTTGATAAATATTTAGATGCATACATTAAATATACGGCAATATGAAGGCATTTAATCAGCAATTAATTCCATTGATTATCGAAAAGGATTTGCAATTAGAAAAAAAATAAAGGAGATTACCGACCGAAAAAGATGGGAGGTAGGGAAGATTGAAGGAGACGGTGCAAAGAATTGAACCCGCCGAAGGAACCGTCTTTTCCGATTTCAATTTTGCCGTTTTCTGTAGTGATCTTGTCCTCCAATTTTGCTTCTTCTTTGTTGTGGGATCACAGTGGAGGTGAACGAAACGGAACGGAATTGTGGGTTTGAATAATGTGAAGAATCCCATTCTTTATTCCAATTACCAAATCCCATCCAATCCAAGGTTTGCGATGAAATTTGATGTTAACATCACGTGCTGCCGATGACTAAATATTGAGGAGCCGAAAAAAGGACAAAAAAAACACTCAATTTATTGTCAGAATTATAGACTGATTTTGGATTTTTGCTATCATTTTTCTCTATTAAAATTTGTACTTTGAGTCTATTACATTTTTGAATTGAATTATTATAGATGTTGTAAGCATTCCTTTTTAACTTTTCATAAATCTGTGAAACATAGTTATAATTTAAATAATTGTATAAGGCAAATTTGAGCCATTTACATTTCCTATTTCTTAAGCAGGTTTGCTTTATTTCATGCTATATTGAATTGATCGCATGCTTTGTTTCAAATTTGCCTTATATGTTTTGAACTTAATGCCTAATGCTTATGCTTATAATTTGCAGGTGGAGGGAAGGGTTTGTTCTTCTAGACAAGCTAAACTAGAAATTCTAAAGCATAAAATGTAAAATTGAAGAAAGCAAAAACAAAGAAAGAATCTTATATTGTTTGCAAAATCCTAAATAGGAATGGTAGTGATGCTTTACGAACTTCTGCTCATTGCGGTGTTAGTTTGCAACATAATTCAATATATATTTTGGCAATAGTTCCACAAAGAAATATGTTTTCCAAAGAGAAAAGTTACCAAAAGATATATTCAATATATAATTTGGCAATAATTCAATATAAATGATATTTTTCTTATGAAGAAATAATATTTTTGACTGTCCACACAGTACGAACGGATGTACAGAAGATTTTGTGAAAATAGGAAGGAACCCTCATAATAAGATGATAGATCTTTTACTTACATGGATCTCTTAGTCTTCTTCCATGATTTTTTTGAGTACGAGATATAAGAAAGAACAAACAAGAAGATATGAAAGTAAGAAAATCAGAGTTATCTCATTTTCATTTGCATAAAATTTGATTGGAGTTACCAAGAGAAAATGATGATAAAAATATACATAACAAAGTTTTGCTATGCATAAATTACAAAGTACACAAATTAAAAAAAGAAAAACCAAACCAAGTATTGATAAATATTCTTAAAATTTATTAAATACAAAATGTCATACCATCAAATCAATTAAGTTCTTTTATTTTTGACCTTATGCAATTTATAGGTCGAATATAACTAATGAATTAGTTAGGAATATTTAATAGATATACTGAATCTTCTTAGTTACAACTCTCATAACCTTTTGATTTATATAGGTTTATATATACCTTACAAATTAAATGAATAAAATATTCTTACCCAAACATACAAACTTATAATTAAATTAATAGAATCATACACGCACATGCGTGTGTGTATATATAGAAAGTAATAAATTATATTTTTGATTTTGAATAAAAGATGTATAGTAAAATTTGAAAGAATGAAATATTGAATTTGAAAATATATTAGTATTTTATTCGAAAAAAGAAGCCTATTTATACACTATGGTGAAACTATGATAGATAGTTACAGAAGTTTACACACTATGGTGAAATGTATCGATGAAGTCAATAGAAAAAATAAAGAAATATACAAAACTCATCGGCTGAATAAGTAAAACATAACCAAATTCACCTGTAGAAAAAAAAGATTATAACTATGTTCATTGCTTAGTATTTTGCTATTTGTTCTATTTATTATTAATGATTACTTTATAACGTTTGGAGTATTATTGCAAGGGATGATCAATTATTGTAATATCTTATATTCATAAATTAGCAAACATTGTTATACGGGTTTGAGATGAGAATAAGTAGTATACAATCTTTTAATTGGAATTGGGATGAAAATTAACAGTATTTACACTATTTATTATTGAAGTTTACTCGTTAAATTCGATTTTATCAAGATATATCACTAATTAATGTAACAATTTATATTCAATTATTTATAATTTTATAAAATTAAACGATTTGGGTAATTGATGAATATTACTATGCATGTTTGTAATGAGAACGAGCAACAAAATAATTTTCTAAATCATGTATGAGACATGTTCGAGTGTATATATAAAATCTAAATAGGTCGAATATTAATCAACATGTATACATAGAACTTTCTCTATTTTCTAATCTTTTATTATTTGTTCTATTTATTATTAATGTTTACTTTGTGGTGTTTTGATTGTTATTGCGATGGATCGATAAATAATTATTGTAACAATTTATATTTATAAATTGAAACAAGAATTGATAATTAGCGAGTATTATTGTAAATTTTTTGAGACGAGATCAGGTAGTAATTTTTTTTTTAATAGAATTTAAGACGAACATAATTATATACATTTTAGATATTTACGGTGGCTAAACTCTAGCCTTAATGTTTCGGATCATTGTTGTGCTCCGCCACAATAAAGAATTTCAACTACGATCACCAACTCAATGTTACTGTACTATAGCCAAGTATGAAGTTGTTTCTTAAATTTCTATTTGTAAATTACAATGTAAAGTGATTCTTCATCGAAATCAATAAAATATAATAGGAATTGGATCAAATATAAGACAATCTTCACATTAAAACATGAATGATTTTTAGTTATTTGATCATGAATATATCTACGATAAATTCATTATTTTAAAGATCTAAGGTAAATTCATTATTTTAAATATCTATGGTCAGATAGCGACGCATCCTCCTCATACAAATACTGTTTCATTTACTATGATTAGAAATGCGTGATTATAAATCAACACATAAAATGACTTCCCGTCGAAACTCGACGGGTTACAAACTAGTTAGACAAAAATCCGAATGTTCACCCCTAGATGCCAATGAGCTGGATATAAAGCATTTTTTAAATTATGATTCATTTAAATTTGTCTATTCATTTTCGTTACAAACTTATTTTAAAAAATAACTTTAATACCACGCTCATCCCAAAACATAAGAAAATTCCGACTAATTATCCATTCAAACTCCTTTAAATTTATAAACTATTATAATATTAAATACACAATCTAAAAAAATCCAAAAACTATGTAGTAAACATTAATAATAATAAAAATTGATCAAAAACTAAATTTCGAATATAAAAATAATACAGTGTAACTTCAATATGTCATATTTAAAGTAATATTCTAATCATATATATATATAAGGATGACAATGTGTTGGGATTTTGTAGATACTCAATTTTACCAAACCCTAATATCATGAGTTTGGGTAACAATTGAACATGACTGAGATATGTATAGATAGTAAGCTAACATCCATGATTGGTTTAGGTTGGGTATGAGAAATTATATAGGTACAAACTATCCAATTCCTAACAGAACGAGTTTGGGTAACTATAAATATTACAATTTTATTAATTAAATAATTATATTTATATTACATAATTACTAATGTCAATTATTGTATTTATGAAATTGGATTATAATACAAAATATGATTGGAATAAAAAATTGACATGTTCGAAAATGTAACATTATGAATTTTGATTTTTTTTAAACAATAATTTTAAAAAATATTGTACTAATAAGAAAAATAACAAATTGTGAAATTAACTTAACCACAGGTTAAATTCTCAAATTCTATTTTGCCTCTTTCACAATCTCAACTTCTATTCTTCGTATTCTCACCCTCTAAAAAGAGAAAAAAGGATGAAAAAAAACATATTAGTCATCTCAAACTTCAAGTTATATGTTAAAATACAATGTTGTTTTTCAACCTTTAATGATCTTTATGTCGATACAAACTATGAAATTGAGAATTAGAGTTAGATCGTATAGTTTCAAATTTTAGACTTGAAATATAATATTTTAATCCCTTATTATGTCTACTAGTTATTACTAATTTTATTTTGTAGTGCTCAAATTTTTATTGAGATGTGTATTCAATCATTATGACATGTAAATGACGTTAATTACCCACAAATATAAAACATATACTCAATCTAACCGTTCATATTTGAGAATTCAAAAATTTTATAAATTTAAACAGATTTGTATATGAGCAATTAGTAGGTATTAGAATCGATCTTCTCAAATCTTCTGATAAGATTTTTATCATATAATCTTTTATGACTATAATAAAAAAGAAAAAATATATAAATACATATATATATATATATAATAAATTTTTTGTTAACATACTATAAAGTACAATAGAATTTATATAAATTTATACTGCCGGACCATAAAATTTCATTATTTTATAAGAGAGGTATTAATTAATCAATAAATTAATTTACATATTTGGCCCAAGTTGGGATCGAAAAAAATTATTATATTTATTTATCGAGTATTAATTTAAGGAGATTCCACTATCTATTAATTTGGCAAGTACTAATGAATCCAGATCCTGCGTATATGTTGGATCTTTTACATATTCACATGTCCAAATTTATATTTAAAATGGCATATAATATATTTAAATTTGTATATCCATTCCCAACACATCTCATATGAATACTACTCGCCTGCTCAACATCTTAAATATATAAACACGATTTGAGCTTCAGACAATAACTTTAATATATTATAATATATCCTCTAATCTCGCGAAGATAACACAAGATTTTAATCGTACAACTAACAATAGATCAACTAGTTAGTACGATATCAAATTTAATTGTACCACTAAAAATAAGAGTCGTCATCAGTTTAGTACAAATATAGTAACATATGGAGCAATCGTCTCATAACCCTCACACTACATAATCAGAAATATAGAAAACCACAGTTAGTTCTCATAGCTCTAACAACAACAACGACACCAACAATCCTACAAAAACAGTGAACCTCACCTCCGCCCCCAATCTCCACGCCCAATCAGTATTCAATGCGATCGGAAAGAGGCAATTTCCGACCGTAGCATTTATCTTGACGATCTTGGCAAGTCCCTCGAAATCGCATGACTCCACATCTTGATAATTCATTTGAAAAAACATGTTAAAAGCGTACGAAACCTTGGAGGCGTTATCCATTTTACTACAAGGGCCCCCGTACTTCAACGCCGTGCAGTCGCCGTTCGCGCAGGCATAGTCCATGTTGGCCGTGACCTTGTCGGCGCTTTTGCCATCGTTGGCATAGACGCACCATTTCCACTCCAAGTACTTCACGTTCTTTGCCCCGATGGGCATCTTGTCTGTGCCCTTTCCTGTAAAGTCCACCGAGAACTTAGGTTGCCCATCGTACCTGTACAAGTAGATTGTACGTTTTATTGAGTAAACAAGGGTGTACGCAGAGAATAGTTTAACAAGAAAATACGATATGAGAAGGTCGCTCAATTCGATAGTACCTGAAAATTCCCCAATGGCGCTCGAAATCGCCGGGCGCCACGCTCTTCATGTTCTCATCTGTCAAGCCGAAGAGGTAATACTCGATCTGATCTTTGTAAAGCGGAGTCCCTTTACTCGTTGCAATTTTTTGAAAAATCCATCGTAGTATTTCTTCGCCATGTCGACGGTCGCATATTTGTCGCCGTCGGTCGGCCACCGATCTCTCCGACGATGATCGGAACATCTGCACAGTCGGATTTTCTCAACGACCAGACGAGTGTGTCTAGGTTCGCATCCAACACGTTGGTGTACGTGATTGAGCCGTCCTGGACCGGTTTCGCGCCACCGCTGAAGAAAGCGAATTCGACCGGGAAATTAGGGTTCAAGGATAAGCTGAGGAAAGGGTAGATGTTGACGACGAAAGGGCATTGTTGTCACGCAGAAACTGCACGATCTGCTTCATCGTTGCTCTGATATCGGGTCGGAAGTCGCCGGCCGACGGGCCTTGCTTCCGGACTCGTAAACGTCAGAGTTTTGGGGGATCGTCGCCTTGATTCTGTCGCCGAGGCCGGCTTCGTTTATCGCCTTCTGAATGTTCCAAAGCGCAGGATAGGTTGTCTGCAGGTTCGAGCCGTTGTAGGCTGTCAAGAACGGCTCATTTCCGACCGCCACGTACCTGCGACGACACAGATCTTCTTCTATTATATTGCATGCATTTCATGGTTTTATATTGCATGCATTTCATGGTTTTATAAGTAATTTTTTAATAGATTATAAAGCACTTTTCATAATGCAGGATTCCGAGTCGAATATTAGAGTTGAGCTGCACGAGAACAAGAAATTAGATTTATTATGATCGGAACTCTCTTTCCAAATATATTCGATCTTGTATTTAAAGACATATATATAATGTGGGCCATCACTCGTAAGGCAAGGAAATGTAATCTTGGGAGGTAGAAGATTTGATCTGACACATATATATCTGGATTTTTGTACTTACTTGATATCGACGCCGCCATCACGGATATGTCTAGTGAGGTTGGCCTTCACCCATGCCTTAGCATGTTTATACCGATCAGCTAGAGAGGCTAAATGTAGGTTAGGAATGCCAAGCATGACTTCAATTCCTGTCCCAGCAAAGTGTTTCACAACCCAAGCATCAGAATCAAACAATTTAACCTTATCAATGTTATTATCCTTTAACATTTGGACAATGCTTCTAGGATGTAGGTTTTGGGCCGCCAGATTTCCCCAGTTAACGCCAAGGCCCTCCGCCACACCCACGAGCTGCGCCACAGCCACCACCGCCACCGTCGCGGCGACGGCCCATGTTGGTTTCGTCATCGTGTTTTTATTATTCTTGCGAGAATGATGTGTATTTGTTGGGACTTAGGATCCTTGAGTAGAAGAAGAGCTCGATCGATCGAGACAATATGGTTGATATCATGTGGCTCTTATGTGCAAAAGCACACGAGATCTTTTATTTCTATCAACCGATCAAACTCGTTGCAATAAGGTGTGTGCTTGTTTTTGTGGTTTAGTTGAGATAAATAGTGAGATGCGAACGGATGGTACGTAGCAATATCTGGTAAGTGATGAAGAATGGGAATGGACGTTAATCCTTGAATCTAGAGGACCAAAACGAGAGAAAATATGTGAGATTTCGTTTGCTTTGTGGTTATGAAAAACTTGGACAAATTAAAATGTTTAAAGATAAAAAAAATGTAATTATTAAGTAAATAATGTTTTTTCTTTGTACAATTTTGGATAAGCATAATATTTTTTTCATATAAAAATATATTTGTAAATTCCTTTACAGGTATATAAAATTTAATTTCCATTTTTTGTTTGCCGATTATGTTGCATCGTTGTTATGAAATATATTACTGAGCAGTATACGAAAAACACACCAAGAAAACTATAAAAATGTACAAAATTACATTTAAAAATATGATAACGAATAAATTTTAAAAGCAATAAATATTATAATTGATATATTCATATCAATTATTTACTATCTATGTAACTAGTAAGTCTATAGCAGCCTTAGCAATGCCAAATTGAAAGTTCTACTTTGAAAATCTACTCTATTTTTATTCTTTTGAATTATTAATACCACGTATCTAGAATCTATATAATAAAATTCTTAACACGAATTTCTTCTTTTTAAATGAACCAAAATCTCTAAATAAACAAGTAACAACTTTAATAAAAATGAGTGAAAAAATTGCGATAAGTCGACACTATACCGATAGTTATGTATTATAAATATACTTTTTATACATTATACTTTTAAAAATAATAGCAAGATCAAGATTTCAACAGAACTTTGTATAATATTCCTTCCGTCCATTAAATTCGAAGATTTAATTCGTTTTGGTCATCACAAAAATATTCACTTTTCTTTTCCGGAAACATCAACTTTTCATTTTTACCCTAAACCTATTTACTTATTTACAAAAAAACCATCCATGACTCACTTTTTTACACTCAATATCCATTAATATATTCATTTATTATCTCATGATATATCTTTTTATATTCACTTACTTTATATTCATTACAATTTATTAAAATTCGTACCACCAAAATCAATGAACGATTTTACGGATGGAGTAATATTTAATCACTTATATACAACTTTAATATATAGTCATATAAATGCATAACAGTGTAAGCAGAAAATCGTTACTTACTTAAACTGTTATCCCTTTTCTTGCTTCACACTCTCCTCACTCCATACAGGTGCGCCTCTCTCTCTCTCTCTCTCTCTCTCTCTGTAAATGTATTTGTTTGCAGTTGTGTCCAATGAGAAGTGCTTGTCTAAAATCATCAGCTGAGTAATTTTTGTTTTGGGTTTCAAATTTGTGACGTTTGCTTTCATAAGCATCGAGTTTAAGGTGCTGATGGCTCCGATTACATTGGCTGTTGATACAAAGAGCTCTTCTGCGTTATCTTCAGGTAATTTGCATCAATTTTATCTATCCTTTTCTGAAACCGTCTGCTGAACACTAGTTCTATTTCGGCCGGCATTTTCTGGAACGCGTGCTGCGAAATTGGACAAAGTTTGAAAATTCACTATTTAATTGTTGAGCTTTTGTATTTATCCTTTTGTAATTGGTATTATTAATGGATTGACAAAGTAGAGAAATAATTTTTTGGAATGCTTTTGTGTTCTGTGTCAAAAATCTAAATTAAGTGATGAATGCCTTCTAACTGCACTATCCGAATGTGATTGCCATTAAAGTATGGTTGAAATTTATTTATTCGTTTAGTTTTTGGAAACTACGAGGTGCTTAATATTGCATGCTACTATTAACTGTGTTTTAATCTGGTATTTCTCTGGATTCCTATTTGAACTGTTAATTTGCTTTGCAGAAACATTTAATAAGAAAATGCAAAACCTTCAGTTGGAACCGAAAAAGTTCTTTGCGTCAGTTAATGCTCAGGAAGAAAAGCCATTCGACTTTTTGCGACTACTGTTTGGTATGGTTGAATCTAATTCTGATCTTCTTTCGTGCTCAGTTTTGAATATATGCACCGGAAGTTGCCAACTGAACAACCAGTAGTGCGATTGTGTAGCTTCTTTTGGAGGACCTCTCTGCTTTGGTTATTTCTCATGCTTGTAGTTGTAGCTTATATTCAGCAATTTCCTATATAAGAGGGTCCTTGGATATAAAATAATTAGTTCGTTGATTCATGGAGAAATTAGGTTGCATATTAGTATTCATGCTTTCACATCATGTGCATCTTGGACGCTTTACACATTAAAGCTTCTCACCAATTCACTCTATTAACCTTCTCATAATACCTTTTGCAGAGGGTGTTATAGCTGGTGGCACAGCTGGTGTTGTGGTTGAAACAGCTTTATATCCTATCGATACAATAAAGACACGGTTGCAGGTCATCTCTCATTTGCACTATCTTATCATAAAAGAAGATATTAGCAATCATTATTCTGTTTGCTGAACCTGTCGAATTTTTGTTAATGATTCTTATTTCATAGCTTTCTCTTGATTATGCTAAGTCGGTTCCTGCTGGTTGCGTGGAGTATTTGTCATATTTTGGAGCAAGAGAAAGGAAACATGGCTGTTAATTCATAATATTTAAAAATATCTAAGGGATTGCATGGAAACTGAAGGTCTTTCTATATTTTTATTAACATTTATCATTTTCCGACATAATTATAACTTACAAAATGCCCCTTCTTCTCGATAAAAGGAAGGCCAAGTTGAAGAAGAATATCACTATTATACTCCGCACATGCTTCTGAAGAAGTTTCTTATATACTTTTTATCTGTCTAAGTAGTTTAATTCCTTTTCAGGCTGCACGAGGTGGAGGTCAAATAATTCTCAAAGGGTTATATTCTGGCCTTGCTGGAAATCTTGCTGGGGTTTTACCGTAAGGACTTGTGTAATTCGGTTTGTTTTAATACTTAGACAAGGTTATGTTTTGAAATACAGGAATGAATTTGTTGAATTCTCACATTCTGATTCATGCTATTTATATGGTATCGTTAGCAAACTCATTATAGGTAGTAACTAGGCTACATGTCTACATTCTGGCACATATCGAAAAATATAAGCAAACTATGTGTGACTTTTTGAATGATTTTCCTTTTTTTTTGACAGTGCATCTGCTGTTTTTGTTGGTGTCTATGAGCCTGCCAAGCAAAAACTTTTAAGGACCTTTCCGGAGAATCTCAGTGCTGTAGCTCATCTGGTAAGCTGCGTCATGTTTGCTTATTACTTAATATACATTAGCATATCTAATAGGCATGTGAATACATGTAAGTTTCCTTTATCTAAGGTTCCAAAACACTGAACCTAAAACACACATGTTTTTGAGTTTACTCCAAGTGGGCAGGGGCAGAATTGACTCCAACCAACTCACTGGGCACCGTCTTTCCTTACAGGCTATGAATGGCTTCCTCTAAGCTTTGCAGTCAAGTATCCTCCATACACATATATTTGTATAATTGACATGTACTAGATATTAGGTTTGGAAGTTGGATCCTTGTTGCATGAAGGGATATTAGCCCAGGAATAGCTTGAACCTCAAAAATACACTAGATTTTGGTGAAGGAATAGCTTGAGTTAAATTGAGTGATAGTTGTAAATTTTTAATCTGAATTTACTATAAAAGAATGTTAAGCCCTACTCCTGAACCAACGCGTTAATTTTCTTCTATGTCTCATCCACGGCTAGGTGACCAATCTAACTCTCTGGAAAAGGGAGCTATGTGGCTATGAGACAATTTCTTCTTGTTCCATACTTGAATTTATCAAATTCATCCCCCCATACCCAACCAAAGTTCTTGTCTCTCACAGAGCAGCTTAAGTTTTCCTGTGTTTCTGTTGCTTCCTAATCTATAAATATTTGGAACTTTCCCGGCCTATTGGAAATTGATTGCTCTTATGGCATTGATTCTTCTTAGACACTTGCAAATGCAATATATTAATGCTAATCTCTTCTTTGTATGCAGACTGCTGGTGCTCTTGGAGGCATGGCTGCTTCTTTCATTCGTGTCCCCACCGAGGTAAATGTTAAAAGAAGACTCATCATCTTGTTATTTGTTCCGTTTTCCTTTCTTCTTTCAGGAAAGTTTTTTGTGGATATTTTACTTAATCAACCTGTTTTATTGTCCTTGTATATTTAATGTTATTGCTGTTGTCATGCCTAGTCTTGATGCTACAGGTTGTGAAGCAACGAATGCAGACGGGCCAATTTACTTCTGCCCCTAATGCTGTCCGGATGATTGTTGCCAAAGAAGGCTTTAAAGGCCTCTATGCAGTATGATGTTTTTCCATGTTTGATCTTTTTCGGTGAATCAACTCATCCTGTTTGTCTTGAACATTGGGGAATATGTCATTCCATCTCTGTTTCTTCTCTTATGTAATTGCTGGTCTTACATTTCATTGCGTTTCTGAGGAGAGGAACGGATGCTTTATCATCGTTGACTAGGAACATTGTTGATGCAATTATTTGTTTCCATGTTAGTGCTCAGATCTGAGCATGGCATTTGAAACAAACTAATTATCTTCATCATAGGGATATGGATCGTTTTTGCTAAGAGATTTGCCATTTGATGCTATCCAGTTCTGCATCTATGAACAACTTCGACTAGGTTATAAGTTAGCGGTAATGATTCTCTCTTAAAGCTGTTAAGTACCATACCTCCTGAGACTTCAATCTGACAATAGTGTTTTTACATTTTCTTCTACATCTTCGACCAGGCTAAGAGAGATCTGAAGGATGTGGAAAATGCTGTAATTGGTGCTTTTGCTGGTAAGTCGACTTCCAAGAGCACTCTACCATTTATTACGTCATATGCTTATCCTACATGATTTTACATAATCCTCAGCCGTAACATTCAGATTTCTGCTCTTATTATTCCCTTTCCTTCTCGATTGAGTCTGTTAATAATTTACTATTGAACAAGCTATTGATGAAAGAGGAGATCAAATATTGAATGTGTTTGAAACATACTAGTTTGCACAAGCTACAGTTCTTCCAGTTGAGAATACAAGACTTAGCACAGAGTCGCAGCATGTTCCACTGTCACTCGTCATACACAACTACAATTGTATCATTGTTATAGGTGTTGTTTTTCCAATGGCGAGTATTATTTAATAGGAGCTCCCCAATATTTATGTTTCATAATATTCTACTTTTTCTTTATTGTTTTAGGTGCTCTAACGGGAGCCATAACCACTCCTCTAGATGTGATCAAGACTAGGTTGATGGTTCAGGTATAACAATGTGTCCTTTGCATTCGTGTGGTTCGATGGTTTGGCTGCTTTATTCTAACCTCTCTGTTTGCGTACAGGGATCAGCAAACCAGTATAAGGGCATCTTTGACTGTGTACAGACTATAGTCCGAGACGAAGGCCCTTCCACACTACTCAAGGTACAGCATATATGCCCCTCGTTCTCCTCTTGAACAGAAATCAGAGATCCACCAATTCATTAGGCTAGTCGATAATCTCTAATAAATCATAGCTGCAAAAAACCAGTCCAGCCATGAAAATGGCTCCAATCCTCTTTTCTTGTGGATCTCATGCTATGTTTTAACGTGCACTTCTTCACAATCCAACCGATTGTAATCGATTCTGTGAAGTATAAAGATGAACACCCTCATGCACATGTTTTCTATTGGTGTTTTGCATAATAGGGCATCGGGCCGAGAGTGATGTGGATAGGCCTCGGTGGCTCCATCTTCTTCGGAGTTCTTGAAGGGACGAAGCGATTCCTCGAACAGAAACGTCCGGAGAATCAGGGGAAGTCAAAATCACAGTAGCTCAAATATGATCTGTTTGTTATAGATTGATTCTTGTTAGGCCGTTTTGAAAAGACAATAACGTGAATATATCATAGAAACACCACAAGTTGGAAGAGTTATAGTTCTATAAATCGGCAGTGCTCGATGTTTAAGGACAAGACTCAATCCCAAGACGCTCAGTTACACTTTCAAACTATTGGGCCGGGCACCCTTCCAAACTAAAAATTTAGTTGGGCCAGGTGAGAATTTGGTCGGTCTGCTTTTGGCGGTACAGGCCTGCCCAATGACTGGGCTTTGTTTTGGGCTGTCCATCAACACATGATAGTGAAGTACGATATATGTAGCATGAGATGTGTCACCTACAAAGCACACAGCACTACAGATACATGCAACATAACCCCAACATGGAGCGCGCATTTTATTATCTGATAATGATATATACAGATTGTACATGTTTTAAAATGTATAAGTTTCGCCAAAAAGGAAACTGATACTTCACTCACAACACTAAAATATGCCCTCAATTCGAAAGAATTCGAAGCAAAAGAATAAACCTGATGCCTAAAACCGCATGTCAAAAAAAAGAATTTCCTCATCAGCACTACCTACCTGTATCGTTTTTCATAGCTCTACACTAAAATTACTGAACCAGTTGAAGCTCTCAGTTATCTGGTTGTGGGGTGAGACTGCTCATTGCATGAAGGGAGCAGCTACATCAGAGGGAGGTACGCCCCTCCATATCCTTTCCTCAGGATAAGGGGTCCAGCATTTTCGGGGACCTTATCCAGCTCCCTGTTGGATGCTTCGACTACATCGTCAAATCCGGTGGCTAACGTGGCCAAATGTTGTTTTAACCTGATGTCTCTAGTCCTCCTCAGCAAGCATCTGAAAGATCTACCGAGATACTTTGCCCAATCTGCCGGCAGGCCTCCACCTGTGAGCCATACCGAGAACTGAGACTGGTCTCCGGGCTTGCATCTCGGACCGGTAAAATCTTGCAGTTCAGCGAGCATTGATGGCTGAAGAGGTAATACAGCGACAAACTCGGCTACCAACTGCTTGGTGAGCTCGGGTTGAGCATCTGTTCCCAGAGAACCAGAGCCCATTCACTCGGCTGGTTGAGGCCGTAGGCTTCAGCAACAATTAAGGCCTCCTGAAACCGAGATTGTTCTACTAATATTCTTCGTGCATTGGTTTCAGAAAGATGGAGCCATTTCGTGTCTGGCATTCGTATCTGTAGCGATACAAGTGATGCCTGAGCACAAGCTTTGCGAGTTTTGTTGCCAGCATCAATGGACGAGTGCACTTCTGCAGCTTCAATGTAATAACACATGGATTCAAGGAGTTCTTCATTTTGATCCCTGTCATAACGGAGAAACCACTGTTGAGACAATTGCTTTGCACGTAACTCCAAAAGTGCAGCGGTTTCATGCTTCATGTCGAAGTGATTGTAGACCTGCAGGAGAAGTAAAGAATGTGGATCATGGTCTTAACCAAAGGATGATCCGAACGTGTATTTAGATTCCTAAAAGATCAGAGGAGGGTATGACCATGGCAAATGCATCGAGATCACTTGGATTAAATTGCTTGAGTGATGTCAGAACAGCCATTCGGAATCCTCTAACAGCCTCAGCAGTTCCACTGTTAGCATCAGCAGCTGCTGAATATTTCTGAAGGAGGAGATCCAGTTGGTCTTTTTCAATTAGAATCCCGAGTATGAAATTGAGTGCATGGAAGTTTCCAACTCCTGTGATCAAGCGAGCAAGACACGAGAAATCACCCTCCCATACATAAGCTTCTACCCTGGTTGCGGCAAGAGCTACGAGCACATCAACTCCATCAAGGCATGCTGACAACTTATAGAAGTGATGGGATAGAATGAGAAGCTCAACCTGCATCAGTTTTGGAAATAACTATTTTATCATTTAAAATACAACTGATGAAGCGACAATTGAGGATAGTTGCGTTAGAAGCATTGTCCAATTAATCCTAGTTCACATTTAGAAGAGCAGACAATATGTACAGGGATCGAATTCATTTGCAACATCATCACTTGATAAATATGTAATATTGAAGCTTTCCACCCCTTTGAACTGAAGGAGAATAGAAGTTACCTCGCATGCATGGGGTATTTCTTGGCCTGTGATTACTAATCTCATTAATGCATGGCCAATTTCTGAATCAGAAGGACAAAGTTCAGCCCATTTTAGGAAATCAGAAATCCTCCATAGCAGTGGAGCAGGTCCTTCATCCTTCTGAAAATCCATATAACCCCCACGATATGCTGCTAATAAACCCTGAAAGATTTCAACAGAATGGCATTGATCTCAAGAACTATACTGACACATTGCTGAAACTGTAGGCTATGCATGATTCAATGATTAATGTCAAGGGTTCACCAAAGAAATAATGTTTTGGCATTGCAAAACTGAAAAATACAAGCAACAACTGCAGTCTCTCAATTCTAAAATCATACAAAATTATACGACAATTCTTTTTAATAAAAAAATATTATTACACAAGCATCAAATTCACCTTTAGAAATGATTCAGCAAGAATTTGGGCAGTACTAGCAGCTGGCACTGAGTGTGTTTGAACTAAAAGATGGGCTTCCTCGAAAGATTCTTGTGCTTTGAGAGAGAGCAATTGCAGCAGTTCTATTGGCTGTTTCTCGAATGCTTCTGAAAATGTTAGACCAAGCACATTTGCAGCTTTCACAACAGAGATTATCCTCCTGCATAGTCCACGTCCACTACCCTCCTTAAGAAGGCTTGCAAAACTCTCCAGGATCTATGTTATGCAATTGAAAATTAAAATGGAATTTTCAGTTAGTAATCTGATATAAGAAACATTCAGAAAAAGGCTTGAAGCAAGAACAAAAGATAAAAACAAGGAATATCAGAAGGCATCTTCTGAAATCTGTCCTAAATCCAAATATCATGAGACAAATAATATCTCAAACAAACACCATAGATCTGAACTTAGTAGAAGTTTTAACTGGATACACCAGTCACAATGTTCCTTCATACTGGAGGGAAAAGATTGGCTAGCACTAAGGTATGAGTGATTTTTAAGGCAAGCTGAAACGACTGGAGTTCCCATGACCACGACAACCACCGCACTACCACCACCACCACAACCAACAACAACAACAACAATAATAATAATAATAATAATAATAACAATAATAATAATAAAATGGCAACACTTAATTATTACCTGCAGGGGATCAATCACTCGCTGCTCAACCAGAAGATTGTATGACTGCATAACAGAGAGTACATCATCGTCCAGCATCGACATTGACACCTTGTTGCTTGGAGTTGAAAGAGCAGCAAGCTTCAAGGCCGCATCAACAAGAAAAAATTCAGATGGCATGTTGTCTGGAGAAAGTTTATTCAGCAGTTGTCTAGCAGCTGTTATGTGTCCAAAGTCCAACAGTGAAACAACAGCTCTTTCGAGCTCAGCAGGTCCAACTCTTTCCTCCCACCTCGATAATGAGGAATCAATTTTTGAGCTTTTATCAAGAAGATGTGTCTCATCTCTCAGGTTGAGAGGTACAGATTCTCCTGAATCAAATAAAGGTTTTCTTGATGATCCATAGCCTTTTGCTCTTCTTTTTGTCTTTATGTCCCCTCCGTCGCCAGTTTGAGTCGTCCTAACATGAACCTGACCATTTTCTCTATCATTCTTCTCGGAAAATTTGAGCCCAAGTCCATTCACATGGTTGTCCATTTTAGCAATAATGCTTGCTGTATGGTCCATCAAGTCAGAACTCTTGCCAGCTCCAGGCTCCCGGGTGGGTGAAATTAATGAATCTTCACCTTCATTCTTTACCAGAGCTTCCAATTCCACAGCTAAGAGCCACACTCTGGTCTCAATTTCACGTAGAAGGTGTGGTGGATAAACCCTGCAGAGATTGTTTGTTTTGAGTACCTCAATCGTTCAGTAGAAGCAAAATTAAGCAAACTGCAAGACGTAGAGAGAAAAAACCATAATCTAAAAACCAAAACAAAAGGAAAAGAAAATCTTACGGGTTTGACAAAGTTGTCATTCCACTCAGCCACTGCAGAGCAAGTAGCAAAATCTCATGAAGTTCTCTTGCTGAAATATCTTTTTCTGCTGCTTCGGCATGTTTTAGGAAGAACTGTCCAGCCTAGATACACTCAGAGCAGGGTAGTATTTTCAGTTACTGATTGACTTACTCAAATAGAGATACAGATTATGTAGGTGACTGGAAACCACATAAACCTGTCCTATAAACACCTCTTCCATCAACCGCTCTTACCCCACCCCATAGAAGATTAAAGGAAGATGAGAACAAAGAAAAATTAAGAATTGGAAATGTCACAACTAAGAAAAAGATAGATATCCCACAATGAAGGATTATATGATGTCAGCTATTCATTTAACCTGAGTTGAGTTAGTTGTGAAATAATCTTACCTGCAATGCTGGGAAAGAATATCTGATGAAGAGCGTCTGGCAGTGGCTCCATAAAACAACCCTCTCTTCTGGGATATCCCAAAGAAATTCCTTGCATTCTGAAACCATGGCTTCAGCCTAGACAGTTGCAGAAACACATGAAAATCTATTTGGATAAAAATAAATGAGACCGTTTCAATACATCCAATTCTAACGAGATGAATGAGCATCAATTGCATTCTCATGCACCAAGCGATTAAAAACTAAACCATCATGTTACCTGCATTTCAGTTACATGACTGGCTGCAGATTTCCAACATGATTCACCACTGGCCTCCAAC
Organism: Salvia rosmarinus; assembly: GCA_036937905.1. NCBI lineage: Eukaryota > Viridiplantae > Streptophyta > Magnoliopsida > Lamiales > Lamiaceae > Salvia > Salvia rosmarinus. Next base: position 88,513,645 of record CM072815.1, on the reverse strand, counting down.
TTCTTGGCCCAACTGCGTGCTTGTTCCCAATACCCATTCTTTTCCAATGCAGATAGAAGTGAAGCGTCATCAAATGTTTCATTTCCTAGGAGTGGGCATTCATCACTCCGCAGAGAGGGTTCAGCCATATCTATTTTCCAAGACAGTTGCCCATACAGTGAGGCAATAGACCCTCCATCACCAAAGTCAGTAGCAGCAAGGAGCCTTAACAAGCATCCTTTTTCATATGGAGATGGGCAAGTTAAAAGGATGGCATCAGCAGCTTTGACGGCGGTGGAACTTGTCCATGAGTTCCCAACTTTCCCTTCTCTTTCCCAATTTGGTAGTGTAAGAGGAGACTCTTCCTTAATTCTGGTCGAAAATAATCCAAGATGTGCTGAAGCCTCTGAGAGGAGCATTTGCGAGAAAGCCTAGAAAAGAATAATAAATCAATTGACCAAAATGGGCAAGCTGAACTTCTACTTATAATGATAAACTGTATTGTGCGTTAACCAACCTGAAGAGCATGAATGAAAGGTAACAGCGAGCATGTAGGTAGAAATACTTCAAAAGCATTTAGCAGAGGAAGGAACAGGTGCTGCTCACAGAGCACAGCTACCATTATTGACAAAGAGTTAACCATGCTATTAGAGTCAGTTCGAAACTTGGTATCTTCATCACCTATTTTCTCCCTTTCCTCTTCATGAAGAAAACAGTGGAGCTTTTAGAACTTACAGAATCTGCTGAAGTCAAAGAATCCAGTGGAACGGGTTCTTGAAGGCGCCTACGCTTCGAGTTTTTCCTATTATAACGAAATGTTGTGGCTCTAGCACTAGCAGAAAGGGCATTAGTAGCCTCAACAGCAGCTCCAACATTTTTTGAAATTTGAGATGCAATGTCATTAACTTTGATGGCAGAAGTCTCCCTGATAAGACAGGAAAATTTGCATTATATTCTTCTCCAAACTAAAGAAAATAGTCAAGTGGCAGAATAAGACTTAAAAAGGATAAAATTATGATATGGAAAGATCCACGAGACTGACTTCGGGAAATACTTGAAGCATAAAGGAAAATCATTTAAAGCACTACGCTGATAATCAAGAATGATAATGGAAACCTTGCTGCAGTAATTTCCAGCGAAGTGGTCAGGCAGGACAATGGGGAGACATCAGGAAAGCAAGAAGCGACCATAGCCAGGATCGACCAGCTTAAGTTCTTTGCTTTCAGGAGAAGAGCCTCTCCAGGTCTTTCATGTCTTTCACATTCTGCTATAATTCCAAATAATTCAACAGGTATGCAAAGATTCTCATTTGACAGAAAAGTTCTGTCCTTTTCTCCAGCATCTATATTCAATGGAGCAGTTTTTTTCCTGGACTGCGTGCTTCCCAAAACTGTTGTAATGTGAGACTTTAAACGGGGGTCACTGAACTCCTTTGATGCCTGACACATGGCAGACAAGATAAATATGAAATGGAAGCTACTATCATTTAAAAGGAAAAATGAAAAAGTAGTCAACCGAAGGGTATATCTTTTCTGCAACACAGTCATTCTAGGATATGAAGCTTACCACTTGAATTACTGTTTCAAAAGGATATTTCCCAAGTTGAACTTCAGACAAAAAGCCAACCTGTTTGAGGATTGGGGACATAAATGAACTTTACTCTTGGCCACCAAAAAGGCATTAATCTACAGATCATGTTCAAGGAAACAGAATAAATAGCATACCCAATCGTTATCCCTTGCTAATACAGCAAGATATTTAGTGCTTAAAGGAATGTTATGCATCTGACAAAAGGCTGTGACCAATTGCCACTGCTGGCTTGTGGCTTTCTGTCGAGACCTTAAGTCAGCTCCATCTCCATTTCCACTTGACAACCAAGACCCACAGGTCATGCCATTGGATGGCAATGGAAGGCTTGACTTCTCCAAGTGCTGAAGAACAAGCAATAAAGCTTGTGATGGTTGATTCAAAACGCTATTGTTTCTGTCACCTTTCTGCATTACACTACTAGAATATTTATGAAGATAATCATCTGCCAGTGCTCTAGCTATAGATTCTGTTACATCAACTTCCACAGGTGGCTGAAGAAAAGCAGGGCTCCTAGGAGATTGTTGCCTGTACTGATTGTTCTCTGCAGACTTGTAGAACAAAGATATTCTCCTCAAGGCAGCAATATCCATTCGGAGAGTACTAGCAGATAAACCACATAGTTCCAAAAGAAAAGCGCATGAAGCCACCAATACAGAGTCATCAAAATGTTGAACAGCAAGGGTATAACCTGAACCTTAGAAAGGGGATAGAAAAGTGAGGACCAGATTGACACCAGAACCAGAGGGTACACTAGAATATTTATTTGAGTTATCATATCCAGTTTTACTTTGAATTTTGAAAGGGAGAAAGATTGAGATGATTGACATGCCGTGATAGTTGCATACACATTTTCTTCTCTAGAGTTTAGCATATTTAATCAATGATTCATACTCCATTAGAGTAAAACAGTAAACATGCAGAAAGCTCAGTTGGTTTTTCAGGTGCATTTATCGATGATAACTTCCTATTTGCCATGCGTGATGAACTTAATTCTTACAGATGAGAGAAGAGACTCTTCACTCTCAGTTATCGGTGAAAGGAGGATCTGCACATCCAATTGTACATTTGTTTGCCCAGTTGATGGAGATTTAGGCTGCCCCCGATGCTTATTATCAGATTTCAACTTATGGACCCTTGCTGAAAGAAGATTATTTAAAGCAGCCAACGCACGTCCACTATGCAAATGGTGTTCAAGTCCAACATCAGCTCCCTGAAGACAAAGTAAACTATGACATTGCACAACAATAGAAGGAAGAAACAAGAGCGATATGATTGAGAGAAAACTTTGGCTATGGATTCATGACTATATTCACAACTAGTTTCATCCCCAGAAAGGGAAGAGTACCTTTCCAGTATTCGGACACTTGACAATTTCACAAAGTGCATCTTGAAAGAGGAACTAATAGAAGCACTCAAATTATTGGAGTTTTCGGTAATGCATGACTGGATTTTCCAGAGACATAGATCAATTACCTCTAAAGAAGATGCATACAGTTCCTCTTCTATATGTCTTTGGATGATGGCTTCCCAGGATGTGGCACTAATCTGAGCATGACCACTTGAATTTACGACATAATAGATGTCTCTCAGAAGAGAAAATTCTTCAATCTCTGAATCAGCTAAAGATTGCCAGCCAACTGGGCCCTGTTCAGATAAAAATAAAATATAAATAATAAGGTAAAAGAAGATGAGAATTGAAGTATAACATTTAAACTCTCAATTCATGATCCATTAATATCTAAAATTACCAGGATATATTATTCACGTGGTAAAATTTGAAGAATAGTAATTTAGTATAACCTATTTACATATAAAGAGGAAGTGACAATTCGTCAGATAAGCAGATAACTTGTCCAGTGTCAGAATAACCTGCACATAGAGCTGAATCAATCTCCGTACTGCCTTAGGGAACCAGCAGGGGATCATCTGAAGAATTGAAGTATCTCGTACAGAAGAGAAGAATACACCTTCCCTCCAGTTCAAGTAGTCTAACAACTCAGAATATCCTGACACTATACCAAAAACAATAGCTAGAAAGTCAAGAGAATGTATGGAGTGATATTCAATCACATAATATTTCATGTAAACGGCAAAGAGTAGAGTACAAGGTTCAAGAACTTACTTTTTGTCTTAAGAGTCCGGCAAGCAGGATCTTGACCAAAACATGCTGCAACAAGGGTGTTCCACAATGTAGGGAATCGATGAAGGGCTGGTCTAAGGTTCTCCAAGGTGCATTGAGCGGAGCTACAGTGCCTTTTTACACTGCCACTACTAAGGCATTTTTGTAGAGGAGCAGGAGCAAACATCAATGTGGCTAAAGCAGCCATTTCCCCTGCTCCCTCTGCAATGTCATCAACAGCTTGGATGATGTCATCAGTCTCCACAGTAAGTTTATTACCTGGAACTGAATTTAGGGCAGCAACTGCACGAGCATTCGAAAATGATGCATTATATTCTTTTCCTTTAACCCTCATCAAGAGCAAGCACTTTACACACTCATTATCACCCTGAAAAAACAGAGTGTGAATAAATCTTCAAATTGTTTGATGTGGCATTACCCTATCCCAAAAAACAAAAATTATAAATAAATTCTGAGAAACAAACGAAATGAATTTGCACGGATCTTATCAAGAGCATAACTTGAAAGGGCAAAAGTTATGTAACAGCCATGATCTACTACATGTGTCTGATAATTTGCATGACGTAAAATATATTATGTAACATCTGCTATCACTACATGCATCTCCTGAAATCAGAGAACACAAATTGAATTAGAAACAACACTAATCTGCTGAACTTACTGCTGCATCCAATAAAAAGGAAAGGGAATTATGGTTGATAGCCATTTTTGAGTGTCCAGATATATGTCCAGAAGGTACAGTAAGTTATACTGGGCGCAGAAGTGTATAACAACTTTATGTAGAGATTGGATTGCATCTGGATCAATAGATGGATCACCAATAACCAGTAGTGACTCAGATGAACCATCATTTGCTCCATCCAGGAAAGCACTGTCATGTAAATCATTCATAAAACCTGACCGGGCCAGCAAAGGTACAATATCTGATGCACTGTTCTAGTAATCCACCAAAAAGATAAATTTGTTTGCTAGCTGCTGCTCCATATGCCTACTTAACCACACAGAAGATGACCTGTTTGTAGGAAACCTGAAAAGTCTGATGTTTGGTACAGTCATGCATACAGTGTCCAACTCTTCACAGAAACTTGAGTATTTGTTGTATTCAGGAGGCTCCTGACCATACTCAATGGATGAAGCTGGATGTATATCATCCAAGCTGATGCTAAGGCTTCCAGGAGATAGTGCATATGGTGGAACTACCTCTAGTAGCTTGGAAACCTCTAACCAGTCATTATGGCATACATGGTACTCAACTTGTGATTCCCACAATACACTAACACCCATAAGAAGAGGTTGGTCCAGAAGTATCTGCACAGGAAGAAATGATGCTAAAACTGAACAGCAGTTTCCCATAGGAAAATTTTCTAAATAACGTATCTAACTTACACGGTCAATAATCCTTTGATCCCAGGTATCCGACCAAGCTGCAGCAGCAGCCCAATAAGCAGCATGGCTGGTGTCATCATCTACTTCAGCAGCGATAGAATGTTTGTCAACAGTCGTCCATGAACCCAAAACAACTCCATCAATCTCTCCACATGAAATGACAAGATTGTCAAATAGTGGATGCAATAGGTGCAAACTTATCTCCCCGAGTCGTTCTTCATTAGATGCTTTCTTAAGCCCCTTTTGCCTGGTAGCTAACGTTCTGAAGAAACTACTACAAGTATACACCCTCTTTGGGGGGGAAAATATAATAGTGTTAGCTTATTAGAAATTTTGACTGCCAAATTGTCATAATTCAAGAGCATAAATGCATAAAACCCATGTGTTTTAGTGAAAATGAAAAGAAATCCACGTTGGAGAATGGAATAAGATGATGTCGTAAAAGACATGCAAACTAATTCACCACTTCAAGGCCAGGTGTTTGATTTCTTTTCAGGAAATGCAGGTAATAGGCTTCATTTTGTTTGATCTAATCGTGAGTTTATATTCAATCATTGACTCGGAATAAGAATACGATTGCCATAGGACATAACTTGTCCTATCACCCATTAGATCTCTTTTCGAGATGACATATGATAAACTATCCTGTTCTTCGGTTAGTTTAGAAAACAAAAAATATTCCATCTACTTGACCTATGGGAGAATAAAATGAACGATTTTTTATTTTTTGGGGGAGGGGAGGATCCATTATTTTTTTAATAATATTTATTTTCTATGCAACTAAGAATAACTATGTACATGGACCATGGATTTTATTACTTAAGCACTATCATTATTTCTTTTAGTAGTAATTGTTTTGTGTATCTACTCTTAGAGCAAAAAATAAATGAAACTGGATGCAACTTGATAGATATGCATGTGTAGTTTTATGCTTCCTCCGTCCCATTATTGTTGGCTCGTTTTTCTTTTTGGATTGTCCCACTATTGTTGGTCCGTTCCAAAAAAGGAAACAATTTTTCACTAAAAAGTGCTTCGAATTTTGTGTCACACATTACTTTACAAACAAAAATAATTCTCCTTAATCTACGTGCAAAAAGAAAGGAGCCAACAATACCGGGACGGATGGAGTACTATTTAAAAAGGGAGAGGGAATGGACAGGTTTATATAATCTCAACTATTATTTTGAATAAGATATGAAAATAGATTTTAATCAGATTTTTAAAATCATGTATTTAATTTCCACAAAATAGGTGAAGAGAACTTATGCTTAAAACATTATTTATTGAAATAGAAAGAAATACAAGAAATAATCCAGATTATTTTTAATTTAAATGGTAGGGGTTTTATCGTAATTTTATCCATTAATAGCCAATTATATCAAAAGCATGCGTGTATCAGCCAGTTTTAGGTGAAGCTGTACAGTCAACATAGGCACCCAATCATCTGCCATATGCCCTATACATATAAACTATCTCCCATCTGTTAACAGGATTGGAAGTTTTATGCAGACATTTTAACTATACCGGATTTTAAGCCTATTTTTTAGAATAGTAAATTTGTGCATTTCACCAAAACATTGCAGATTATGCATTGTACTCACATTCAAGATCTTCGAAATATATATGCCATAAAACGAACTCACATATCTCTATTAGTGACAACATTTCCAATATCTTCAACTCATGTGGCCCAAGGTATGTATATCTTTTCATCTCTTCTGCAAGTAGCACCCGCAGAGATCTTCTGACAGTTCCAAAAACTAACTGTTTCAAGGTAGTTTCAACATCCTCCCCAAGCTTTTGCAATGTGGTTATACCAAGCCCAGTCTCACCCTATCGATTGTAACTTGGAAATGATTAGGACACATATGATAAATTCTTTCAACATAATAACTTGGATCAACTAACCTTTACCAACAAATCATATGCAATTGCTCTTCCAGCAATCCGGACATCATTAAAGGTATCAGGAGTTTCTGTGCCAGATAACAAATTATTCACATGATGAAGATGCAATCTAAGCACGGCTAGAGGAAGACGACCAGAAAGCAGTGCATCTTTCACAACAGTTTTAATGTCCATATTATCCAACTCCCAACGTGCTATCATATCTTTAGGATTCTCTATTCTAGAAGTTCTTTTCCCATATGTGCTTCCTTCAGAAACTAGGACTGCCTTATCGAAGTTCTCAAAATCTTGGATTTCAGCACCAACTTTATCCACAGGCATCAGATCAAGGTTATCTGCATTACTCAATTCAGTTCCAGAGGCAGGAGCTGAAGTTCCACGTGGATCTGATCTAATCAGCGATAAAGCATCTTCTGAAACAGCTGGAATCTTGGAATCATCCTCTGATAGACCAGTACTGACCATGTTCACCAACCCAGCATTAACCGTCTAAAACAACGGGAAGAGTTTTCATTAATTGTGATTCTCTAAAGAAAAATAAGCAAAATATTTAAGAACTTACCAATACTTGTCCTGGTCGTCTGAATTTTTCATTCAATTGCTGCTGCAAACTCCGAATAACCACCAAATATCGTGCTGTTTCTGTAAGGGTTCTTGAAGTTCCCTCTTCATCATGCTCTTTTTCAGTCAACTCTAATATAGGATAAGTACCTTCATCACTGCTAACCTCCAATGGCTTCTCATACACTTTCTTACTATGCAATAGGCCATATTTACGTATGACCCTAGTTGCATAACTGGTGGCCAGCGCTAGAAGTCTGCATCACAGTCGTTGAAATCTAGTTATGGAAATATAACCAAGCCATCAATATGAAAATAAATGGAATTTGTTTGAGCACATTAAATGTGATAATCTATAACCACTATGCAACAATGCAGGTGGCCGAAAATAAGGGTAGTTTGGTTAGAGAGGGAAGGGTGATGATAGAACTGGACAACATCGCTTATTCCCCACTGTTATAAGTGTGTATAGCATATGAGATGGGGAATGAAAGTCTGTCTTATTCAATGAAAAGAGCTCCTATATATACATGTGATACCAAACTAATTAAGGTAAAGAATAACCCTAATTGTATACTAATATGCATCTACCATATATAACACTCCCCCTCAAGCTGGAGAATAGATGTTAATCATGCTCAGCTTGTTACAAAGATAATCAATCATAACCCATTAAGCGACTTAGTAAATAAATCTCTAAGCGATCTTGGTCTTCATATGTCCAGAGAAATCAGTCCACTCTGAATCTTCTCTCGAGCAGTGACAATCAATCTCAATGTGTTTGGTTCGTTCATGAAAAAGCGAGTTAGAAGCAATATGCGAGCAGCTGATTGTCACACCACAACCGAGGCATTGAGACATGTAAGCCACTTTACTTAGAAACTTATGAATAGACAAAATCTCACATGCAGATTTAGCCATTGCTCTGTACTCGGACTCCACTCGATAGTGACACCACATTCTGTTTCTTGTTTTTCCATGAAATTAAATTTCCACCAAATAACACACATATCACGAGGTAGATCTTGATCTTCCTTTGATCTGCCAACTGCATCGAAAATCCTCAATTCTATCATGACCATAATCACCATACGATCCATACGGTGCTCCTTTCAAATAACATAGAATTTGCTCAACTGCTTTCCAATGATCTACGTTGGAGATGACATATACTAACTCAACACACCGACCGAGAATGCGATATCCGGCGTGTCACTCTCAAATAGTTCGACTTCCAACTAATCTGCGATATCTCCGGATCTTCAAAGAACACCATCTTTAGTAAGCCGTAGATTAGGAATCATCGAGTGCTACAGGTTTAGCACCCAAGTTTCCGATCTCAGAGCAAGTCGAGTACATACTTCCTACGAGATAAGAAAATCCTTTCTACTTCTCGAACTTCAATGCCAAGAAAATACTTAAGTTCTCTCAAATCTTTGGTATTAAATTGAGTTTGTAGAAAAGTTCGCGAGATCAATCCCTTTAGTGTCACTACCGGTAATCACAATATCATCCACATATACAACCAATAGGATAAGGCCACTATCAGAATTCTTGTAGAAAGCAGAATCATCGACATGATTGCTTGAAGCCAATGCAGTATGCTCGTGCAAACGTGCAAACCATGCACGAGGGCTTTGCTTGAAACCATACAATGACTTACGGAGATAGCACACCTTACCGGACTCGCGAGCAACAAAACCGTGCGGTTGCTCCATATAGATGGCGTCAGTTAGATCTCCGTGAAGGAAGGCATTCTTCACATCCAGCTGATATAAAGGTCAATGATGACTAGCTGCCAAGGAAATCACAATCCGAATAGAAGTAAGCCTAGCAACAGGTGAGAACGTCTCAGAATAATCAACACCATAAGTTTGAGCATATCCTTTGGCAACAAGTCGAGCCTTCAAACGATCAACGAAACCATCGAGATTCACCTTAATAGTAAACACCCATTTACACCCAATGGGCGTTTACCGGCGGAAGGTCTACCAATTCCCAAGTGCCATTAGCGCTCAGGCATTCATCTCCTCGATCATAGCGGTAACTAACCGAGATGGGCGAAAGCTTGAAAGCAGGTCTTAGGAATAGGAATAGAATCAAGGGTGGAGACAAGAGCTTTAGATGAAGGAGACAAACGACTATATGACACAAATGCAGAAATAGGATAAGTACAAGAGCGTTTACCTTTGCGAAGAGCAATAGGAAGATCAATGCTCGGTGTAGGATCGAACAGACAAGCTATTGGATCATCGGGGCGAAATCGGATGAAGTAGTAACCAAGGATTGATGGCGTGGCGAGGCGGGGGCGGGGAGGCGAGGCGAAGCGGAAGGACGACGAGTATATTGGTGTATGATAGGAGGAGTAGGCATAGCGGAGCAGACGGAGATCAAGCGGATGAGGTAGTATAGATCAAGAAAAGAATCCTCATCCCGAGGTAGAGAGAGGAGATGGAGTAAAGGGTGTATGTTCGAGAAAGCTACATCGCAGACACAAGATATTTGTTGAGATCCGACGGAACACCGTACCTTTTTGAACCCGAGAATATCCTAAAAGATGCACTTCACGACTTGGGGTCACTTAGTAACCGTGGTCGAACATCACGAACAAAACAAGTACTACCAAATATCTTAGGGCGATAGGATACAAAGATTTAGACGGAAGAGGACTTGATAAGGAGACAATAGGAGAAAACAAAGGACGGCATACGGTTAATAAGAAAACAAGCGATGAACAAAGATCCGCCAAAAGTGTTTAGGGACTTTCATGACAAACAATAAGGCTCAGGTGTTTCGAGGAGATGCCGATTTTTTCGTTCAAAGAACTCGTTTTGAGCCGTGTCAACACTGAAAGTTTAATGGTGACCATATAACGACAAAAGTTATCGATAGATACTCCTTAGCATTATCACATCGTAAGACTTGAACAAACACATGAAATTGAGTCTTAATTTCAGCACAAAAGGCAGAGAAATGGGTAAATAACTCAGAACGATTTTTCATTAAATAAATCCATGTCAAACGAGAATGATCATCAACAAAAGTAACAAAATACCTATAACCAGCTTTGGATGTAACGGGACAAAGACCCCAAACATCAGAATGAACTAACTCAAAAGGAGCATTAGCTCTCTTATTGACTCGAGGACTCAAACTAACACGATGGTGTTTAGCAAACTGACAAGACTCACAATCTAAAGAAGAAAAATGAGAAAACTGCGGACACAGTCGCTTTAACAAAGGAAGGGATGAATGGCCCAACCGACAATGCACATCCATGGAGTGACAGCACCCGCACACGCTACTGAAGAAGGTGGTTGTGTATCCAGGATATAGAGACCACTTGATTCATGCCCTTTACCAATAATCTGCCTCGTCGTAAGATCCTAAAACAAGCAATAATCAGGGAAAAATGAGGCACTACAATTCAAATGGCGAGTAAGCTTGCTGACAGACAACAAATTAAACGAGGCGAGGAAGGCTAAGAATGAAGATAAGGATAAAGAAGGCGTGGGTTGGACGGTGCCCGATCCATGAACAATGGAGTGTGAACCATCGGCCAGAGTGACCAGAAGGTGTGTTTGATGTGACTCAAATGGGAAAACAAAGAAGGATTACATCGTATGATCATGGCACCGAATCAATGACCCATGTGGTTGGCGAGGAAACCGCGGCGATGAGGATTACAGAATCGGCAATAGCGGTGGTAGGGCGGATGGAGAGGTCCGTTCACGATGTTGCAAAATTGTGCATACTACAGAGCGAAATAGTGATGGAATCACTAGAATGGATGTGTATGGCCTTGTCGACAACATGGGCGGGCGGAGGATGGACGGATCTTTGAACAAAAGCGCTTGGTATGCCCGATCTCATGGCGATGTGACATTCCACATTGTCGTACCAATGTCCTCGGCGAATGACTCTTAGAACTACCATTCTTGTACACCGGCACGCTAGGTGCATAGGAAGGCGCGCTAATAAAAGCACTATTATCTTGTGCGAGATGAGACAACGATCGAGCGCTCGGTGCGAAGAAGTCGCTAAAGGCTTCCTCCAAAGAAGAGATCCGAGTATTAGAAAGAACACGAGACCGAGCATCTCAAAATCGACGAAAGACCAGCCAAAAACTCATAACCGCCATCTTTTCGCGTTGAGCTGTTGTCTCCTACGCGGATGAGCGAGTAGGCATTCAGTGCATAAGTTCTCTTGAATGACATAAAATACTCTGTAAGACTTCGCTCACCTTTCTCTGGCCTATAAAGGCTTGCACACATCAAACATGCGAGACATATTTCCTTTGCCGAATACAAAACTCAAGAATCGTCGTGAGAGTTTGGCGGTGTTGCGATGGGTGATCAAGCGATAACCGTCTTGTCATCGAATTACGTATTTGTAGAAATAAATGAGCATCCTCGTGAAGCGAGGTTTCTTCTTTGCTTATCCGAAGGAGGATCGTCAAACATATGATGATCCATGAAACACTCAACAAATATAGCTCGATAGTTTGGCGTCAATCCATATAATTGTAGAACAAAGCTTATGATCCGTGATTTTCGACATCACGGATACAACATCAACCGATTTATTTTCGGACATATTAATAACCCAAAACAAGAACCTCAACCAAACAAAGTCAGAAATCCAAAGCAAAAGCAAATCCAAATGCCGAAAATAGGCACAAATCGCGAGAAGCGGGTCTGTCAAACTAAAATTTCACACCATGTATCGATGCAGACCAAAACCGGGCTAGAACTCACCGGAAAGACGAGGCGAGGCGACGGCGTTGGCGGAGCAAATTCGAGCGCGGGCGGCGCCGCGCTGCGATTCCGACGGCCGGACCGTGGCCGTGGATCGCCGGAGGGTGGGAAGCACTGGGTGGGAGGTGACGTCCGGTGAGCCTCCAATCGAAATGGGTCGCAAAACCCTAGTTTTTTTTTCTTGAAAACCACAAATTGAAAAACCTAGAACTAGTGCTCGATACCATGTTATAAGTAGGGATGGCAATGGGCGGATCGCTAGGTCCGGATCGAATCCGATTTTTGCTTTCGTCCATTCGGTCCGGATCCATTGGGTCCAAAAGATTAGATCGGATCTAGATCCATAAGATCCACAGGTCCGTGGTCTGAACCGGATCCATATGTTTTCGCTTTTAAAATAAATTCTAAATCAACTATAATTTACAATAACACCATAATAATCTAAATAAACAATAATACTATAATAATTATTTAGAATTTCAACAATTATCACTATATTGGAAGGCGTTAGTTACAAATTCTTGTAAAGTAGGAAACAACAAACAACTCGATCATGGTGGTGTAAGTGGTGCGACCGTCGTGAATCTTGATTGATACATAATTGAGAGAATTTGAAATGAAATTGGGAGCATATTTGTTTTGGGAGAATTTGAAAAAGGAAATTGAAGAGTTTTAAGTTGGGGTTAGGTGTTTAATTATAATAAAAATAATATATGTATATATATATATAAATATATATAAAAAAATTAAATGGATCTACGGGTCAGATCTGGACCGGATCCGGGTCTCAAAAATAAAATCTCAGATCCAGATCCGAAATATGGGAGTAGGATCCAGATCCGGTCCAGATCCATCGGGTCCAATTTTTTGAGGATCCAGATCCTGAAAAATGGATCTGGATCCATGGATCTGGACCGGGTCCGAGATCCATTGCCATCTCTAGTATAAGTGTGTATAGCATATGAGATGGGGAATGAAAGTCTGTCTTATTCAATGAAAAGAGCTCCTATATATACATGTGATACCAAACTAATTAAGGTAAAAATAACCCTAATTGTATACTAATATGCATCTACCATATATAACATATTTACATATATAACACCCACCAATACTGATGGGAAGGCATTCCCCTAAAATGAGATATGAAAACATGATTCATGCAATTTCTGTTACCAGCATCACTTTTCGTTACTTTCACCTTCCCTAATATCCAGACACATCAACCAAACACCCCCTAAGTGTTCCAGAACCAGCTACCATAATGGTCCAAAGTTGAAAGTACATATATGCAACAGCTTCAGCTTTCTTATGAGTTTTCTAAGCAAACATATATGTTCCATCAAACAAACACACCATTCTGGACCCACATTTTGAAACTATAATCTTTTTCTAAGTGCCTTTGATGAGGTGTCCGATATCTGTGGCGGCTATAAGCTCTATTAACGAAAGGTTAACGTCTGATTAGGCCGTAATTTGTGTCTTTATATTAGATGAGGCAGTTTTGGTGCTACTGGAGAAAACTTGATGAAGTTATATCATTCAGGTCACTGGTTCAGTCTTGACACCTAAAGGATATATTGTGAGGTTGATGACTTCAGTATTGCATTAAGTGAGGTTGATGACTTCAGTATTGCATTAATGAAGATCCAAGTAAGAAAAGCAAACCCCATTCAGGCTGGAACTGCCTCAGATGGAAGTGTCAAGAAATAAGTACAAATATATATTTTTTAATAAAATATTAACCATCATATATTGTATCTTATTTTCCATTTTAGCACTAATGCAAGCTTAAATCATATGTCACTAAATATTTCAGATATTTAAGATACTGTAGCTGAAAAACCAGATGTACACCATACCTTGATGCAGCAGAAACCTCACTGTCGTTGCTTACTTTATTGGACATCAAATAAACAGCAGCAAAGAGGATCCTCAATATGCCTTCCACTGCCATATCAGCCCTCATAAGCATTTCCAGAGAACTGGTTGTCAAATTTAGAAGCACAATATCAGATTGTCTATCACAGCACTTCATCCATTTTCACAAGTCATCAAACTATACCTAGATTATGAAACGTTATGCATCCATTCAGGAATCCCGGTGATGTGCAAATCTCACAGTAACTTTAGTTTTATCGATATTTTCACATCACCTGTTATTATCATACTGACTAAACTAAGGTAAAAAAAAACATCGAAACATGTAAACTTACTTCTCAATTTCATCAAATTCAAGGTAAGCCAAAGCCAACTGCAAGTGACGGATCCGAGAAATCCCCAATTCCCAACCTGAAACATTTCAATGACAGCTGTCACACATATTGTTCTGTCCTATGACTTCCCTCATTAATGAAGAAATCCAAGCAAATTTAGCACATCACAATCACATATAACTCCTAAGGAAGAGGAGTATTACAAAAATAAGTGGGAAATGCAAAAGCAAAAGCTTAAATGTGGTGATAACACATTCAACTTTTCATTATTACCTAAGTACAATCATAATAAATAAATAATCAAATGAATACAATATCAAGTTGTAAATGATAATTCCACTACTACACTATATCAACATAAATCCATAGGTCAATAAGCACAAGAGCAATTGGATATATTAAGATCACCCAGGCATCAATCAGAAACATGCAACTGTAGAATGACTTTGATAAATCTTTTCTTCTAGAAGAAGCAGCAAAAATTCTAGTTAATTATGTAAAATTACAAGTTACATCAAGGTCTCCTAGTCAATAGTCACACAAACCATGACCATCACTTAAATCAGAAAAAAGGCGAATGCATACATATAGTAATAACATGAAGAAAATGCTAGCAGTAAACTACCAAGATCTACTATAACATAACCCCCTGCACGAAGGAAACAGTCATAAACTTATAGCTTACCCATCAAAAGTTAAAATTTTGGCTTTAAGGATGATATAAAAGGGCTGATTTGAAAATACAAAGCATTTGTGGACATCCCTAAAGGAGAACTAGAGCAACCATTACATAAGAGAAAGAGAGAGAAGAGAGAGTACTAAATACTTTTGAGGAGATTCTTACCATTTTCCAAGCATAATTTTCTGCAACTTCAAGGCCTTCACATAGAAGAACTCTATCCAAAACCTCCACTTTCCAAGGTGAGAAGGGTTTTTTAGTTCTACCTACTCCCATAAGATCACCCACCTCATACTTTATGCTACTAGAACAATTCAGTAAACAATATCCAATTGCCTCAACAGGAAAGAAATTTGGGGTAGCTGGAATCGAGGGAAGAACAACCGAGAGACCTCTTCTCGTCACTAAATATAAGCACCCATTGAAATTGCAGCCAACAGCTTCATTAAAAGAGGTCTCCCCAGCAGGCGTGACATAATTTATGTCATCATTCACAACAAAATCTAATTGTAGATTGGCATGTACAACTTGACACCATCTCTTCTCATAACTGTACCTCTTAATAAGGCGAGTAACTCCAAACTGAGAACAACAGATAACATCATCTTCACAGCATCCAGAAGGGGGTATAAAAGCTTTCCCTATGAGGCAGGATGGAAAATCAGAAGGCATTAGCTTATTCTCATTCAATATCTGGGTTGCATTAGAAAAGGACTTGAGGTAATAGCCATTGTCACTCTTTGAATCCTTTATATGACTATTTTCAATTATTAGAGTCTCTTTACCAATGAAACGAGAATTTCTACTATGTCTTGTTAATCTACTAATACCCTGAGCCTCTGATGTATTAGAAAGTACCTTTTGGTAGCCAATCTCAGCACCCCCTACTTCCCAGCCCATTAAAAGTCCAAGATCTGAATAGTATTGATAAGGGAGGACGTCTTGAAATGAAAAATGGTCCTCGAGGACATGGTTATCAGTAGGTATAACATAGATTACACCAGATTCATCCATCACACCCAACAATAAGGAATGGGGAAACACAAAGAGCCTTTTAAACTTTCTTTTGATGGTAAGACTACCAATACAGTGCCAAGAGATTGAAGAATAGCCAGGTCCAGTTGTCCTTAAAACATTAAGAGAGGCTAATATTTACCGGTCATTGCAATATACAATGAGATTGTGCCAGATGTACTGAGACATATAAGAAATCTATCAGAAAAACTGAAGTCTATCCACTCAAATGGGCCAGTATCTAGTTTTTCGTCCAGCTTTGCTGAGTATAGCCACTGTATTCCCCAGCTCACGGTTCTGGCCACCGAAACCAGAATTTTAATGTAGTTTCCGTCATTTACATTGCCGGTATCAACAGGTGTAGAACTAATATTGACTAGAGAAAATCCAACTAAACGATGCAAATTGTTAGAGAACACTTTGGTGCACTTATACGAACCACTAGTGACACCACTTCTCAAGCAAGATACACCATCACCCTTTGTGACTGATGAATTAAGATCCATATCTGGTCTATTGATCGTTTGTCCCACGACTGGCAAGCTGGGATTTGTTTGATTGCCTGTTGCTGTACCCCCAGGAGACAGGAGGTCCGAAAATTGTGGTTCCTGGTCAAATATCCTGAAAGAAACAACTACACTGTTCGGAAATAATGGTCTCTTTGGATACCTGGTATAAATGTAACCACCAGATGTTACTCGTTCAACTTTAGTCAAAAAAGTTTGCATCCATATCTTTGGACTAGCCAACCGACCATCCTCAGCAGGGGCTTCTGCATGAGAAATCCTTTTCCAGGAGGTCTTATGATGAGATTCCACTTCTTCCTGAACCTCAATATTCGGAGATAAGGTTGTCGAGGGCCTCCATTCCATCCACTTCCCTTGCCCAACATCCCTTGCTTGCTCAGGTAGTTTTACTCCACTAAATTTACCAAACTTAGAAAATGCATGTACAACTACCCCTTGTTTTCCAGAGACAAAAGGTAGCTCTTGGAATGAAGCATCCTCATGTTGGTCACATGTATCCCCACATAGACCCCATGCCACTGAATCTACATCGGATATAAATGCACCGGTAGATCCTTGAAAGCTAACTCCTGATGTATAACCAATCTTTCCATCCAATTCTACAGAATCAGAAGAGCCAGAGATACTTTCCGTTGAGCATGATATACTGGGCTCTTGTGGATCAGCAACTGTTTCAGCAGAAGAATTTTCAGAATCCTTATTGCTTATACTTCGACCTGCTGTAAAAAACAAATGATAGATGAACATATAAACATAATTCTGTGAAATAGAAAGGGCTATGCCTTCAAGATCATTGTTAGTAAGTTTTGAAGTCACCTTTAACTAAGGGAAACCATAACGCCTCAGAATCATAAGAAAGTAACAACAACGATTTTCTCGTTGGAGAAATAAAACCCTCATGAAAACTAGAAGGGTTATATGGAAATTCAGAAGGACCCCATTTCCTCAACTGCAGTACTGGGAGACCATCCTCAATGGGATGGGAATCAAGATCCATACACACCTAAATCACCCAAAATCAATTGAATAAAACCGTCCATTGACAGCTAAATAACAAAACATAAGATTCTCGGATTAATCAAACAAGTTATAAATTTGAGTTACAGAATGTCTTCCATTCATCATAACTAAACTTAAACTAAGCAATAAATTCATACTCAATTAATACAAATTAAAACTCAAACCAATCCCGCAGCAGTGAAGTAAGCAAAATAAACATTCAAAACAGAATCCTCTACAAAACAAAATAAAAATTGTTTCAACAGCATCACTCTTTTCGTGCTACATAATACAAGCTACACAGAATTAATATATACAAATCGCAACAAACCAGTAACGCAACTGACAATTCACCCTATTCTTCAAGCTCAAGCAATAATATGAGAAAAATATAGAGAAGAAAAAACATGCATAATATGTATGAAACAGTTGAAGCTACGGCCTGAACCAGGTAAGACGACGCTGTAGATGATCGGTTTCATCAAGGCAAATGCATCTTGATTTTTCTCTTACAGTTTCTGAGATTGGAATTTGGAACAACGGAAAATCGAAATTCGGAAATCTTGGGAGCACGATGTCTTGATTTATTTAATTATCTGTGTAATCTATTTTTATCTATTATTACGTCATTTTGCTTTTGTTTGAAATTGAAATTTCGAAGCCGGGCCCTCTCTGTTTGGTAATATTATCAAAAAATATGAGGAATATTTCAAGTAGGTCCACGTAGAGTCACTATCAGAATCACATCATGGCTAAATAACCACAAAAAGAACTTTATTTAGTTTAATTTGATTCCGTAAATTCTAAATTCGAAATAGAGTCCATAATTTGCTCTGAATAAAAATTAGAGGAATATATATATTTACAGTTAATTTTGAAATAGAGTCATTTTGAAATATTTAATATTGAAATTATCCATCATATTTATAGTTAATTTAATACTGCACAAAACAAGATCTTTAAAAGTAAAAACTTACAACTAAAAGAAGACAAATAAAAGGCTGAAAAGAAGAAAAATTTGACCAATAATTGAACCAATTTCTCCTATTTATCTGATCGATCGATAACAATACAAATCTAACAAATTCAAGTATTCACAATTTGATCTTGCTCTCCGAATTTTCTTTGGTTCATTCGGTTTATATTCAAAATTTTCAAATTTCTTTCTTCATCAGGATCCCAATGATATGTCTCAACAAGTAAGTTATTCGAATTTTTATTTATTTTCGATCGGTTTTTTTAATTTATTGTTGTTTATGATATTAATTTGTGTTTATATTTATTATTGTTAATTTTGTTGTGATTTATTATTGTTAATTTTGTTTAGATTTATTATTGTTTATTGGTTTGGATAAATTATTGCATAATTCGTTTAGATAATTAATTATTTCATAATTCGTATAGATAATTGGATATAATTCGTTTAGATAATCGGTCGTATACATTTATATTTAAGTGAGTATTTTAATTTATAGGTGAATTTAGATTAAGTTATGCATTTTAGATTAAGGTGTATGTTTAGGTGAACTTAGATATTTTTATATGATTTTATGGGGGTTTTATTTGTAGGTGAATGTAGATTAAATTTATAAGCTATTAATATAACGAAACAGTAATATTTTTGTTTGTTAACAACATGTAAATCAATAAATGATTACGAAATTATAATAAGTCTATTCTGTTAAAGTATTTATAGTTACAGAAAAAGTGTGAGAAAATCATGAAAAAATAATAATTAAATCATTGAATCATTGTTTTTTTTTTAAAAAAAATGAATGAAAAAATTAATTAACACGTAAAAATCGAAAATTCCGGTCGATAATTCCTTGATTCCGGTTGACCGGAATCAACTGGTATCAAGGAATTATCGACCGGAATTTTCAATTTTTATGTGTCAATTAATTTTTAATTGATTCATGATTTGATGAGACCGGAAACATCAAATTAATTAAATGGGATATATTTTGTAAATTTATTACTAATTATTAAATGATGTCTCCGGTTGACCGGAAACAAGGAAATGTCGACTGGAGACATCAAACTACCGACCGGAGAGAGCTTTTTTTTGTTTTAGAAATTAATTTAAAATGAATGTATGATATTTAAATTAATATTTACACGTAATCTGGAAATTTTGCAAAATATTGAAATGCTGAAAATATTGAAATATTGAAATTATCCAATCTTTAAAATGAGCATATATATTTTGCACTTATTAATATATAGACACAGTTTATATTGCAAATATATATGAATTGTGAATATTTTTTCTCAATTCTTTGAAATATTAATGATAACATTATTTCTATATTTAAATTTAATCGCATAATTATTTTTATTAGTGTATTGATTTTATGTATTTAAATTTAATTGCATAACTAACTAAATACCTATAATTATTATTAAGAAAAGATTATAGAATTCTAAGGTTGGATTTGAATATGACATATTTGAATCACTTCCTTAATTATCGTATAATAGTGATTCTAGT
Organism: Salvia rosmarinus; assembly: GCA_036937905.1. Taxonomy (NCBI): domain Eukaryota; kingdom Viridiplantae; phylum Streptophyta; class Magnoliopsida; order Lamiales; family Lamiaceae; genus Salvia; species Salvia rosmarinus. The sequence continues at coordinate 88,493,398 of CM072815.1, read as the reverse complement.
ATGAATTAACATCAATTTATATATTTGCATGGAATTATTTTATTATTTATCAAATAAATATTTGTTTTATACATTAGAAAAATCATATTAAGACTGTATATTTCTGCTAATGTAATCTTGTTGTTGTTATAGACGTCGGGATGGAAGAACATTATTTTAGATATGGAGGGCACTGAGATCCTTCTTTATGTTACATTGGGGGGTATCAGTCAAATGCCTTTGTTCAAATGGACAATGTAATTATCTGGGAGTTCATAGAAATGATTAATCAAATTATGTTGACAAATTCGTTGAGTACAACCTACCAACTGCATTATCTATCGAGATCTCGAAGTGGTAAAATTATCAAATTAGTTTTGAGTAATGATGATCAACTTGTTCGATTGGCTCATGATGCCCAACCAGAGGTCTATGTGACTCACGATGCCGACATATCCCAATCGGAGCAAGAACTATATAGACCTTCGCTTGAGATACCATCCTCGTCAACATATGACTACACTTTCCAACATATATCATTCGATGAGTCGTTTACACAACAATTTGCATCATCTGATTGGTTTGATGCTGATACACCTCAATATATGTCACAACACATGGATCAATCGAGGAATTCTATTTCCCGACATATGCTGCAACCAGGGGCTGATACACTTGCCGAGGACATCGATGATGAAGACTACGTTGAAGAAGAAGAAGATGAAAGCAGTCGGATGAAGATGAAGAAATGCGCGAGTGCTGCTTTGGTGAGCTATGGCTCATTTGTAGAGTTTGACGCATGGATCCGTCGAGATGGTGGATTCGGAAGCTTCATCTACGATTATGCGAGTAACACGCATCGCACATAGAAGGCCAGAGCGGAAGAAGTAGAGGAGATGAGCAAGCGGCTAGTTCTGTTATTCCTCATGATGCTTGATTAATCTCTTTGCTCGTCCCCGGACTCGGATCCGACTTCGGATGAGTGGCGAAGGTTCCATCTTCGACGGCAAGGGTGAATCGAAGATATCCGGTAGGGCTATGGCATTTGGAACTTGAGTAGAATTTTTTATTCCTCGATCCGATAATTCGAGGATTACATTCAAATATCGATATCATAATCGGTGTTCTTTTCTACTACGTGCATCGCAGCGAGGTGGATTTTGGTTTGTCCGCAAGTTTGATGCTATACATACTTGCGCACGAAACTAGTGAATATCGGAGTAAGGAAGGTGAATGCGTGTAATTGCAGCACACATATCACGAAAAATACGCGAAGACGGTGAAGTCTAAAGCCGAGGTCCATTATGGTGATTTGCGGCGAGTACGGTGTACACGTTACATATAGTGTAGCAACTGAGCCCGTAATAGTGCGATCGAGATGATATACGGTGGACATGAAGAATCATTTAGCTACTACCGAGTTATCTCGCATATGTTACGGATGAGCAATCCGGTTCGATGGCCGACTTGGATATTGGATCGGATGGTGGGTTCCGTCACCTCTTTGTCGCGCTTCGGTTCATGCAGTTAGGCGTACACATTGTACTACGACCCGTGATTGTAGTGGACGGTATGCACTTGAAGGGCCGCAATAAAGGCGTATTATTCGTTCACCGTGACAAAGGGCGGCAACGAGCAAGTTTTCCATTAGCTTATGGAATTGGTCCGATCGAGAATGATGTCTCATGGACTTGGTTTCTGTCTCGACTACAAACTGCTTATGGATCAAATTCAGAGATGTTGATTGTTTTAGATGCCCATGTCAGTATAATGAATGCGGTCAAGTGTATCTACCATGATGTAGCACACGGATTATGCTACTACCATCTGCTGAAAAAAATCACCACGTTTGGGCAACCATCCGCAAAGTTATTCCATAAAACCGTTTATGCGTACCAAGATGCATACTTTGAAAAAGCGATGGCTATGTTAAAGTCTCTCGTCAAGGCCGATGGTAGTGGCGCATATACGAAGTTGGTGGAGGTTGGGTGAAGAAGTGAGCTAGATCACGGTGCCCTTTAGCGCTACGGTTTATGACATCGAACATTACCGAATCATTCATTCTCTATTATTGTGGGCTGAGCGATTGTCAATTTGCTCAATGATTGAGGCAATCCGTCACATTATAGAAAAATGGTTCGATGAGAGACATGAAGCAGCAAAGAGCTATACGGCTGAATTGACCCCTGAAGCAGCGCGTAAGATCATGGTATCAATGGAAATATCACGCAGATACGATGTAGTGTGACACGTTGTCGTTTAGCGTTAAAAATAAATTTATAACCTATTGCCCATCACAAGCGTAGCCAGCGATAAGTATAGGGTCGATCCCATGAGGAGTTGGTGTAGCAATCTACGATGTCGCGATGTCACTTAAAAGGAATGAGGCGGTGTAATTATCTTGATCACTATAGGTAGACTAAAGAAACACGAAACAAACTAAAGGGAATATCAAATAATAAGGCGAGTCTGGCTTGGGCAACAACTTCGTGAAGACGATTAACACTCGGTCATAGGCGCAAAGGTTTTCACTACATGACATGCATCAACCGGTTATAAGAGACATACGTCGTGACCCCGTTGTCACATGTCACGCCCACGACGCACCCCTCCAAATCTATCCTTTCTACGTAAAAAGAAGGCGAGGACACCTATGCAAACTATCTAACCCGTAATGCCCACGCATCGAGGACACCTCGAGACATGCAAGCTACGAGCGCGTTATGATCTAGATGGACCCGGTATTGGCAAAGGCACCGCTAGGACTACTCGACTCGCCCACACTAGTCGTACTATTTGGGGTGCGGGACACCCGACACCTTAATCCAATTATTACTTGAAACCTCCTTACCCACTATGTTATTTGCAACTAACACACCGAGTTTGGTTAAGTTATATATTGCTCAAGACCTAGTGCTTCGGGAACACACACATGCAGATCGTAATGCCCTACTTAGACCTCTCGAGTTATATTAATCATACATCACTTAGTCATGCCCAAACCAGAATAAAGACTTAGCTAGACATAAAATAAACAATCATGCAACAGTTAATCGAAACCATAATTAAACGAAAACAACTTACTATTACTTGAATGAAATAAGCCACGAACCCAAAGTGCCAGGTAAAACATACGACAAAGTAAATAAAAGTGTTTGCCCGAAGGACTTAATGTATGTGATGGTGATGGTGAATTTGATGCTAAGAGTATGAGAGCGAGTCGGAGCGAGGAAGAGACGCACAAGTCGCACCTTCATCCATATATATAGGCGCGAGATCTTGGCGATGGTAATGGCCCATGGGCTGGACAATCTGTATGGTTTCCTTGTTGATCGGCGTCTTTCCTTGCCCAGACGGATGCGGGATGATCTCCTCCGATTTCGGGGATTTGGCTCACGCAGATCCTTTCCGAATTTAGCGAGATTCACCCCGATCTCGCGTATCTTACCCATCACCTCTCTATGTCTTCTTTTGACCGTCTCTCTTCTTCCTTCCTTCTTGCGCCTCTCCTTTCTTTACTTCCGCCGCCCAAGAGCCTACCCTTCGGAGATTGAACTTGTGCGGTTTGTAAGGAGGTCACGCCGTGTAACGGAACAACTCTGGGGTTTGATGCCTCGGGCGTGAGCGAAGCTCCTTGTGCCCTCGAGGCACAACAGTATCTCGATCATCCGCCATGCAGTTACCACTATGTCTTGCCCATTTCGCCATGCCTTGTCCTGCGGACGGTGTGTCCTCCCGACACAAAACACAACAAGAAAGACACAAAAGACTCGATCTGACCTCAGACAGACACACGTAAAAGAGCACAAAACTTGGGCTCGTCATAGTGCCCTCATCGGACTCCACTTTCAAAGTCAAGCACGGGCAAAACATTGAGTGAATCTCAATACGCAATCGTGTGCGTGTTTGGAGTGGGACATGGATATGATACCGTGTTCTCATCTTTATTGCGGCTATATGGCACTTAATTTAAGTTTAATTATGTTAATTTTTTTTGATCAAATTGATTTCACTTACATATAATTGATTATATAAATTTTTTAGTCATAAATGTCAACATATATCTAACTATGTGGGGGAGTACTACCATTCTGCAAAGCTAGCCGAAGCATACTCATATCGGATCAATCCTGTTCAGCCACAATCTAGTTGAATTGTTCCTCCAGATGTTGTTGGAATTACAGTTATGCCTCCTAATAGAGTCCGTCAGGTTGGGCGCCCGAAAATGGGTCGATATCGTCATCCAACAGAAGTGGGATCGAGTAGTAGAAGTCGTGCACCACGGACATGTAGCTTGTGTGGTAATGAATCTCATACGCGTCGGAAGTGTCCGTACTTGTCAAGAGATGAGTGACATTGTAATGAAAGCACTTATTCATGTAAAGACATTATTAACATTATTATCTACATCATCATTGTTATTTGTTATTGATATGAAGAAATTAATCAATTATCGATAATATCTGACCAAGAATCTATTAAATTGAAGATTGAAATTGAAATGAAATTGAAATGAAATTGAATTGAAATTGAAATTGAAATTGAAATTAAAGATCAGATTAAAATTAATCCATTGAATTGACATTGTAATGAAGATCTATTATATGAGATAACATAAAAAAATCATTACATAGTATATGCTACTTTCTGCTAGTCGACGCTCCTCCTTTCGGCTTCTTATATGGCTCACATAACTCATATATACTACCACTTATTTTCTTTCTATATGCTAAAACATTCGTCATACCCCATCCGATGCTTGGTGAACCAGAAATAAGACGTTCTACAGTCATGCACGCAAATGGACCATCACTGACATCGTCGTCCTGGTCAAATACCTCTGAAGATTCAGCTAGTGTAATAATCGTATCATTGTTTCATGGTGGTATGTGGTGGGAGTTATTATCGAACCATCTAGAGTAAATCAGAAAATGCGCAATAATTTATTCAGGCACACCAAGTCCAACATCCTCGCATCCAATTGATCATTGTCCATCTTCCAACATTGCGAGTCAAAAAGCACGCAATGACCCGAGTGCATATCCACTCGACATATCACGAAATGCCGCTCGATGATGCATGGCATGATGATCTATAAAAATTAATATTTAGAAAATAAACAAGGAAAATTTTAAATTTTGCAACTTATCAGATTAAATAGGTTACAAAGTCGAGGACAATCAGCAATTTCAATGCTACTGATGACCTCTATGCCATAACAATGGTTTCGGGGTAATCAACACTTGGTGCCTCACGCGGTCTTGAATCATGGACGTGGCGTTGCGTATACCTCAAACCACGAATTTTGCGAAACGTGTATCCAACATTGAAAATTAATTAATTCCGGATACTACACATATATAATATATATTGATTGTATTAAAGACACAATACTTACGAAAAACCGTATCGAGGATGATTGTGTTATTACAATCCACCCATCCAACAAGTCGACCCGGCATCGAGTCTCATCCTCAAATGCATCATGAATAGATCGATATTCGCAAAATTATTTTAGGGATACATATCAATATAAGTAGATGTACTTCAAAAACTAAGCATATTGTATAAAAGTACTTACCCAACATCAAAAGGCCTCTGTTATTTCGATACACGAAAAATCGAACCATGATCATCCTATCGGTTACCGAACAACCATAGATGCATTCTTTCGTCAAGAAACGCCAGTACTTCATCTATACATCGTCGGGGATTGGACGTGGGATCGGGATATTAACATATGGTGACCTCATTGCGGTAGAAGGTCTCCGTGCCCGTTTATCTCTCCGGACTTCCAACTACAAAAATTTAAGCATATGAGTCAGAAATGAAAACATAACAAATATAATGAAATACTATAAACCGCCAAATATGAGACTTAATAGTTACATGTTGCTCCAATCTATTCTCGCATAGGCTCGAAAGTCTCTCCATGGCGTTACGAGGCGTCAAATCACTAAATAGGTCGAGTCCCCAATAGAATGACGAGCCGACTCTTCATGAGATGCGCCCGGGCTGGTACCATGGATCCGGAGAGAGTAGGCGGGGAAGAGGTATCATCGGGTCGATGTAGGGTGGCTCACCGGCTCAATATGTCCACCGCCTCGAGGGACATCTAGACCGGGTTCTTGCTCCCGATCTTCATCTCTCGTCGTCGTCGTCGGATGATGTGGGGCATGAGGTGCGGTGTATACGTGTCGATTATATGCGCAACCACGTAGTCTTCTCTAAGAAACTTTCAAACCATTTCTTCATCTTTGGAATCCACTTTTCTTCGATAGACTTCTCGACGTTGCCAGACCGCTTTGTCTTCACTCTCCTAATAGTTTCTCGGATCCAACGACGATCGACGGAACTAAGACGCTCGGGTGCTCACCACCACCGCTTGATGAAAAGAAGTTATGCACTGGCATGTTTCCTCGCATCCGTCTCTCAGCGGATGGACGACTATCCACGATGGTCGCCATGGCTCCCAAAGAACCGTGACACGCCGTTTAGCGTTCAAAATAAATTTATAACCTATTGCCCATCACGGTAGTGGCCGGCGATAAGTATAGGGTCGATCCCACGAGGAGTTGGTGTAGCAATCTACGATGTCACGATGTCACTTAAAAGGATGAGGGTGGTGTAATTATCTTGATCACTATAGGTATGACTAAAGTAACCTGAAACAATCTCAACGGAATATCAAATAATAACGAATCTAGCTTGGGCAACAACTCGGTGAAGACGATTAACACTCGGTCATAGGTGCAAAGATTTTCTCTACATGACATGCATCAACCGGTTATAAGAGACATACGTCGTGACCCCGTTGTCACGCGTCACGCCCACGACGCACCCCTCCAAATCTATCCTTTCTGTGTAAAGAAGGCAAGGGACACCCTATGCAAACTATCTAACCCGTAATGCCCACGCACGAGGACACCTCAAGACATGCGGACCTACTGCAACGTTATGATCTAGATGGACCGGTATTGGCAAAGGCAACAAGCTATGACTACTCCAACTCGCCCACACCAACAGATTATTTGGGGCGGGACACCCACACCTTAATCCAATTATTACTTGCAACCTCCATTACCCACTATGTTATTTGCAACTAACACACCGAGTTTGGTTAAGTTATATAATGCCGGGACCTAGTGCTTGGAACACACGCATGCAGATCGTAATGCCCTACTTAGACCTCTCGAGTTATATTAATCATGCTCCACTTAGTCACGCCCAAACCGTAATAAAGACTTAGCTAGACATAAAATAAATAAACATGCAATGCTTAATTGAAACCATAATTAAACGGAACCAACTTACTATTAATTGAACGAAATAGAAACGGCGAGCCCAAAGTGCCGCCGGCAAAACATACGAACAGCAAAAATAAAAGTGTTTGCCCCGAAGGGACTTAATGTATGTGATGGTGATGGTGAATTTGATAATCAGAGTGAGAGTTGGAACGCGGAAGAGTGGAAGAGACGCCAAGTCGCGCCTTCATCCATATATATAGGCTAGGGATATCGGCGATGGTGTTGGCCCATGGGCGGATAACTGTAGGTTTTCCTTGTTAATCGGCGCTTTTCCTCGCCTCTGACGGATGCGGGTGATCTCTTCCTGATTTCATGAGATTCGGTGTCACAAGATCCTTTCCGGTTAGCGAGATTCGCCTGGATCTCGCGTATCTTGCCCATTAGCCTCCCCTCTCTCGCCTCCTTCTTCTTCTTAGTCTCGCCGCCTTCTTCACTCCGCCGCCCATTAGCCTACCCTTCGGAGATTGAACTGCGGTGCAGAAGGAGGTCACGCGTGAACTAATCACACATCGGGTTTGAAACCCAGTACGTGAGCTAAGCTCCTTGTGCCCTCGAGGTGCATCGTATCTCTATTCACCCGCCAAGCAAGTTCCACTCCTTCTTGCCCATTTACGCCTGCCTTGTTCCTATGAGACCAATGTGTCCTCCCGACACAAAACACAACAAGAAAGACACAAAGACTCGATCTAGACCTAGACAAAATACGGAAAAGAGCACAAAACTTGGGCTCGTCACACCTTTACACTTTAAACATGCTTGTCCTCAAGCATGCACGCTGCATTTGCCCAAGACAAAAGAAAGAAAGAAAGAAAGAATGACTCAAAATGTAAAAGGTCAAGACATTTCCACCACAGGATATCTCGCCAATATAAGCTTCATCGTAACAAACAAGTAATTCAAGTCGACTCCATTCAAGCAACGACCATCAAACAAGTCAAAATACGAATTTGAGCATATTGGGCATTTTCCTTACCAACACTCTGCACTCTTGTGTATGGGCTAGTGTATACGCTCGGGACATCTTTCATTTCGACTATGCCATAGTTTCGTGCCTCTACCATCTCCACCGTTTAGACAAAGTTTTAAACATTCATCCTAGGTCTTTTATTTGGTTGTAATGGGGCTTAAGACATAGGTGGGAAATTTTGAACGAGGCTAAGGTCATCATGGACTCGTGTTAGAGGAATTTATTTTGTCTCCATGGATTTCCTTTCGCTTTTTCTTACGAGCCTCAAGACAACCATTTAGGACTTCATCAATATATATTCTTTTATTTCAAGTCCTTTCTTTCAATTCGGGTATCTTCTTTTATATTGGGCATTTTGCCCATTTCGTTGAAATTGAAACCCCTTTTTCGCCCATTAAGAGACTCATCGTCTTCCCTTCGCCTTCTCTTCTATTAGCTCCCGAGTCTAATCGACCGGCAGCTTCTTTTCCGAGCTAATTTAAGCGAGTGAAAGAAATTATTAAGCTCGAGGGGTGAACGAGGGATTAACAGAGGGTAGGACATTTTGGCTCGATGGGCTATTTGAAAGAAAAATTGCCTAAGTCATCTAAATGTTTTAACTAAGTCAATAAGGCCTCGATTTAGAGTGCACGCAAGTTCTAGCAAAAGCCTAATGAAGATGTCAATAATCACACAAGAAAGGAACCGTGTTGATCAAGATGACAGCTTAAGCTCAAATCTCATCATGTGCTCAAATTTAATTCGTCGTCCTTATTTACATACGGTCATGCTCAAACGAATTCCTAAAACTACTAGCATTATTCACAACAAAGCAAAATACGGGACAATCAATCCCACCAATTTAAACATGCCAACCGACACAAAATCAAAACCCTCCTCACTCACACTGCGTTGAGCAAAGTGGGTAAACAAGGAGGAACACAAACAACAAACAACGAAACGAAAAGAGCAGGTGGCGGTCCCCTACTCACACACTGCCTTGGGCAAAGTGGGTCGAGGGGACCGACTCTTAACTCAAACAACGAATAGACGCAACCCTTCGATTACACACTTCTTGCCTTGGGCGAAAGTGGGTGAGGGAAAGGTTGACCACCAACAACAACAAAACAAAACAAAAAGACAAACAACAAAACAAAACAAACAAACACAACAAAACAAAACAAAAAACAAAAAGTGAGGACAACGGTTAGAGGAAAGGCGGATACCGAATCCAGGTGGCAAAGGCAGCGCGTCGTGGGTTTCTTTTCATTGTTCCTCCATCCCAGTCAGCGGGCTTTGATGTCATCATCCTCCGGCTATCTCCTTCATAGCCGGGTTCAACTTCCTTTGTTGATCGCAGTCTTCGTTTGGCTTCTTCCATCGAAATATTATGAACGCATATGGAAGGGCTAATGCCCTGATGTCGGCTAACGCCCATCCAATCGCCTCAGTATTGCCCAATAACACTTCTCACGCCTTCCTCCCGACTCGAACCGAGTTTAGCATTGATGATCACAGGCGAGGTGTCGTCTTCCCTGAAAGATGTACTTGGTGGTGAGAGCGTCTTTAGCTCGAGTTTCGGTGCTCTCAAAGGGATGGAACGAGCTTTTCTTCTTCCTTTAGCTTGGGCATGTTCTGGTATATTGACCACTGAGTCCCTCGGGTTCGCCCGCAAATAAAGCGGGCCTCCCGACATTGCCCATAAGTCGCTTTCTTCGTGGGCGCCATCCTCCTTAAGGCCACTTTGAATTCTTGCATCCAATGGATCTTGTAAACCTATCTCGGGCAGGATGTCTCCCACCATGGGTTCAATGTGATCAATGAATTCCACGACCTCAATATCAATAGGATGCTCCATGGCCTTGAAGATGTTGAAGGTCACCGTCTCACCGTCGAATTCACATGATAACTTGCCCGTGTCGCAATCAATCCTAGTTCTGGCCGTCTTCATGAATGGTCGACCCAAGAGCATAACTGAGGATTTGTTACCCATCGTGCCCATATCCAGAACGTAGAAGTCCGCTGGAAATATGAGTTCCTCCACTTTGACCAATACGTCTTCGATGATTCCTTCTGGATAAACGTTGGACCTGTCTGCTAATTGGATAACCACTCGTGTTGGCTTCAGGGTTCCCACCTTTAATTCATTGAACATTGACAAGGGCATGACGTTTATAGATGCCCCTAAATCCAGCATGGCCCTTTCAATCCTCGTATTGCTTATTACGCAGGGAATAAAAACATCCACGGATCTCCACACTTCTCCGCAATTTCACCGCAAGGCTGCGATACATTTTCTCCCACTGGAATTTTGCATCATCTTTGTATTTCACTTTTCTCGTGCACAATTCCTTCATGAACTTTGCCCATTTGGCATCATGCCCGTAGGCGGTGATGAGCGGTATATTAATTTCCACCTTCCAAACAAAGCGATACATCTCGCCATTTCTTCCTCTCTCTGTTCTTCGCCAATCGCACGGAAAGGAGGTAAAACCTTAGATTAGGTTTGACATAGGTTGGCTCAATGATTGCCTCTTCTTTTACGCTCTTTTCTCGGGCGATTCTCTTGATCATTGTCATCTCGACCATTGTGTTACGTGAGATCTTCCACTTCGTGCGTGTCTCGTCGTCCTTAGGCATGAAAACTTTCTCCGCGCTTCTTCCCACTTCTTAGGGCTCTGACATTCGATTGGGCTAACTCATTTACCTCCACTTGAGGAGGTAAATTTCTCTCTTCTTCTCAAGATCGTTCTGTGACCGTCAATTGGGAAACTTGGTTCCCAGGCTCGAGAGCTCCTCTTGTCTCGACCTTGAATTTCTCGTTCTCTTGTTGAGCCTTCACATTTTCGTGCCATAGTGTGCACAAGTTCGCCAAAGATGGCCCACCGTGTAGTCACGTTGATTATTCTGTCACGGTTGTTATTGTCCCGCCTCCGCATCGCTGCCGCTTGTTGTCCCGCCTCTTCTTTGTTGTTAGACTACCTAAAGTTTTCGTGGTTCCTCCATCACGGGTTGTAGGTCCGAGAGTTTGATCATATCTCCTCTCGCTCGTATTGCCCGTTACCATTCGACCACTGCATCGACTTCTTCTTCTTCAAACAAGGGGCGTCGATCCGTGTGATGTGTCACGCAGCGCGATATTTGCAAACTTTAGCTTTTTTGCCCTTGCCCAGTCCCGGTCCCGGTCCCGGTCCTGTGTTGGTTATGAACTTGTCGAACAGTTACGAGTTTATCCACTTGGTCTCCACGGTTGAAGAAGCGGCAGCTTACTAGGAACTTCTCCTCCTTCTGCTCTGCTTTCTTGACCATCTCACCCAACGATCCTAAAGGCCTCACTGGGAACTTTATTCAAGATTGATCCTCCACAAGTCGCATTCACCCAAATTTTCTCTGTTGCCTCAACCCGCCATGAAATATTGGATCGATCATGATCCGAATTTGATGTTGAGGGCATTTCTTCCGCAATGCTTAAACCTTCCCAAGAATCATAAAGGTCTCTCCCGTGCTCATTTTGATCTTGCTTATCCTTTTCCTCATGTTACGAATACGGGCGGCGGAAAATACTTCTCGAGGAACTTCGGTGAAGTTGTGCCCACGTGGTCACACTTCCAACGGCGAGGTGTGAGCCGTTCTCTTGCCCATCATGCAGAGAAGGAACGACACTAATCTCACATACTCTCCAAGATTTTCATTGGCGCGGATAGTCCCACACGCCATCTCAAAATCTTGTAAATGCCTTTGTGGATCCTCCCGGGCATGTCATCAATCGGGGAGGATTTGGATGAAGAATGCTTCATCTCCCGCCGCCGTCGATCGCGGGCAAAGTGATGCCCGCTGGCTCGAGTTACGTTGTTGGGGAACACCATTTCAATGTTCGCTCTACTTGTGGTTGTTCACCCATCGATTGCCCTCCGGGTTTTCTTCTCGATTAGCGACCTCTCCGCTTGTCGTGCCTCCGCATCGCCTTCTTCCTCCGCCAGCATGCTTCTCGATCTCGTGGATCGTACAAAAGTTCTCCGCCTCTCCTGCAAGGTTAGGTCGTAGCATCTGATAAAGAAAGCAATATAAATTCAAGAAATAGAGATACTCTTCGAATGCGCAACTCCCAAGAACGGCGCCAATTCGACATCGTCGTTTAGCGCTCAAAATAAATTTATAACCTATTGCCCATCACGCGTAGCCGGCGATAAATATAGGGTCGATCCCACGAGGAGTTGGTGTAGCAATCTCGATGTCACGATGTCACTTAAAAGGGATGAGGGTGGTGTAATTATCTTGATCACTATAGGTATGACTAAAGTAACACAAACAATCTCAACGGAATATCAAATAATAACGAATCTAGCTTGGGCAACAACTCGGTGAAGACGATTAACACTCGGTCATAGGTGCAAAGATTTTCTCTACATGACATGCATCAACCGGTTATAAGAGACATACGTCGTGACCCGTTGTCACGCGTCGCGCCACGACGCACCCCTCCAAATCTATCCTTTCTCGTAAAAAAGCGAGGGCACCCTATGCAAACTATCTAACCCGTAATGCCCACACACGAGGACACCTCGAGACATGCAGACCTACAGTGACATTATGATCTAGATGGACCCAGATTGGCAAAGGCATTTCTATGACTACTCCAACTCGCCCACACCGTCGTCTTATTTGGGGTGCGGGACACCCACACCTTAATCCAATTATTACTTGCAACCTCCTTTACCCACTATGTTATTTGCAACTAACACACCGAGTTTGGTTAAGTTATATAATGCCTGTGACCTAGTGCTTGAGAACACACGATGCGATCGTAATGCCCTACTTGACCTCTCGAGTTATATTAATCATGCTCCACTTAGTCACGTCCAAACCGTAATAAAGACTTAGCTAGACATAAAATAAATAAACATGCAACAGTTAATTGAAACCATAATTAAACGGAACCAACTTACTATTAATTGAGCGAATAGAAACGGCGAGCCCAAAGTGTCACCGTGCAAAACATACGAACAGCAAAAATAAAGTGTTTGCCCAAAGGGACTTAATGTATGTGATGGTGATGGTGAATTTGATAATCGAGTGAGAGTTGAAGCGGAAGAGTGGAAGAGACGACAAGTCGCGCCTTCATCCATATATATAGCTGTGGATATTGACGATGGTGTTGGCCCATGGGTCGGATAATCTGTAGTTTTTCCTTGTTAATCGCGCTCTTTCCTTGCCCAGACGAATACGGGTGATCTCTTCCGATTTCATGAGATTCGGTGTCGTGTGTCCTTTCCGGTTAGCGAGATTCGCCCGGATCTCGTATCTTGCCCATTAGCTCTCCCTCCGCCTCTCTCGCCTCCTTCTTCTTCTTAGTCTCGCCGTGCTTCTTCACTCCCCGCCCATTAGCCTACCCTTCGGAGATTGAACTTGTGCGGTCAGAAGCGAGGTCACGCCGTGAAACGGAACAGCTCCTGGGTTTGAAACCCAGTGTGAGCTAAGCTCCTTGTGCCTCGAGGTGCATCGTATCTCTATTCACCCGCCACAAGTTCCACTCTTTCTTGCCCATTTCGCCTGCCTTGTTCCTGCAGGACCAATGTGTCCTCCCGCACACAAAACACAACAAGAAAGACACAAAAGACTCGATCTGACCTAGACAAAACACGTAAAAAGAGCACAAACTTGGGCTCGTCAAACCGCAATCTCAACGAACTCACCGACGATGTCCTCCGATTGGGTCTTGAATGTGGAGGTCGGGGGGCTGCTCGATGGAGAATCAAATATCGGGATCCTAAACAAACCGTGGATCCTCATCTAACTCGACGCTCACGCCGGTGCTCATCCACCGAATGAGACACCCCGACATCTGACCACGACGAGAAGGAAACTATCGTCCCTCTCTCAAAGGATTTGACGGTGTCAGAAAATTCACACCGAGTGGAGAGGGGTATGAGACAGACCCCAATAAAAGGTGTTAACCTCGAATGAGTCAGGCTTGATCGCTGTGAGATGATAATCGACCTACAATAATTGAAAGATATTATTTAATATTCTAATAAATACAATACCTCATACATGATTTAAAATTCTAATAAAAATCAGTACATCTTGCTCAAAAAGAGTTTGAAAAGCTGCCGGTGAGAGCCTACTCTTGAACTTCCACCTCAATAATCTTGATGCGCTGTGGGGTTGACATACTTCCCAGCTATACTTCTCAAATCTGGTATAATCTCGAGTGACCAAACATCTAGTGCCCAGACTGGTCCGTAAAAGTGGTACTCATCATTCGTTGATAATGCGTCGTATAGTATCTCAATATCGGTAAGAGTACGCCCTACATGAAATCGGTAAAACACCTCCGCATCATCAAGCAATGCCCAAACCCAATCACCTACTACTTGCCCGATTCTTACCCAAATACGAATCCATAGAGGAGAATAACGTGGTCACACGTAAATATAAACTAAGATCTACATCATTAACATCATCACTACAAAATCTATCTAATAGATTACCTAATGTAACTGCGTGCTCGACAAAAATCATATATACCTCAACGTTGCTCAAGTCGTGGTCTAACGTGGGATCAAATGACGATGTCCCAAATTGCAAGCCTATGATCAGAGCATAATCCCTAATGGAAAAACATATATTTCTTCCATCGATAAAAATCACATTTCGGTTGCGTAGGTTCGTTTGACGAGACTATATGGTGCAAAGATAAACTGACTTAGGCCCGGAATCCAATCAATCATACGACCAAAGCAACCACCCTTAAATATATTTAGAACTCTTCATCAGTCTTATCTAGCAACACATTCTTAATATACTTAAAATATTCTCGTCTATAATATGTCTTTACATCCGCCACAACATTTATCGTAGTAGCCTCAAGAAAGCAGGTGAACGACCTACAATTATATCAATGCCACATATTACACAACGTCTAACAAACCAACAAACTACTACAATAATTATTACATATCCACTACAACATAATCGAGAAACATAATGAAAATATTTAATTGTTTATAAACATCTAGAGATAAATTATGGTTGATGAAATATAATATTTATCTTAGTCGATTATTCAAACGTATGATCAATTAAATTACACAATTATTTGTGTCTTGAACTAAATCATTTTTACACTACTACATAAATCAAGATAGACTACGCGTTTTATGTGTAGTGTATGTATGCGTTCGTAGTGTAGAGAAAGTGGTGTAGAGAAAAATAGCGCAAGACACACTCTTTTTTACGTAGTCTATACCCACTATAGACTCACGCCGCACATAGACTACGCTTTTACGCGTAGTCTATACCCACGCATCACACAAAATTTCGCACATACACTACGCTTTTATGCGTAGTCTATACCCACCATAGACCACGCCGCACATAGACTACGCTTTTGCGTAGTCTATACCATATGATCACGCCACACATAGACGACACTTTTACGCCGTAGTCACTACACAAAATTTCGCACATACACTACGCTTTCGGCGTAGTCTATATGTATTAACTACGCTGAGTTTATTTACTACGGTTTTAATGCCAAATTTACTACACTTTTTCTATTACAACCGTAGTCAATTTAATAACAACTACGGTTTTTCAATTTCAACCGTAGTTAATTTCTTTATTTAAACCTCGTACAATTAATAACGCACAAGCAAACGAGATTAAAATATACTTGCGACACGCTCAAAATCACTATTCAAAAATATACAACTGCTTTCATTCTGATACAAAATCACTATACAAAATATACAACTGCTTTCATTACACCTACAAAATCACTATACAAAAATACTATGCACACCACATAACAAAACAATAAGACCGTATCCCCATATCACAAGACAAAATAATTCAAAAGATCATGAACTCAAAAGATTTACAATTTCGTCGATGCATAATGAACGAGATCCAGATTTTAAAGTTGCTCTCTCATCGACATTGTCCTCGAAGCAAAGTGGAGCAAAGACTACTCAAGCACGTAATAAAACTATCGAACATCCCCTGAGGCAATAAGGAGACTCAAGTTAACTACCCGAGTAGAATAGCAACAAGATCAAAGAATCCTCAAGAATGATGCTAAGATAACTTCATTTTCATCTTCACCCCAGTAACAAAAAAAAGTGTCTTGAACAAACTTGTAGATACGTGATGTTGTTATCAAGCATAGTTATCTCATTTGGGAAGATGTCAAGAATGAAAAGCAAAAGCTAACGTTAGTATTAGAAACTATCTAGCTTTGAAACATATGGAAACAATTTAAAGAACCACGTGATATCTCATTAAGCATTAGATTTCTACTTCACAAACTTGGAGAAGCGCCACAAAATAGTGAATCATGTATACATTCCATCATTAAGAGAAAACGCAACAACTCTACTCCATCGCACCATGATAAGTAAGAGCATTTCAAAGGTCGTAACATATGCTTATCCGAATCAAGAACATAAGGCAATCAAGTTTCCAACAATGCAAGTCCTACTTAATCGTTAAACACAATTGGAGTAAGAACATGAAAATTGTAGAAAAGTTAAAACCGAGAACACCTTCGCCGGCATTTGTCTTCCGAGTCTTAGTAAATCTGAAATTTCTCGAAAGTTTCCTTCGCTTATTAGTAGGCGGTCATGTGAATAGAACTTGTCGCAACACGGTTCCCTTCTCGAATCAAGGAGGAGAATTTTCTTCACGTATGCACAACTCAAAGTAAAGGAATGACAACACACTAAATATTACAAGAAAATTAGCAACACAAACAGAAGTGGTCAATCCATTTCTTGATTCTAATTGTTGATATAAGTTTTCCTTTTGAAGATATCTATTTCATATCACGTTAGCTACAAAGTACAAGACATTTATAAAATAATTAATACAAATAAATAAATAGATGATCCACATCCTTGTCTTGTTTCAAGAGCTTCGTGAAAGAGAAATTAAGAATACCGTTAAACGGGCAAGAGTCCAAAACTTGCATTGGTAGAGACATCTTTTAAAATGTCCAAAATAAATTTCGCCTACTTGATAATAAATTGTGCATGTATTGACTTTATGGTATAATTATTAATATCTAAGCTAAATGTTTCTTTCAAGTTCAAGCGGGTGTACCTTCAAGTGTTAAAAGAGCGTGCGTATGTTCTGCACTTGTATCTCAAATCAGCATGATCAGGCTTCTTCGATTGTCCACGCTGTTAAAGACCAAACAATAGCAAAATTACAATCACCATTGCGCATCAAGAATTATTAATCAACAATATCTTTGCATGGAATACCGATAGAAGTAACTCTTATCACTAATCATGAAATCTACCAAACTAGTAAAATAGTTGCTCACAATTGGATGCTCTTTTGACAAAATTGTTTCTCAACTTGTCAAGATCCGCCCGCTTCTCCGAACTTGTCCATCACCATATCAAGTAAGAGAAATTATCCCTTTATCGTGAGTATCATTTGCAATTTCAATTTAGAACTAATGATTTAACTTCAAGTTAGGAAACTAACTTAAATATAATTACAATACAAATTATATCGATAGAGACCACTAAAATTGTTAGTATGCCCCTCAAATTCTAGATAGAATCTACATTTTCAGGCTGGACATTTCCGCCACATCCACCTGAAAATAATCGGGCAGACACCACGTTATGAGAGAATAATAAAAGTCTAAGCATTTTTCATTACCAACTGAAAACAGCCCCACTTTTCATGAAACTCAGCTTTGTTCAATTCTTGGATAATGATAGGGCATTCAAACTTATGTACTAGCTCAAACATCGAGATAATAGTGGGAAAATGTGACGACTGCTTTAGTAACAATCTCAGTGCTCGAGGTATGTTCATTTCGCCTCAAAAGCACCCATGCCCATTTATCACTACTTTCACTGTCGAAATGTATGGAACACCGTCTTTTTGTGATTTGGAGGCCTCCACCCATGTCTTGCCTCCATCTATAGATACATCAACTCTTTCTATGCCTCGCCCACCTCCTGATGCTGCATAACCCTTGACAGTTATTTGAGTATGGACAAATTTTTCACAGTGATTTAATGGTTAGGCGTAACATTTTATCAAACAAATAAGTTAAAAAGAGAGAAGACAATGAAGGTTGACACCGCTACAATGTTCATTATTGGCACATTCATCTTTTACTTCTGCAGTTTCAGGTATTTACAGATCCCATGTTTGGTTGTCAGGAGTTGCAATCATAATGAGACATGTTCAAGACGCTTATGAAGCAGCAGGATAGTCATCTTTCAGTAATTAAATGGTTGGTTTTTTGCCAACAAAAAGTTAAATTAAGTACAGAAGCAAGTAACTGATGGCAAATCTCAAATTGTACAAGTGGGAAATGCTTAATAGATGTAAAAGAAAGACTACCTTTCCGGGTTTTACCTAGTTTGCATCTTCCAGAGAACATATTGCACTCTACAAGCAAATAGAAAGTCAAGAATCATTTATCTTTGAGCAAATCCGTGAGCAAATATTCTATGCACATAAGCTAATGGCAGTTTATTAAGATTCAGTCATTACATTAGTCCTATGAGTCTATGACTGTTCATCAATGTCGTTTTAAATAAGATATTTCAGGTCATTTAAAGCTGTCAAATAAACTGTGTATTATCAGGATAGTTGAAGTTGTCCAGGGAATTTTATTTTTAAAACACACACGATATTTAACACAGTGAGCACAACAAAAATGGCAAAAGATACATAACTGGGAGTGATAATACCTGACAAGTCATAGAAATCACATCGAGTAATAATACCTGAACAGGAAAATCCATCTATGGACGCCTCGTAGGCCAACTGATATTGTTCCAATCAACTGAAGGTGGAAACATTTTATAATCCCTTTGCATAAAGAATCCCTGCAGAAGGCAAATATAAACTTCATGAAGCCATGGAGCGACTGCTCGCGAGCACTAGTATATCAGTTTCTTACCTAGCATTCTTCTACAACAATGTTGATGGAATCAAGCCATTTGACAGAACGAGCACCAATAACACCAGGGACAATCACACGCAACGGATATCCATGATCCCTGTTAAGAGTCTTTGCACAAGCAAAACGACAGATGATCCCTGTTAAGAGTCTTTGCACAAGCAAAACGACAGATGATCCCTGTTAAGAGTCTTTGCACAAGCAAAACGACAGTGTAAATAGAGCCAAGATCTGCATGCGTACATTATATGACAACTATTCACAATGTCATTATGGTCAGAAATTGAAAGAGAGAAAAAGAGGGAAAACCTCTCCATTCATCTCATAAGCTAGTAAAACATCAGACTCATGGTTTGTGGCTTGAATCAACGGAATTGATGCTTTGTAAGGGCCTCCATTTTCTTCCTATAATTATAACGGATGGTGTTAGCTCATGTTCTTGCTTTTTAGTAGATATGTATAAAATGATATGAAGCAAAAGGGAATTACCTTACACTTATCAATGCTTACAAATTCAACATGTTTTTGTCCATATGGTGTTACGCGTGAGCAGTTAGGAATTCCAACTAGTTTAAGAACATCTGCTAATTTGGCCCCACCCCAAATAGCTGCGGTGAAATGCATGAAGTCATGAATCAAGATATCACATTTTATGTTAAGAGTATTTGTCACAGAGTATTTAACAAATTCATGAACAAAATTGCACCAGATTAATTTAAACTAACAAGTTTTCTTGCAATCGTCTGAGCTAGAAAGTAGAAACAATATAAGGACAAACTCTAAAAGAAAATCATTTTCTGTAACTGGCTAATTTCAAATTTGGGAAAGTAAAGCTAGCACAAAAAGCTGACAAATCTAGTAAACTTAACCTGGGACTGTAGATGTATATTTAAGCAGTCACATCTACCATCTAAGAAAGTTTAGGTAGAAGCATTTTCTAAAGTAGCTAAGAAAAAATGTTCATCCAAAAAACAGAGAAGTGGCTAACAATTTAGAAGTGAAAACCTGTAAGACTGTATGGAACAGCAACAAAAACAGAATTATTGCCGACATAATTAAATCAATCCCCCAAAAGAAATCAGTTAATACTACTACATCTTACGAAACAATGACTAAAGAACCACTCTAACGTAGGCAAACACCAACTCAACATCAGGTAAATGGAAATGTTTTTCCTCACAATTGTTCTGAGAACTACAAACTTCAAAAGAATCAAACAAAGTTCCTACTTTACAAAACTTTATTTTCCAAAACAAAAAGAAAACAACCAGCTACAATCTTGATGCACACCAACAATCTAGATCCATAAACAAACTACAATTTAACACTTTGATAAGTTAATAGCATCAACAGTATATGAAATCAAACCCATAAATTTCTACTCAGATTAATTAATTCCACATCCTAATCTTACACATTAAAAAAATCCAACACAAAAAAAAGTAGTAAAAAAGAAAAACTCACAAGAAGTTTTGCAGCCAACGTGGCCGAGAAATGCGGCGATCTCCTTCATCTGCATGAGCTTGCCACCGGTGGTCCCGAATCCGAGGTGCTCAAACGTGGAGGCGGCGAGGATGAACGACCGGTAGTCCCAGAAGCCAACGGCGTTAGCCACCGGCGTATTCCTCTTGGAGAAGAGATTCTCGAATTGGTAGGTCTGGAAGATATCGGAAATGGTGAGGTTGCAGCAGTATTTGGAGTAACCTTTGCACTCCCATCCTTGGTCGCACACCTTCTCCCCCCTCACCGTCTTCACTTTGATTTCTTTGTCGGCCGCGCCCACCAGACACGCCGCCATTGAGATTACGCAGATTGCCAGACCGATCTTCGCGAATCCTCCGCTCCTGGCCTCCATTTTTCTGCTTAATCACCCAAAAAAATCAGAAATTGTGGACTTTTTTGCTGAAATCGGGGATGGAATCGATGAATTTTATAAGAAAGCGGGGATTTATGGGTTTTACAAAAGCATCAACTATGGAAACATCAAATGCACTGAAGATTGAAGAAAGGGAGAGAAAGTGAAGGGTTAACCACTACTTACACTCAGTGTGATTTAGGGTGTTGGTGAAAATGGTTAAGCAAGTTCTTACTAACTCACAGATCGTGAGTTCGAATTTTGTTGAGGATTGAATTTTTTTTTTTTTTTAAAAATTTATGTCATAGACTACTCTTTTTAAAAACACGCACATAGACTACGCTTAATCGTAGTTATTAGTTAATATGACTACGCGTTTAAGATAGCGTAGATCATATTTCACAAAATTCAAGATATGCACTACACGCTGATAAAAAGCGTAGTCTATACTCATGTATCACGCTTTTCTAAAAAGCGTAGTGTGTAGAGAAAAGTGATATTTGTAGTAGTGTTAATTTGTAATCGCTTTACTAAACTAAATTAACTCATTTTTTTTGTTGGGGGTGAAGGGATTTGAATTTATAACATAGACACTTACCCTTACAAGTAGATGAATACTAGTAATCTATGACGATCAGATTGATTAAATTATAGTTAATTAATCAACTTATGATGTGATAAACTTTAATATAGTATTTAGTATAATTAATTTTAATTTATCTCTCGATATTATTCTATCTCTCGAAAACATACATACGATAAACGCCATAAACATATCCAAAATATTAAATTACTCATATCCAATCACATTATCCAAAATATTTAATTAAATCGAAAACATACACGCCATAAACATATCAAAAATCACATTATCCAAAATATCAACCAAAATTTATTTAATTAAATGAAAAACATACATACCATTAACGCCATAAACATAACCAAAATATTTAGTTATTCATATCCAATCACATCTAACAATATTTATTCATATTTATCCAAAATAAATATGCCATTAACGCCATTATATAAAAATATTTAACAGAAAACAATATTTATCCAATATTTATCCAAAATAAATATGCCATTAACGCTATTAACAATATTTAACAGAAAACAATATTTATCCAAAATAAATATGTCATTAGGTCAAAATAAATATGCCATTAACGCCACAAAACATACATTCCATTAACACCATTAACAATATTTATTCATATTTATCCAAAATAAGCAAAATATGGTTTCGCCCATACAATATTTATTCAAATTTATCCAAAATAAGCAAAATAAGCAAACATACAAGTAACAATTCTCGACCGGAGATACATTCTCGATGGGAATTTCAATTTTTTTGGTGCAAGAAAATTTACCGAGGAGCTCCGAGGAAACAACAAGTAACATGTATATATTGAACAAAAATACAGATTTTCGGCCTGAAAATGCAAGAATTACCTCCTGATCTCCGGTTGTTCTTCACGACAATGGGAAGAAATGAAAATTCGCAATATCTCTCTTATCTTTCAAATTCACGGAATGAGAATGGAAATGGAAATTGCGAGAAGGGTGTTTCGAAATTTTTTAAAACTCAGTATAAAGAAAGAAAGTCAGAAGGGAGCAAAAGTAGTCAAAAAGAAATATGAAATCTGCAAAAATCGGTTGAGTGTAGTAAATTTTGTTAATGAAGTCAGAGAAGAATCTCTGAATTTGCACGTAAAAAAATCGATTCTTTCTCTCACATCACTTACGAAGATATATTAATTTAATGAATTTGGTATGAGGTATAGTAAATTTTGTTAATGAATATGAGTGGTATATAATTTCACAAAGATGGGTATATAAGTTTGGCCCCCTAAAAATTATATTCAGTTCGGTTTCCTAACCACACTAGATAAGATTTGGATTGATATTTATTCTGATTTTGAATTTTTAACTTAATAGAATTAACTTGACAATTCAAATATTTGTCGTTTCTGTTTTTTTTAACCAAAGAACCCCATAAAATTTATTTTAGTATAGAGTTTTTCATTTTATTTAAATGTCCGATGTGCTTTTCTAATTATAATGCTAAAGAAATTTATAAGAATTTCTCAATTTGTAGTCAAATTATTTTAGATAGAATTTTCTCCGTCTCATCCAAAATGACATATATTCTTTTTTGGATTGTCTCATCCAAGATGGTCTATTTCATTTTTAGGAAATAATTATCTCTTCAAAAATTATGGAACCTACCTACTTTTTATCACTTTAATCACTTTATACATTTCTCTTAAATAATCTTGTCGAAAAAAATGGACCGTCTTGGATGGGACGAGAAGTATATAATACATAAGAAAGACTTTAAAAGCAGTTAAATGGGCCGTTAAAATATGCCCAAATAATTGCTGACGTGGGTTTTATTTGACTGTAGATTGGGCTTCTAATTCCAATAAGATTACATTCTAATCATTTTCACTTTTCTTTATCTACTCTAATAATTATAATTATTAGGCGTTTATTTTATATGATTAGATTGGATAAATAAAATTAATTCAGTCGGGGTGATCTTCTATACATCCGTCTATATATATGGACTTTAATACTTTTCTTTAGTGTAAATGATACTCTCCGTCCCATCCAAGACGATCTATTTCTTTTCGGCACGGTTATTTAGGAGAATGGTATAAAGTGAATAAAGTGATAAAAAATTGGCAGGTCACACAACTTTTGAAAAGATAATTATTTCCTAAAAATGAAATAGGTCATCTTGGATGGGACAACCCAAAATGAATATATGTCATCTTGGATGGGAAATATGGAGTATTATTTTTCAATATAAATGATACTTTCTAATTACAAGTTAAAAAATATTTTTGTTCGTCCGCATAGTGCGACGGATGTACATGAGTTTTTATAAATTCAATCGAATTCAACGTTTACTTTTAAGTATTAACATTTGAAAATATTCCAAACCCGAGATTATTTTAATCATTTGAATTATTCTTCATTGATTTTAATCAAATCAATATATGTGAGATCAGAAAATCTTCCAAATAAATGAATAGCTATTTATTACAATTCTAATCATCCATTAATCCTTGTAATAAACCAAGAATTGATATATAAAAATTATTCTATCATATATTTAATCTATCAAATACTCAATCTTTCAAAATGTTAATAATGAAGAATAAACGTACTCTATAGTATTTCCGTTGGTTTTAAATTTATTATAGATTTCATCGTAAAAAACCTATAGATATCAAAATACAATGGATCAACATATTAAATTGCAATATTCTATGATAACATACTTCAAAGAAAATATCAAGATTCAAATAATTTCACGAAACTCTCTCTCTCTCCCTTCAACCCAAAGTTATTTAAGTCAGTTAATTACCAAAATTTCCAAACTCTCTCTCCCTCCCTCCTCCCTCCTCTCTCTCTCTCTCTCTCTCTCTCTCTCTCTCTCTCTCTCTCTCTCTCTCTCTCTCTCACACACACACACACACACACACAGACATGAACCAGTCATCACAACTAGGGCTTTTCTCTTCCCGAATAAGCTTCAAATATCTTCCATTAATGAATATTGCAATCAACCCCATAATATAAAACCCTAGCAGCAGCAACCCTATCAACTGAAGCAGATTTATTACCAGCTCCAACTTTTCTCATCATCACTCTATGAATTTCGGAGAATCCCAGATTCTTTCTCCGAAAATATCATCTGCAAATCACAGGTAACGTATTACTATATTACTCAATTAATTAATATAAATGCATTTAACGATCTTTAAATATTACTAATATTCTAGAAGACGATGAGTGACGTGGATGTTTTAGAACATGGTTATAAGTGGAGGAAGTATGGGCAGAAAGTTGTCAGGAGTACACCTTACTTCCTTGGTAGTATTAATTTTAAATTAAGGTTAATTTATTCCTTCCTCTTCGGAATTTCCACATACATTTTCCTATCATGATTCTCCTAATTTAAAGCATTAGATCCTGCCAAATTATAATGAGGTGGTCTCCTGTGCGCGCCCGCGCACAGTGAGATCCACCATAATTAGTTAATTAATTTTAATTAATTAGTTTTAATTAATTAATTAAATTGATTTTAAATAAAATTAATTAGTTTAATAAATTTTAATTATAAATTATTAAATACTAATTTTGAATTAATATATCTTGATTTTGAATTAATAAACCCTAATTTTGAATAATAAACCCTAATTATGAATTAATAAACCATAATTTTGAATTAATAAACCCTATTGGGAATTAATAAACCCTAATTTTGAATAATAAACCCTAATTTTAAATTAATAAACCCTAATTGGAAATAATAAACCCTAATTGTGAATTAATAAACCCTAACTTTGAATTAATAAACTCTAATTATGAATTAGTAAACCCTAATTGGAAATAATAAACCCTAATTTTGAATAATAAACCCTAATTGTGAATTAATAAACCCTAACTTTGAATTAATAAACCCTAAGTGTGAATTAATAAACCTTAATTATGAATGAGTAAACCCTAATTGGAAATAATAAACCCTAATTTTGAATAATAAACCCTAATTGTGAATTAATAAACCCTAATTTTGAATTAATAAACCCTAATTATCAATTAATAAACCTCAATTATGAATTAATAAACCATAATTATGAATTATTAAATTCTAATTTTGAATTAAAAATTACAATTAAAATTTAATAATTCAAAATCTGTAAAGATGCCGAGAGAAGGAAGAAGAACAAAGAAATAGAAGAAAAAATGAAAACACAAAGAAAGAAAGAAAAATGAAGAAAACACTATTTATATGGAAGAAGAACAAAGAAATAGAAGAAAAAATGAAAACGCAAAGAAAGAAAGAAAAATGAAGAAAACACTATTTATATGATGGTTTGGGATCCGCGCGCATGTGAGGCGGAGCGTAGAGGAGTTTTTGTCAATTATATATAATAGCATTCAATAGTATTTATTTTAGTTCATTGCGAAAAAAAGATCAGATACTATAAATTATCACAATGTATAGTTGTTTTTTAATAACATTAAAACTTTACAAATTTAAATAGACCCTTTTAATATTTTTTCAATAATATCTTTCTATCTTTTACATTATTGTTATGAATATTGTGTGGATGTTGGTTTTTTGGGGCCGATACATTTTAGGTCACCAATAGACAACCTTTTTCGCAATCAAGTCACTAAAACGTAGACGGTCTTGTATCAAAAATTGAATTTCATGACATTATTGATTTTTTTAAAAAATGTTAATATATGGATTTATTAAATTGTAAACATTATGATATTATTACAAGAGACAATACATGGTGTTTTGCCCAAAAAAATAGTGTATGAATTGAATTTTTAGTTAATGAAATTTCTATATATGTAGCATATATATATACACAAGTAACACAGCCAATAATAATCCACATATACTTATTATTTCCAACTAATTATCGAGTACCTCTCCCTCTCTCTCAGTTATAGGTTTCAAATGATAGAAAAGACATTTTAATTTAGGCCAAGTTATATATTGAAGTAACTGAAACTAATCTTAGATCGAATTGTTTTTGTTTAGTTTTTGAAATATTTTTTAATGAAAATACTATAAACAAAACAAATAATTATTTCCAAAAGTACAAAAATAAAAATAAAATACGTTGTTTTTAGGTTCAGAGTAATAGTATCACTCATCAACCCTCTAAATTGATAGAAATTATTTTTTCCAAATTCTGATGTATAAAACCTATATATAGTGCGGACATTAATCGATAAATTTATTTAAAATATATATACATATAAAATATGAAAAAGATGATGAAGAATGTATTCAACTGTCGTGAAAGCAAATGATTAATGAAGTGGAAAATGAAGGCTGCTCTTTCCTTTATTTTTCACATGTAGATTTTATAGTACCTATAGGTTAAAAAGTAGTACCACACTACCACTACTCCTAACTAGGGTGTAATCGAATCGAGTCGAGTCAAACACCATCAAGGCCAGTTTGGTTTGTTTAAGATCGTAAGTCAGTCTCGAGTTTTATTTATCGAATATTTGAGCTCAAGAGCTTATTCGAGTTTTAATCGAACCCAAATAAACTTTCTAAATTTAGATATATGTTTAGAATATTGATTATTTTATTTTAAAAATAAATTATTTTATCCATAATAACACAATATATTTATTGATTTCTTATAACAAATAAAATAATTAGAGATTTAATATAATTATTACTATATTATAGAAAGAAAATAATTATATCTAGTTAATAATTTTATATTTTGAAAGTAAATCGTTAACGAACTTGTTTATGAGCTAACGAAATAATACTATCATGCTCAAGCTTGGTTTGTTTAGCTAATGAGCTTCACTAAACAAACTCGAACGAACTTTTATCGGTACCAATCCGAATAGCTCACGAATAAACTTACTCATTTACACCGATCCTAACCTATTAAGCTATCCATGTTTTGTTGTTGTTTTTCCCTCTTCATTAAATCCCCAATCATCGCCATGCGAAATAAAACATAAAACAAGAATAAATTTCATATATTATACTATATACTAATTGTAGTATTTCAATATCGAACATACACAGTGCAGGACAGCAGGAGCTATTACAAGTCCGTACAAAATAACCGTCAGTCTTCCATATATACTCTCACCAAGCTTCTTCTCAACTTTGTAAATTTCTTTTGGTAGCCAGGCTGTAATCAGTCGTCTCTCCGATAATCTAATTGGTGGAAATAATGACTTCCTGGTCAATTATGCCATTGTTAATATTTTCGGTAGAGCTATATATCTTGAGTAAATCCATTAGTTAAAATTACTGGTAGCTTAAGAGAAAACTGGAATTTTTGTCATCCTAATTTTCATTATGCGAAGATATATTTTCATGATTACTTCCAATATTTTCATTTAATTGAGATGCTTCGAAGTTATATCCACGTATTCTGAGCCCAATATTTAAGCGATGGTATGTATGAACCTAAAAGCCCGATGTTGTGAAATGTTGAGAGTCCAATAACTCATGGTCAGTCCTACTTTTTCTCATAATTAATTAAATATCTCGAAATTGAAAATTTGTTTTCTCGTGGACAACTATTGCATGCCAATACACCCAATATTTAATATAATAATTATTTTATTTGAAAGTTAGCAGAATATCTTATTTTCACTTACAAACAAACAATTTAATATTACCAAATCAAATATTTCCAGAACCAAAAAAACAAAACAAAACAAATGACAACCCTAGAACATTTTAATGGCGTGACCGCATGTTCATTCTTTTTCAACAACTTCCCGTAACCGAGTTAGTATGTACTATGTAGCTCCATCTATTAGATTCGAGATCACTCGAACCCTAATCACCTCATTTACTTCTCCTTTTCATATATATATATAATTAAAATGAATAAAAATATAACCCATGCAGTTACATGCATAAACACTATGCATTATACATATGCACAAAATTTTGTGTGAGAAACTAATATTTCAAAGCATATTTGTAAATTTGTCGGTGCTCGTAATAATAAATATACGATTAAATATGAGTTTGCATCTAAAACTTAACCAGTCCTACGCTTAAACCTTATAAACCTGCTTCTATGTATATTATACGTTTTGCAATTGTAAGTCCAAATATCCATGAATTTGGTCTCTTAAAGGGGTTATTTGTGGAGCCCAAATGTGGTGAGTTGCAAAGGGAAATCTAGGTATAGGACTTTGAGCAAAAACAAGGCTTACAAACAAAGCCCCAAAAGTTGTGGGAATTAGAATCCAAAAGGCTTAGCATGCAATTCTTGTAGTGTAACATAAGCTACTGTTATTTATTTTATTCCTTACACATAGTACAAGACATATATTTTATTTTATCGTACGAACTTGTCTCGTGCCTATAGTCTATTTGAGATATACTTTATTTATCAATTTATATTTCTCTAAGAAATATTTACTCTTACTGAACCATATCTTATGCATGGATGTGACTGATACAATGTTCTAATTACAATTACTAATTTACTTAAACTCGATCGATAAATAATTTACTTAAACTCCATCGATACTTATCATTTGATGTAGAAGATAGTATACTGGTACTCGTGCGATTTTCCGGATACCATAGAGATTGTACCTTGACGACGATATACGTATCGCTTTGGTAATGTTGATTCTTTTGATACATACGTTATTGATAGATTCAACTTATATATTTAATAAATAATTATGAAAAAATAGACGTACCTCGTGGAAATGATAAAATAATGACTATGAGCAGAGAACGGGAATATCTTATTGGATCGTTGGACGACGTAGTGATCAAGCCAACTGCAAAACATAGTCAGAGGGAGGGGCCTTCTGGTAGACACTCTATTATCTCACCAATCTGATGTCTTCTCGTGAGATATGGTACACGTGGTCAATCCACGTATATTACTTGTGATGAGTTGGTATGTATGGTATTTATTTCATATCAATTATCAATTGTTTGGTGATTAGAAAATTTGGACTTCATAAATTTATAGCAAATTGAAAGATGACTATATTATTATAATATTTTATAAATTATGTTAAAATTGTGAAATGACTAAAAAATTGTATATTTATTGATAATCCCAATAAAATACAAAAATTTGAACTAACTACACAAATTTACGAACACGTCTAACTCTTGAGAGAGATGTGAGGGAACAAGAGCACGTGAGGGTTTGTATTTTCAATGGTTTGGTTTGATTAGAGTAATGAAATATTGGAGAAACTTCCAAAACAGCCCTTGGATTATTACATGGTTTGAAAATATATCTATGCATGGGGAGAGAGAGAGAGAGAGAAAGCAGCCTCCTCGGGGTGCCACCGGAGACAACCACGTGGTCCCTCGTGACCCGCACGTTCGTTAACCTTTTTTATAGCCATTATTTATTTATTTTTCTTTTTTCTCCCATTTCTATCTTTTCACAAGTTTTCCCGTGTTTGTTTCATTTAATTATGACTTGTTACAAAATTGTAAATTATGACCCGTGACTTGGTCAACATACTCGAGTGAATTGACCAAAATATTTTTTAATAAAAACGTATGTGTTAGGTTCATCGAGATGCAAGGGCGCCACAAATTTAAATCACACATTTTAATCTATAAACACATTTGTATGCGAAATTCAAATCGTGCCAACATATGTCAAGCCGTTCCATTACAAATAATTTATTTAATTTTACTTTCATATTTGTTGGGGATAGATCCAACAATTACGTAACGGGACGTCGGATTAGTCCGATCGACGGCGGACTAAGAACCCGAGGCCAAAGAACACGCGTTAGAGCACTCCTATGAGCACCGGTGGGGTGTCGATTGAAGGCGATCCGACGCCAAGTCGATTAAGAATAATTGACGAAAATAGGAATAAGCAAAAAAGAGATGAAATAGTAGATCGTGGATGGTTGGACTGGCTAGTCAGACGATGATGATCCCTAAGGAATGAGAGCGTGAAGATGGAGAATCAGAGCTGGTGAGAGTGTCGAGATCGTTTCAATCTGTGGAGGCGAGTGTGAATGATTGGATGAATCGTTTGACTTGATAGTCTTGTATTTATAGGCGAAGGCCGAGTGGCGGCTAGGCTTTCTGGGTGCCCTACTCGTTAACCTTGGTCGTTCCGATTTTTCAGGAAGTAGTCTTTTTTAATTTTTTACCTGAATGGACGTGTAGGCTTCATCATCTGACCTAACCTCCTGCTTGGGCTCGGGCCGAGCTCTATAGGACCCATTAACAAAATAAAAGGGTTGTGATGACTTGCCTAATGAATAATTAGACAATGCGTAATTTTTCCAATACAATATTCTATCTCGTTTTCTATATTATTACAAAAGAAAAGTTTATTCAGGACGTCATTGCGTAAAATCTTATAAAAAATAAAATTCACCCGTAAAAGAAAATGATACTCAACTCTATCCCTGTTATATATTTGTGAATCTAATACAACAGTATAATAATGATAGTAAACCGGTTGGCAAATTCTAGATCATTGAATTTCAAAGGAACAAAAATGCCAAAAACAAATAAATTAAATTGTGAGAGTGGGTCCCACGTGCTGGCGTTCGCACGTGGGGAGATCCAGCCGAACTCAAAGTCTTATATAATTCCTGCTGCCCTCTTGCCCCATGCAATGCCCGGGGCAATTTCCACTCTTGCCCATAACTCCCCCACACGTCCCGTTCGGGCAGAAATGCTGACACGTGTGAAAGTGGAAACAAAAATCTCAAGCCTCTGATGTGTCAACTCGACAACTCGGTTTCAAGCCAATTGGATTATTAGACAGTTTATTGAGTTTCAATAACCATTGTTAGGTTAATTTGATGTTTAGAGTATAGAGGACTGTAACTAGAGCCTGCAAAATGAGTTTGGTCCGAAAAGTCAGCCCCGACTATCCAGGGCTTGTGCTTAAAAATTAAAGGTCCGAAACAACTCGGGCTAAAAGCCCTTCCGAAATACTCCGGCCACCGAAACTTGGTCAAAAAGTCCGGATTTGGACTAAAAAGTTCTCCGATATTTTATTAAAGGTGCCCAACTTATATACCCAATTTTAAAAATTAAGTCACCCCATATCCAATCTAAAATTAACTACACCCCATACCCAAACCTATTAAAAACTATATTTTGTTCAAAACAACAAAATTTGCGAACAAAACAGTCAAAATTTGCAGAATTTGCAGGGCGTCTTCGACGTCTTCTCACATGGAATCGATTCCTTTTTCGTGCTAATTTGCAGGGCGTCTTCGACGCCTTCAATTTTCGACCGAAACAATTAATTAAGAAACTTTCTTGAATTAATTTATTGTTTCCGGTCGAGAAACTTCTTTCCGGCCGACCGGAAACAACGATGCCTTCCTCGACCGGAAACTTAAATTTCCAACCGGAAATAACAAATTAATTCAATTTTCCATGTCAGTATCCCATGTTCTGTCCTGCTTCCATTGCTTAAGAAATTAAAAGTAGCACAGAGAGATCAATTGATTGTGGATTCTCACTTAAAACTGCTTCTGTCATCTTACTTCTAATCAACTTCTATTCTTGCCACAACATTCCGCATATATAGGCCAATTTATTTTCTTTGTTACTTTCATAATTATGACCATGGTAAGACCCAAAAATTGCACTTCCATCATGGGTTTAGTCTATTGACGATGCTTCACACTTTACTCCATCAACGTCTTATGATGCAATTGGTCTATATATGCGGAATGTTGTGGCAAGAATAGAAGTTGATCAGAAGTAAGATGACAGAAGCAGTTTTAAGTGAGAATCCACAATCAATTGATCTCTCTGTGCTACTTTTAATTTCTTAAGCAATGGAAGCAGGACAGAACATGGGATACTGACATGGAAAATTGAATTAATTTATTGTTTCCATCGAAAATTGAAGTTTTCGGTCGAGGAAGGCATCGTTGTTTCGGTCGATCGAAAGAAGCCTTCCTCGATCGAAACTTATTTCGATCGAAACAACAAATTAATTCAAGAAATTGAATTAATTTGTTGTTTCGGTCGAAAATTGAAGTTTCATCGAGAAGGCATCGTTGTTTCGATCGATCGAAAGAAGCCTTCCTCATTGGAAACTTCATTGGTCGATCGAAACAACAAATTAATTCAATTTCTTGAATTAATTTGTTGTTCGATCAAAATTTATGTTTCCGGTCAATGATTTATGTTTCCGTCAATGATTTATGTTTCCGGTCAAAATTTATGTTTCATCAATGATTAATTTATTTATGTTTCTGTCAAAATTTATTTATGTTTCAGTCAAAATTTAATTAATTTAATAAAACTCATAAACATATTAAATTCCATCATTGATTTATGTTTCCGGTCAAGGAAAATTAGTTAAATTTTGACGAAACATATTAAATGAATTGAGATTTAGAAACATATCATTTCCTGAATCATGCGATCGGAAACATATTAAATAAATGAATGGAGATTGACCGGAAACATATTAAATGAATGGAGATTGACTGGAAACATATTAAATTCTATTTCCGGAATCATGCGACCGGAATTAAACATGTCATTCATTTATGTTTCCGGTCAAAATTTAATTAATTTTCCTTGACTAAATGAATGGATGAAATTTAATATGTTTCCGGGGTTTTATTAGTACCATTCATTTCGCAATCATTTACTGATTTATAGGTTGTTAACAAACAAAAATATTACTGTTTTGTCAGTGGCATGTCACAATTCAAATCGAAACTAAACGGACAGACTGTAGATATATATTAAAAAAAGCAAATGGGTATACAATGTATCAATTTTTCAAAATGGTTATGTCCTGTTCACACTTTTACAAAAGTGTGTACTTGTATATATTTCGCCTTTATTAAATATACATATTTATAATATTATTTAATATACATATCTATAATTATTTAATAATATTAATTATATTTTATATTTTTTATAATTAAAATATTAATTTTACATATTAAAAAATTAGAAAAAATAATCTAAAAAAGCAGGTTTGAGCTTCATATTTTTAGGTCCGAAAAATTTTAGACGGGCTCGACTCGACCCTATCCGCTACTTTTACCAGCTATAACTGTAACATCCAATATACCATTATTATTATGAATTTTTAATTGTAATTTTTTTGGTTAAAAAATACTATTTTTATATTTTCGATTAATTAAATAGTGCTTAGAGAGATTAATTTGATGTTGCAGTAGTTCATTTTACTGTACATCCTCTTGATAATGATGTCATGTGAAAAATGATGGGTTCCAATCGATTGAGATCAGTGTTGAGTATTGTAGCATACAATGTATCGTTTAGCAATGCATCGATTCACCTATTACGCAACTATATTTATGACTTGAAATAACTTTTATTTATAGTCCAACTTTGACCAATTATATGCTAAAGTCTCAAATATTATCTATCTATTTGCTTTTACGATGATGAAAATAATGAAGCCTAGACATTTAAGTATCCACTCTCATTACGAAATGATCTATAAACTGTGTGTAAGGAGTTCGATCTAATTGAACGAATGAATGAAACTTGAACTCGCCTATGTCAGTCGCAAATCCTTCCCCGCCAGTTCAATCCAAACTACGCTAAAAACATATTAAATTTGATATACTATGATTGAAAGGTTTGGTCAACGTTACAACATCATGCAGCAAATCTAAAACCAAATTAATTAAATTTTATTGTTGCATTCAACCTTTTATTATACAAACTTTAGAATCAAGCGTGCAAGATTATCTTAATGTTCATCACTCGCATGCATCTGCACCGCCGCTTTCGAGCACGGTGGCGGTGAGGTCGACGGCGAGCGCGGCTATAACACGGCGGCGGTTGAAAACGGCCACGGGCATCGCATCACACACACGGAATAGCACCTAAATTCTCGGCCGCATTTCTCTTTGCGATCTTAATGCTATCACCATTCACCGACACCGAGAGAATTGCAAACATCACCGCGAACACAACCAATTTCATTTTCGAGTTTTCCATTTATTTTATTTAAAAAATGATTTTAATAATTTATTCGGGAAGTATGTATATATATATTACATATTTATAGTATCTAGAAATTAGAATTTGTAATTTTTTTTTCATAAGATTGATGTAATATGATTATAGTGGAAATATTGCTCGCCACTTTTGATGACAAAACTTACCACGCCCTTATTGCTTAGGTGTCCCAAAATTATGTGCCATTCAATATTTTTTAGTTAGGTGAAACAGTACTCTTATTTAGTAATTTTGAAAATTAATCATTGTTTTGGTTTTGATGGGTAAATGTACGTAATCTTTTGTGTTCATTTGACTTTCTCAAAGTTACCATTACTTTGTTTTTATATTAGCATTATATCTATATAAGGGACACACTGATATTTTTGTAAATATGTCATGTGATAAATAATTTTTTTTAATCTTTAAAACTTTTTGATAACAACACCCACCTTTCAATTTGTTGCAAACTCGACACAACAACTTTTTTCGATAGTTTTTTTTTCCAACTTATCACAAAATAACTCCATTTTCTCGACCATTGTCAAAAAAATTAGGGCATATGTTTGCCAATAACTCAAATTATTTATAAAAAAGCCCAAATAAAAGGAAATTGAATAAGGCACCTCACCAAATGTGGCTGGAAATTTTGTTAAGAGTCGATCAAATTACCTGATTCGCATATTCTCCTTTCTTTTCTTATTTCGGTATTTATAATAGTTTTGGAAATAATCGTGGCCCCCCATATGTTAACACACAATATTCCAGCGTGATGATGACGTGGCGCCACCATCTCACCAAAGATAGCGATCGAGTACGCACGCGCTCATGTTGTTGTACTCCGCGGTCCCACGTGGGAGGAATCCGACGGCTGAAATTGATTGAGAGGACGGCTGAGAGCCGTACAGGTTACTATCATGCTTTTCCGGTTGATGAAAGATATATTAGGGTTGTTTGGCCACTTCTGAATTTGGGTCTACTAGCTTTTGTTTTAGGATTTATTATGTGATATTTAGCCAATATTCGATATTTGATGATGTTAGAATCATATGTGTTGGAATAGTATATAGATGCAATCGTGTAAATACAATATAATTTCTATAAATTAATATTATTAGGACCGTAAAATTCTATTATTTTAGAAGAATAGTAATTACTAGATAAATTCATAATTTATTAAATGTATTTTATACTCAACGAATTTAAATTTAATTACATATGAATTCAAAAAATTTAAATTTCGTAACATAGAAATTAAACGAACTTGGATTAATTATAGAAAAATGAATGAGATCCAAACATAGAATAAATTATTATAATTGAAAATCCAGTTAAAGATGAATCTCAAAATGATATAGTACTAGTTATGTGAAAGGTAGTAATAGTAGGCTAGTAGCAGCACCAAATCCTTCATGTTACAGTTCGAAAACGTCACGTCGAAATTTTTCAGTGCCATGAGAAAAATAGAGATGAAATTCATTTTTATTTAAATATCAATAGAAAACAAACAACAATAAATTCACATTTGACTAAATTATCCTCAATATCTTTGTAATTTTTAGCAGATTATTAATTTTTGATTTTGATGGGACCATAGATTTGTGTAAAAGTCTTCTGAAAATTTATTATCTTATTAATTTATCATAATTATTAATTTACATAATGGACTCAAGTTGGGATTAGATAAAAATATTATCAAGTATTAATTTAAGGAGGTTTCACCGTAATCACTTTCTCTTAAATGACATATATCTGGTAATGTGGTACAGATAGTGGCGGAGCTACGTTGGGGCCTGGGGGCCCTTGGGCCCACCAGAATTTTTGAATATTAGTAGTATATATTTAGTATTCAAACCAAGAATCCATTGTAGTGCAGTTGGGTTTGCTGATTCTTCATTTTGAAGGCTGGGGTTCGAAACCCAGCTTTGTCATTCTGCTTTCTCTCCTCTTTATCCTTTTTCCGTCATTCTGCTTTCTCTCTTCTCTTTTCTTTTTTCCTTTTTTCTTTTCGTCTTTCCTCTTTTATGTTTCATTTTTCTTTTCCTATAATTTAGTTATATACTCCTCTCTCTCTACTTTGTACTCTTTCTTTTTCTTTTCTTTTTTTCTATTATTTGTATTATGTTGATAAAATAAAAAATGTATGCAAAAAATATAGCTTTTCATATGTGAACTAATATGATCAATCTAATTTCTAAAATTTTTATGATAAATTATTCTAACAACAACCAACTGAAGTCATCTAAATTATTTAAATTCTTATTTTAAGCATCTAAAAAACTTGTTGATGATAAAACAATCAAAATATAGATCAATTGAATATATGATGACTATTTTAGAAATATAAGTGTTGAACCAAACTATTGAATGAACTTAATTTCGTACATTGAAAATGATGTGTTTGTTAATGAAACTTATGATGGTGATTGTGTTTAACTTTTATTTTTCTAACATTGTGATATAATTTAACTACTAATTTTATTTTTAAAAAAATTGGACCCCCCAGAGTAAAATCTCTATGCATACTCAATATAATTATATCCTTGTGGATCACCGGGTGGGCTGGAGAATCGCTAAAGATGATTAGTTTTGTGTGCTGAGTTAATAAGAGTTATGTATTGTTAGATTTATGTATTCACTAGAATATATGCCATGTCTCGATGTTCACATATTTCATTTTAACTGTAAGCGCTATGTCAACGGCAGAAGGTAATGAAGACCTTCTACGGATTAGTTTTGTGTGCTGAGGTAATGTATTGTTAACTCTAACTCACGATTCTTTCTCTAGCTTATAAGATCAATTATCCAAACACTTTAACAATTTATAAACATTTGAGACATTACCTCTTATAAGCTCTTGAAACATTTTATAAGTTGTTGGAGCTTATAAGCTCTCTAAAATAAGCTTAGCCAAACACCCCCTAAGTCGAGTTAGACACGATGTTTGGAACGTTTTAGTTAGGCTGTCATCTTTTGATTTGTTGTATATTCGATATCCGAAAGTTCTTTTGGTGACCTGGATAAATAACATTCTTTTTCATGCACACAAAATTTATGATGTTTATAAGACACACATAATTTTGCATGCAGAGTTAATTTTTGAATTGCTGACAATCGAAAGATAAGTATTAATTGGAATGTTCCAAATAGTCATGTCTTAATTGTAAATAGACTAAAAGGTCCTGCATTGTTTGATAATTAACCTATTGGGTCTTTATTGATGCAAAAAAAGAAAAGGTAAATTTGTTTATTTTGTCACTCGAGCAGATTTTATAAAACTTGAATTTATATCCTCTTATTTAGAAGGCTTAGTTATAGCCGTCGAAGCCTTACAAATTTTTGGATTTTAGTATTTTGTCTCGATTGGATAGAATTATGACCAAATTATAATTTCGCTAAACCTAGGTTACTGTGCCTCACAAAATATTTAATGTTTGGAGTGGTAATTAATTAGATATTTAATCACCTATAATTCATATTACTTTTATTCTATTTTATTGACTATTTTAATCAGAGAGAGGCTTGACGACATCCACGTATCGTGCAGAACTTTTAGAAGGCGATCGATAAATCCTTGCGGAATGATTTAGCGGGAGACCAATTTATTAACGGGTTAGAACTTCATAAATATCTCAACTCGAGTCTATCTTCCAAAACTATTCACCAATTTATCATTTCCAGAATGTGTGAATCGGGATGATAATTGGTTCTCTATCCATTTATTAAGCATTTTTAACTTAGAATCTATTTAAAGTTTATCTACCATATGCTAATACTAATGCCAAACATGTGTGATAATACCACTAATTGGGAATTTTGCTTCATAAATATCTCTTGCCTTATAAGAGAGAGTAATGCTTAATTATACCTTCTTTGAGTGATTAATATTAACTATTGGGAATTTTGGATCGAAAATAATATTTTAATTAAATCTTTAGACCAACTGAAAAGAAATAAAGAGATATTCTTTTCGATGATGATAGTCACTGATATTATTTAGTCAGTTTATTTGTTAGAGAACTGAACTTAGTTTAAACACGTCTTTTATCTGAAGAGGAAATAAAGATGAAGACGTTTAATTAGGAACCAAGTCAGACGAGAACCAATTGACTTATCAGAGAAAAAACATCAAGTTCAGAAGCAGCAAAATTGAGTCAACGAAGTTAGAAGCAACAAACAAGGTGCTTAAAGCTAAACCAAGCCAAGCATCATAAGAGAAGCTCAATGATTGTCATCAGACAAATTGAGTTCAGTGAAAGAATTTAGAGAATTTGTTTCTCAGGGGAACCGATGTTCACTATGACATCAAATAATCTGAGTCGGATAGAAATCAGAAAATCAGAGAACATGAAGGACTTCGATGCTCAATGAGAAGATCTGAAATCAGTCGCAACCTTGTTGTGGATCAAATTACCTAAAAATGAGTCAGAAGAAATTTGAGGAACTTAGCACAGGATCATACGTTCAAATCAAGATCGAAGATGGATATTGATGAAGAAGAGTCAAATCTGATGATAGTTTTTCGAAGGCATCAATGTGACTCACAAAGTGATAAAGTGCAAGACGACATGGCCAACGGTCGTATTTTCAAAGATAAAGTTTAAATTTCAAACGACTATCTTCCAATGGACAGTATGAGTTCATTACTTTATAAATATAGGACTTCCTCCATTGGAAGTAAAAAGGATGAGAGTTTGTCGAGTTAGTGTGTTTAAGAAAAAGACGAAACTCAAACTCCTTCTCAAACTCCGATGAAACTTGGATATAATCAGTTCTTCAAAATCTATAAATGATTTCACCATTTCGTCTATATTAAACTACTTAGATCCAGTCTCCAACGTATCTAAGTTGCTTTTCATTATGATATCTATAATAAAGCTTAGATGAGTGTTGTTTACCTTTAGATTTGTTCTTCATTGTAAAGGCACACTCACATAGTTGGAATATAGTTGTAACCAAGTTCAAAAGTGGCAAAGTTAGAATGAAGTTGTGAGTAAGCAGCAATGGTAGTTGTCTTAAAGCAGAGGTGGCGAGTAGCTCTAAAGTAAACTAGATGAAAGCAAAAGAGGATAGGTCTTGCACTGATAACCCGTGGACTAATGTCTCGAGAGTAGCTCGGGATTGGATCTCAAAGATGACCCGAGATCAGTGACGAAGCCAGACATTTTACTCTGGGGGCCTAATTTTTTTTATTTTTTTTAAAATTAGAAATAAATAATATTGTTTAATTTATATCACAATGTTAGAAAAATAAAAGTTAAACACAATCACCATCATAAGTTTATCTTATATTCTTCATTTTCTGAAATCGTGCATAATAATTTTTTTAGTATCATCAACAAATACATCATTTTCAATGTACGAAATTAAGTTCATTCAATAATTTGGTTCAACACTTATATTTCTAAAATGATCATCATATATTCAATTGATCTATATTTTTATTGTTTTATCATCAACAAGTTTTTTAGATACTTAAAATAAGAATTTAAATAACTTAGATGCCTTCAGTTGGTTGTTGTTAGAATAATTTATCATAAAATTTTTAGAAATTAGATTGATCATATTAATTCACATATAAAAAAACTTTATTTTTTGCATACATTTTTTATTTTATCAACATAATACAAATAATAGAAAAAAAAAAGAAAAAAGAGCACAAAGAAGACGAGAAGGAAAAAGGAAAAAAGAAAAAGAGAAGAGAACTAAATTACAGGAAAAGAATGAAAAATGAATGAAAATGAAAGAGGAATGATGAAAAGGAAAAAGGAAAATGAAAAAGAAAAATAGAAGAGAACTAAATTACAAGAAGAAGAAAAATGATATAGCTGGTTTCGAACATGAGTGTTCAAAATGAGTATAAGTGATCCTAACCAACTAGACTGCAAATAATTCTTTATCTAATTATTACATATATACTACTAATAATCAAAAAAATTGGGGGACCCATGGACCCCCCAGGTCCCAACGTGGCTCCGCCACTGCCTGAGATCCACAGTCATTTTCCTTGTAAGTATAAAACAAGGAAACCATAAGGTTAATTGAGATTCACTTGTTTACAGGTTCATGGACGTCGGAGATATTTCTCTAAACCATATTAAATCCTTGTGTCATTCACTGTTTTATTATTTGCTGGTTCGATTTGCTTATCTGAAACACAACACGATAAACTCAACTCAATCTGATAACTCACTTCGCTATCCAACATCTACACATCTGAATTTATGCTTTGTGCTATTTGCATTACTGAGTCTGTTGAACAATTAGTATTTATGTTCCATCATATTTTACACACACGTTGAATTTTAGTATTAAGCTCGCTGACTAACAGTCCTTGATTTCAACGAGATTAACCATTGAGTCAGTCACTTTTTCATTTCTACCGAAAAAAACTAAACAAATTTCAATTAAATATACTCCTCATACATCTGACACTTTGTTCAAATGACCATTCACTACTGAATTCGAATTAGTCTTTTTCAACCAATAGTATTCAAAGAGATCAAGTGCCCACGGGCTTAACTCAAACATCAACTTAAGCGCGTAGGGTAGCCAATGAGAATGCATGCAGTGGCCCACATGCGCTTGTTTTCGGTGCATCTGTCGCTCTCGCCTACGTACATACATACGTTTCATAGTTAAACTTGTCTGTGAATATCCGATTCACGTATCCTTCACTCGCTCTCACGCACGTGCATGTCTAGATTAGGCTATTGCAATGTCAAACACCTTTCAAAACAAAAATTATACTTCTAAAGTGACCGTTAAATATACATCAAATTAAAAGAAAAATACCAAATGCCTTTGATGGAATTGAGTATCCTCCATTCGGGAATATTAAAGCTAGATATTAGGTTCAATTATAACTGCTCTTTATACTCGATAAAAATGTTATTTATTATTTATATTTAATCTACTAATTTATGATTTCATCAATTTTAACTATTTTATCTCAAAATAAAATTATAATTATATATAAGAAAATCAATGAATGATTATAATAATTTAATTGGTTAGTAAGTTTGTATATATAACAATTAGTTTTTCTTTCAACGAGCAATGTAAAAGGACGTAATGTAATAATTTTATTGGTTATATATAAGTCTATAAAATTAAACTTTTTAATTAAATTTTAATGAGAAATTTATTAAGACATAATTTGGATAATGATAATACACAAAGTATCAACTTTTGATAACAATACAAATACTGATAAAACTAGGCAGTATAAATGATCAGATTTGCACTTCAAAAGTTACGAAAATGGCTGATCGACTGAGTCACATTTTAGAATTTCAAACACATTGCCAAAAAGTGATTTACTTATTGTCTATAAAAATGACAAAACTATATAAATTTTGATGAAAGAACACGGACCGATCTGACTATAGTTACATATTGATAATAATTCACAATATTATCTTTTCTATTAATTGCATTTTCAAAATACAAAAACTCATCAAAAGATGCAAACAATTTGGTAGAGGCATACAGAGCATCGACTACCCAAAATTGATATGTTTGCATCTAAATGCATTACTCCAATGGAAATGATACTCCTGTTTTAAAAATGGTACATTTTCAATTAAAAAAATGGTACCTTTTATCTTGATTTATTGAGTGCACGATAATTTTTCCATGCAAGTTTTTTGTCATACATCAAACCAGTTTAAGAGACAACTCCAACATGATTAAGGGCTTTAATAATATGTAGTTCATAATTAATTAAAAACTAAGGAAATAATTAATTGATGTGTATATTATTCGTAGTACTAATTTTGTACGTAAATTAGGACAGCCGTATGCCACATACTTCTCTGATCAAATGACAGATAACTAATGGATAGTTTCATTAAATTGTAACCCACATGCGATGGGACTAATTCAAATTAAAAAAAGATTTTGAAATACTATATAATTAACAAAAATTGATTTGTAAATTGAGTACTACCGGTTTGGTGGGAGATGTGTCCGGTTGGCTTTAAATCAATTCAAACCAAAAATAAGATATTAATTTTTATTTTGGGATCTGAGGTTACAAACGTGTTACTAACAACTGGA
Organism: Salvia rosmarinus; assembly: GCA_036937905.1. NCBI lineage: Eukaryota > Viridiplantae > Streptophyta > Magnoliopsida > Lamiales > Lamiaceae > Salvia > Salvia rosmarinus. The sequence continues at coordinate 88,450,807 of CM072815.1, read as the reverse complement.
TAATTTTAAAATCAATAATACAAGCTGAATAAGGGAACAAAATGTAATTATTAAAATCGTGGAGTTGGAGAGCTGAAGAAACAAGCACAGCTGTATTTGCAGGAAGATGTTTAATTAGGTGGACACATTTAATTAGGTTTTAATTTGCTATAAAAAATGTTTCGTTGTGTGAAAGTGAAGCAAAATTTTTAATTTTTATAATTGTTGTTATTTGTTAGATTATGTTTGTTTTCCTTGAAAAGCAAAAAAAAGTAAAAGCATTCAAACTTGAGTTATATTCAAAAAACTATTTTGAACATTTTCAATATTTATTTTTTTGTTTCCAAATTTAGTTCAAATTCTGGTCGTGGTATGAGTTTAACACGAAGCAAAATACGTAGACGACAAACGTGAAAGAGAAAACTTATTCAAATACTGAAAATAATATCAAAATATGTTTAGTATAACAAAAGAAGTATTTGTAGAACTAAAACAATAATATTTCGAAAATGAATCAAAATTCTAAATAGATAAAAAAAATTAAAAGTAGCTTAAATACTAAAAGGATTGAATGAGCCTGAAAACGAATGAATTTGGGCACTAAACCCTATCATCACGGCAAGGCTGTGTCCTTGCTCTCTCACTGTCATAAGTATATTTTTAATTTTTACTCCGAAAATAATAAGAAGAATAAAGCAAAAAATAAGGCTAAACATATATAAAAAGAATTCAATGAGTGATCCATGAAAGGTGTTGAAGAGATGAGGACAAATCTTGAAATTCTTAAATTATAAAAAGATACAAAATTTTGAAACCAAGTGGCCAGGCATTAATAAGGATAGAATAGTTTGCTCCTTGATGCATTGAAACTAGAAGATAGTTGGACTATTTTATATATACATGGTCCATTCTTGGAATTGAACACTAGGGAATATTTTAATTCAATATATATTTTTTAAATCATTTGCAAAATGAAAAATATATATAATATGGTCCAATGTACGTGTGAAATTTCCAAAATCCTTCATCTCCTCCCTTTTGGTGGGGTTTGACAGGATATATTTTCCTACATCACATTCAAATCAAATAATTTTAGTTCAATGTTGTGTGATAATGGTAAAATACAAATATTTTTGAAAAATCAAAAGCATATATAACATATGAAAATACACGTAACATAAGAATAATTCGAGAAAATAGTGTAGACAAACAATTCGATGCTTTTTTTTTCTTTCAAAACACATTTCTCGCTCAATCATCAATACACGTTATACATACACATTTATGATATTTTTGGGCAAAATTATACTATATCTTATACACAATATACATCAATAATAAATAAATAAAATGTGTCCTTTTATAATGACTTAGTGATAAAGTAAATATTTTAAAATCAAAATATCATAAATTCAAATCTAACCAACACTTTCTAGATCGAATATGTCACTAAATTTCCCAATCTAAAACTGATGAATAAATATAAAATATAATACAATATCATAGTATATATTTTTCTTATCTTACACTATTAAATTATAGAAAACGGAGGGTTAGACATAGAATTGGACTTGTTTGAGTTTGAAGTTGATAACTTTAAGATAAAAATGTGCGCTTTTATTGGTTATTGAGCACCCAACCTTGCTTTGTGGAATGCATAGTCTTCAAGCAAGACTACACGTGCGCATGCGCATGGACACGCACACACACATTAAAAAGAAACAAACAAACTCCGAATTATATAAAATACAAACTATAATCTAGAATAAATTGTTTTTGAAGGACCACTAACTAATCTTAAAAGTAGTGTTGGAAAATGATGACAAATTGTATTCCATTAAAATGAGTACATGTGCATATGGTGTCTTCCCGAAAGTGAATCTTGTATATATTTTTAATTTTTTTTAAAAATTACTTTCACATTTATTGTAATTTCAAGCCTTTCCTTCAATAAATAATTACTTGAGATAATCACTTATATGAATGATTATAGCATATATGATGACAAATGGTAATCCAAGAAAATGAGTGCACAATATATCTTCTCAAAAAGTGAATCACTTGAGATTTCCACCCCTTTTTTCCCCAAATAATAAAATGATGGCAACTCGTGGATTTATGATATATGAAATGATTATTATTTGTCCCATTTATACATCTTTGCATGGACCATCTAGATATATGTATTAATTAGGGTCAGATTTACCTAGCCTATATTTGTAATTTACACTGATTTTCCATCATTATGATCGGAAATTAATTTAATATCACATCCCCTTATTTTATTCACATAAAAAAGCTTTGACTAGTCAATGGATTATGCTTACTTATCTCTCAACAATTATTGGATGATGATACACCCTGTTTGGGAAAAGAAAAAAAAAAACTATATTTTATATATACACTATATTTATGAAAATAGCTGGAACATTACAGTTGTCAAGCATGAGAAATGGACCTACAATTTCCCAGTTTTAAATGGAAGGATTTGATGTATGACTTGCATGCTTGTAAGAACTACCACAGACATTTTCACATTTATTGTAATTTCAAGCCTTTCCTTCAATAAATAATTAAAAAGGAAAATAATTAACTGGAAAAAAAACTAAAAATTGCTGGTGGTGGATAGTGATGATGATATGAAAGAGAGTTCCAAAAATGCAAGCATCCACACTTAGTCACTATCACAGTGAGGTCACAGAAATCTAAAAAAATTGCATCTGAATCTAAAATAACAAAAATGCTGTGTTTTCAGACACGAAATGAAACTGAAAAAATATTCATAACAAACTCAAACTATATCTGTACAACATTTGTTACAAGTTAAACATTATGTGTAATAACAAGATTTTTGCTAGATACAACAATCTCAGGCACAAGTACAACAAGTCTATACCATTTTCTTGGGGGTAAAATTTGAGAGCTGAAGGTATCAATCAGCATCTCCACAAAGAATCCATGAGGCATCACAAATGCTTGCTAAGCTCATTGCCTTCCTTGATGCTCATCCCCACCCCTTCGACCTCCGTGAAGGTGTCGTCGTCTATGGCGATGGAGGAGGTCGAGTCGAGCCCCGACCCGGCCTGGATCTCCTTGAACATGGCCATGACTTGTATGATCGTGGGGCGCTTCCACGGGCGGTCATCCAGGCACGCACACGCAACCTTCAGATGCTGCAGCAGCTCGATTTCTAATGCTGGATCCTCCTTGAGCAGAAGAGGGTCGAAGACATCACTCACCCTCGTCTTGGCGACGAGCTTCACCCACCCGACGAGGTTATTGTCCCCGAAGTCGGGTGAGTCCGTGGGCTGCCTCCCCGTGAGGAGCTCGAGCAGCACGACCCCATAGCTGTAGACATCGCCCTTCGTCGAGCAACGGAAGCTCTGGTAGTACTCTGGGGGCACGTAACCCGGTGTGCCGGCCAATGTGCTCACGCTCAAATGCGTGTCCATCGCACTCATCAGCCTCGCCATCCCGAAATCCGAAACCCTAGCCTCCAAATTATCATCGAGGAGCACGTTGCTCGACTTCATGTCCCGGTGGATGATGTGCGGGATGCAGTTGTGGTGGAGGAACGCGAGCCCCCGGGCTGCCCCGATGGCGATCTTCCGCCTCGCAGACCAGTTGAGGCTGATCCCCGCCTTCCTCCGGTCGTGCAGCACATCTTCGAGGCTCCCGTACTTCATATACTCATACACGAGGAGGCGCTCGTCGCCCACCCTGCAATAGCCAAGCAATGGGACGAGGTTCCGGTGCTTGATCTTCCCAATCGTCTCCATCTCCGCGGTGAACTCGCGATCACCCTGCCCGCTCACGTGTATCAGCTTCTTGATGGCGACCACACTCCCATCCTTCAACTGCGCCTTGTACACGTCCCCGAAGCCACCGGACCCTATCAACGTGTCGTTGTGGAAGCCGTTAGTGGCTTCCAAAAGATCAGCGAACGTCAGCTTCCTCAACGGCTTCTCAAACGTGGCCAGGTTGATGCTCAGTGCGTCGCGCGCGCTGAGCTTCCAGTTGCTCTGCAACGTGGCTGAGTTGGAGTGGTTGTCCATGTAGGCCTCAAGGGCTGCCTCCTCCTTCTTCCGCCTCTTCTTCGTCTCCACAGCCACAATGATCAAACCGAATATACAAAACAACGAAAACAACAACCCCATTGCCAGAGTCCCTGCGAGCGAGGCTTGCTTCCTATGCGACTTCGGATGCTGCCCCAAGCCACCGCCAGTCCCCACCCCGCCCCCACATGAAGGGAGAGGATAACCACACAGCCCCGAATTGTTACCAAATCTGTAATCGGGAAACGTGTCAAAGGGCGCTGATTCGGGTATAACACCCGACAGATTATTATTCGACAGATCAATATCCCCGAGCAACGTGAGCCCCGTCAACGACTGTGGGATCGTGCCATTCAGCCGATTGTAGGACAGATCAAGAATGGCTACATTCTTCAAATGCCCCAACTCTTGAGGGATTGGGCCAGACAGATCGTTGTGCCCCATATTCAGTATCGACAAGTAGAACATCGTCCCTAGCTCCTTCGGTATGCTTCCTTCCAACACATTATACGAGAGATCAAGAAAGATCATCGACCCGTTGTGGTTGAACGTAGGCTGTGTTATACCCTTATACACTCGGGTAAAGTTGCACGGGTGCCTAGTCGAGATCCTATTCAGCTGCTCCGCCCTAATCCCCCCAAACTCGAGCAAGTTTCCAGCCCCGTGGCACTGGTTGCTCCCGTCATTCTTGATGTACACGTAGCTCTTCCCCGTTAGCATGGCCTGAGCAATGTTGCCGGACTGCTTGAACAGAGCAGGCGGGATGGTGCCATTGAGGTAGTTCGTGTTCAAGTCCAACCAAATCAAGCTCTGGCAATCGCCCAACTCCCCGGGGATGCTACCAGACAGCGAGTTGTTGCCGAGCTTCAATATAGCTAGGTTTCCCAACCGCCCCAATGAGGGCGGTATCTCCCCGTTGAGATGGTTATTCGACAGTGAAATCCAGTTCAACTTAGTGCAGTTGCTAAGGCTAGAAGGGATCAAGCCACTCAAATCATTGAAATCAAGAATCAGATTCTCCAAACTCCGTAAATACATAAACTCTTGTGGGATTTCCCCATGAAGCTGATTCAACCACAAGATCACATCCCTTAATTTAGACAAAGATCCCAAACTAGCGGGAATTGTGCCACTTAAATAGTTGAAGCTAAGATCAAGCGACTCCAAATTAGTACAATTGCTCAAGCTTTGAGGGATTGTACCTGTGAACATGTTATTCTGAAGGTACAACACCCTCAAGCTGCTGGTACCACCCCCACATAGCCCAGCAGGAATCAAGCCAGACACATTGTTGGAGCTCACATCCAAAACCTCCAAAGACTGCAGCTTTGAGAAGGCATCCGGCAAATTTCCAAGGAAATTGTTGAAAGAAAGAACCAGAGTTCTCAAATTGGTCAGCTTCAAGAGTGTGTTTACCGGCAACTCGCCAGAGAAGTTGTTGTTGGAAGCGTCGAGGAGCGTTAAAGCAGAGCATGCGGCGAGGGTTTCCGGCAGGGAGCCGGTGAAGTTGTTGTAGGAGAGATCGAATTCAGTTAGGGTTGTGCAGGAGTCGGAGAGAGACGTCGAAACGACGCCTTGGAAGTCGTTTTGAGAGAGATAGAGATACTGCAAGGTGGCGCGGGGGAGCGAGGGGAGAGCGCCGGTGAGGTGGTTGTTGGTGAGGTTGAGGAAGGCGAGGTTTGGGCATGAGGAGAGGGAGGTGCCGACGTCGCCGGAGAATCTGTTGGAGGATAAATCGAGGTGCTGTAAGGCGGAGCAGTCGCTGAATTTGGGGAAATTGCCGGAGATGTTGTTTTTGGTGAGATCCAAATGCAGGAGGTTTTTGTGGTTGAATTCGGGGAGGATTCCGGCGAGGTTATTGAATTGGAGTGAGAGGTGCTGCAGGGAAGGGAATGCGGCGGTGGAGAGAAGCCAGGAGGCGGCGGTGTCGCCGGAAATGTTGTTGTGGGAGAGATCGAGGGTTTTGAGGGAAGAGAGAGCGGCGGCCCGTGGGGGAGAGTGGGGGAGGGGGTCGATGGAGTTTGTGGAGAGGTTGAGGAGGGTGAGGGCGGGGCAGGCGGCGAGGGCGAGGAGGTCGGAGATTGGGCCGGAGATGGTGTTTTGCGACAGATCTAATGAGGTGAGAGCGGCGCTGCAGGGGAATCTGGCAGCGGCGGCGATGGAGCCGGAGATGTTGGAGTTTTGGAGAGTGAGGGATTGCAGGCTTTGGAGGGAGAGGAGGAAGGTGGCGACGGTAGAGAAGTCGGTCTCGAGGTGGGAGTTGGAGAGGTCGATGGCGGAGACGAAGGAGTTGTTGCAGGAGACGCCATGGAAGCTGCAGGGGGAGAAGGTGGGCTGCCATGAGGGGAGCTGGCTGGGGTTGGAGAGGGAGTTTTTGAAGGCGATGAGCTGCTGGGAGTCGCGCACGAGGCTGTTATCGGCGGCGGAGGAGAGGAGAGGAGAGGAGGAGGAGGAGGAGGAGGAGGAGCGAATTGCGGCGGTGGTGGAAGAGATTGGTGTCGGGTTTCATTTTTAATAAAGACTGGATTTTTAGCTGTTTCTGTTAGTTGAGCTGCCGTTTTTCTTCTCCCATTTCTCAGAGAGCTAGAGGGAGAGACTGAAAGTGGATTGGTCAGTATTTAGAGAGAGAGGTGAAAACTGAAAGGGGAGTCAAAAGCCGAAGTAAGCAAGGTAAGAGAGATATACTGAAATTATCAGCATTATTTTCTTCAAGAAGAGGGGTTGGGGTGGCGTGCACACAGCTGTTCACATGACTCTCTCTCTCTCTCTCTCTCTCTCTCTTTTCTCTCTCTCTATATATATGTGTATATATATTGTGTGTGTATATAATAAAAGTTTGTTACCAGAATTTCAGTTTGTCTCTCTCTAGGTTTCCGCGTTCGTGTGATTAAGAATGGATGGAAGTGTCTATTTAAATTGGAGAATCCGTTGTTTTCTTTAATTACAATTGATCTCAAGAATAATGAAGAAGATTATGTTCAGCCTTTATTACAGACTATCATTAATTTAAGCTACACTTCCCATGTACAGTCGGGATTTATGGCTTCTGCGATGTTTCCTCCATTCTCATCTCTGTCTCTCTCTAGAGTATTAATTAAACTATAAAACTTGCGGTGTTTCTGTTTATTCTTTACTAGTGTAACCCCTCGAAATTTGACCGAAAATCCTTTTATATTCTAATTTATCAGTATGAAATAAAAAAAAAAAATTCAATACTTTATTTCTAAATCTAGTACTTCGATAATTCATTGGAAAAGTGATAAAAGATGGAAAAAATTATAATAAAAAAATAGGTCAATGGTGTTTCTTCTATTTTTTCACTTCCTTTATCTATAGGAAATAAATAGAAATTAAAATACACATATTTTTAAAAGTATAATAATAAAATATTCATCTATATATAGAAAGTGAAGACTAATTTGAATTAAAAAAAAAAAAATATAAAAAATATCATAAATTAAATTCACAGTATAGATTTGAAATCATACAATGTATGAAATCCATTTATAATTTTTCTATATATTTATGTCCCAAATTTAATTAAAAATGATGTAACTACTCGTTTACATACCAATTTCGTATAGTGATACTCGTATTATCCAAGTTATGAAAAACATATATTTAGATATAAAAATATTTTCAACCACCTAGACTCATCTAGAATATATATACATTATACATATACCCGTTCTGAGTCAAATTAAAAGGGGACAATAGAAAGATTAAAAATGAATTCAAAGTATAAATATTAAATTATACAATCTATGAAATCTTTTTAGAATGTGCGTATGTATCTTAAACATGATGAAAAAGTTATTTTACTATTCATTCCCATAACAGTTATCTTAAACATGCATGATGAAAAAATTAAGAACCAAATGAATTCGTTATAAAAAAAATTGATGAAACCGCTGAGAAAGTCATTGAATCCAAAATTTAAGAATTTTCACCCTGGTTCAAATCCTATGAGGGGTGAAAATTACATTTCTTGGATTTAGTAACTTTTTCGACGGATTCATCAACTTTAATTCAAAGCGAATTCATCATTTTTTGTATTCTCACATTCTCATGATAAAAATAGTTTTTATGTTAATCCTCAAATATATATAATTTCAAATTTAAAGAATTTCATATAAAAAAATAATCGTTTATAAGAAAGTAAAGTTGCAATAAAAATATAGAAATATGTGCATCCAAATATGAATGCTGAAATATATAATAAAAAGATGGGTTCATTTAAAAAAAAAATACATAACATTTAAGCATTTAGTATTTAACCCTTAAAAATATATATATCCAACCTACTATTTCATTTCTTCTTTTTTTCTATTTTTAAAAAACAACTTAACGGAAAACAAATAAAATGAAGTCTCTGTCTATCAGTATACTGAACCCCAAAAATTAATTAATGCAGTATATAATATATGAATATAATAAAAGTATAATAAATCAATTAATTAGAAGCATAAAATAATGATATCTCAATATCCAAATTTCTATGTAACCGCATACTGAAATCCAGATACTAATGTTTGAACTTAAGTAAATTTTAGGAATGTTCTGGATATATTTACTAAATAAACACACATACACATGTATTATTTGTTGACTGATCCATATATTATTATATTATATTGGATATACATCATCGTATATCATATCCATGTTGATTATAAAATTTATCGTATATATGCATCTATACAATAATCATTAAAATATATAAATAAATACGGTATCGATAGTAAATGGGTAAGATATTAATATCCATATATAGATTTCAAACTATCTATATTATTAGTATATATAATATTTATCTAATGAATATCTTTAAATGCCATAATTAATATATATCCATATATAGATTTTGAAACGTGTATTTAATTAATTGCGAAAAATAACTGATTTAATAATTACTTAGACTTAGATTTTAGGAGGTATAAATTCAATAATTTAGAAAATTAGAATCCTAAAATTCTTGTATTGCCACATAGGATTGTAGATGGATGAAGCGATAGGAATCCTTAGCATAATATAATATTAATTAATAATAGATGTTATACATGTACAATTTCGTTCGTTTTCTAAACGAGTCAAACTCGAGTCTAGGGATGTTCAGTTCGTGAGCTAGCGAACATGTTTGGTTCGAATTCAAACGAGTCAGTTCGCAAACATGTGAAATAATAAATTGTTTTTATATATTTAAGTATTAATAATTAATAATAAAGTACAAAATATATTTTATTTATAATTAATAAAAAAATTAATAATAATATAATCATAGTTCTAATAAAAATTACAAAATTTAATAATTTGAGTCCGAGCTCACGAAAACGAGCAGATTTCGAATTAGAGTTCGAATATATCACATAAATGAGTAGTTATCGAACAGAATTCGAGCTGATCGCGAGCTCAAAAGTTTTACCACGAGACGAACTCGATCTCAATCGAAAGCTCGAGCCGATCTCAAGCCTATTAAAACTTTAATGAGCCGAGCTCAAGCTTGGTGGTGTTCGGCTCGATTCGTATACAAGCCCAGCTGCGATCCACTTTAAATAATGTCGTTGCAATTTTTTTACATGTACGTATAACTTATCTACGTGTACGTTTTTGACACATTAGTGCTAAAAATGGATTGATGTTTTAAAACATGTACGTACGACTAATCTATGTCTTTACTCCAAAAAAGAATCGAACACATGCATCTTGCGTTATAATCTTTTTTTATATATAAATATTTTAGAACGATATAAATGTATTATATCAGCATTATGTGAGTTATATATTAAGCGTTGCTCCTCTCTAAAAGTTTCATCTTTAATGTACTCTCTTTTATCAAAAATCCCTACGTGCATCACCAGTTTATACATCGTCATTTATAAGGAGACGTGTTAAAATCACATAAATGATCTTACGTTATAATCTTTTTATATATATATATAAATATATATATCATATATATATATATATATATATATATATATATATATATATATATCAAACCTATTAAATTGGAATCAAATTCATGCAATATTGAGGAGTTTGATACGTCTTGTCATATTGAGTTATTTCTTTGACCATAACGGTTTTGTCACACTAAATGCAGATATTTTTAAGTAACGTCAACAATTCTTTTTTCATTTAATTGAATGCTAGTAATGAGATTTAATATCTCAATACGGACTCCAAAATCCATCTATTTACTGATTAATAAAAATGGAAAGAGGCTTTGCCAAATTATTTTTGTGAGCCATTATTATATACCTTTTTAACCAAATATAAAATTACTTTTCTCTTTTTTTTTTTTGGTCAATTAATACTTTTAAAGGCAAGGTCACGGTGACTGTGTACCACTCTACCACTGGCCAACACACACACACTAAAATTACTTTTCTTGTGTACCTTACACTAGGTTAATTAAACACCTAATTATTTGACAATTACAAGTGTGATATTGAGTTGTAATTCCCTTTTCTTTAAGGTGTATTTGAACTAATTATTAGATTGTTCGTAGTAAAATAGTTTCAAATTTGTTCTAAATCATATTTTACACTCTCTCAATATATGCTATATATACATATAAAAGTCATTCATCAATAATTCACTAAGAAGTAAGAAACTTAATTACAGCCACCATTCATGAATATGTCTTGAATAAACATTCGGCTTCAAATATTGTTATCTGAAATTACGATCGTTTTAATCATGAAACTCATCACTTCATTCCATTGCACTGCATTATTGAAAATAGTTATATAGTGAAGTTATAAAATAGCAACAAAAGTATGAGGCAATCCAAATTCTATAATTATAGCAGTTAATAAATCTAATTAAACCTAAATATAAGGATATCATATTAATTTGATATACATAAACCTTTTTTATTACTAGACTTTTAAGTCGAACACTTATCAGGTTCAAGTTTTTGCAGATTATGTGTGAAGTCTTTCTTCTTTCAATTTTCAATTATCTTATTCAAATATTCGATAAAAAAAGATTAATTGATAATTTAACAATTTATTGCTACGAAACCCCACAGCAATCGGCTCAATCTTGTTTTTTTAACTTTCCAATATTATTTAACTATTTAAAATTAAATGAAAAACATAAATACACACCAACCATGTGCATTCATAAATATAACAAACTTGGAGAAATAACCTAGCTACATGATAGCCTACATGTAAGTGTCAAATATAGAGCTGCAACTTATAGCAACATAAATTAAATAGTTTTTTTATCGACATTGTGATTTGCGACCATTTATTTAGAATCTAAAGTTTATTGATTGATGTTATAGAAAAGGCAACCTAGGCCTTGCTATTTATTTGTCAACATACATAAGGAAATAAAGATAAAAAGAAAATGTAGCTTTTCCACTATGGCAATATCTTTTCAATCAATTTTCCGCTATATTTTATTCTCATTTTCTTGTTTAAGGATCATACATTTATTATTTAAGTTACAATATTTAAGTTAATAATATCTTGGGCAGTTGCATTTTAGTATTGGTAAATCCAAAAGTGATATTGGTATGTGCGCAAGAAATGTGATAAATAATAATAGTGTTATCTTTTTTTTAAAACAAGTAGTAGTGCTATTATAGCCTATTATTAGTTTTTCAACAAAATTCGAAAAAGAAAAACATATGCATACTCGAAATTCAAACAATAAATACAAATAAATATTATAACAAAGATATTATAAACTTCTGTGACATTGGGATATGTTTTTAATGTAATCATTTATAAATTATTAAAAATCGTTTCACATGTACTTCTTCTAACTTAAATTTCATATATAAAGACATAATAACGTATACATTTAACAATATTAGGTAATTCCTTGAAATATTTTGTTAGGGTCAATTAATACAAAATAACACTCTTTATTAAAGTCTTTAACTTTGCCTATCTAGAAACGATGGACTCGAACCGTAAATACATAAGATGATCTTTGACTGTCCTCGGAAAATACTGATATTAACCACTCTACCACTATTTCCGAGCCAACACACACACAATATTAGGTAATTCCATTTTCTAGTGTTGTTTGCTCTTTTATGAGTTATTACATAGGAAAAAGTTTACCAACAATACGATATAGAATAGTGGTTACGGGTTTTGTTCATCACATAAAAAAGAGAAAAAATTCATATAAACAAGACAAATTTCTGAATTTGCCTATATATGTTATATTCCAATATTACTTTACCTTCAGGTATTTATCTAGCCATACATCTAATTAATTTAAGGGGTAGTCTCATGTGCCGCGCACAAAGTGAGACCCACCCCTAATTAATTAAATAAAATAAATAAAATAATTTAATAATTCTAATTATAAATTAATAAATCATAATTATGAATTAATAAATAATAATTGAAATTAATAAACTCTAATTTTGAATAATAAATCCTAATTTTGAATTAATAATCCTTAATTAGAATTAATAAACCCTAATTTTAAATAATAAACCCTAACTTTGAATGAATAAATCCTAATTATGAATTAATAAACCCTAATTATGAATTAATAAACCCTAATATTGAATTAATAAACCATAATTGTGAATTAATAAACTTTAATTATGAATTAATAAACTTTAATTATGAATTAATAAACCATAATTATGAATTAATAAATTCTAATTTTGAATGATAAATTATAATTTAAATTAAAAATTTAATTATAAATTAATATAATCTAATTATCCTTAATTATTATAATTAATATATAATTATTTTAACAAAAAAATAAGGATGAACTCACGATGAGGCGACCTTATCAAGTTTTTATCTTAATTTAAAATGAAAATATATGCTTACTTCCCATAATAACAGTCCGTCGTCCCTTTTTGTACATCACAAATCATAGTACACTTACCCTTTTACATGGGCGCCAAATTTTATTTTTCCTTAAGATACTATAATCGACGTTTGGATTTTTTGTTACTTTTTAAATAATTTACTTTTCCAAACACGTTGAATATGTTATGTTAATATGTGAACTAACAGATACATTTATAGAATAATAGCAAAGATTCGAGGTGGGAAACACTTCGCTTTCGGTTAATCGAATCGAATTGAATTTATCAGAAAAAATGAAACCGAAATCGAACCGATTTAGATTTTTTGTTAACCTAAAACCAATCGCTTATTACTATTCAATTTTCGGTTCGTCGAAAAATTGAAAAAATAATATCTAATAATTAAAATAATTAAATAATAATTTTGTAAATTTGAAATTTATTAAAAAAAATTAAAACAATAATTGAAAGACTGAAAATAATTAAAATAATAATTGAAAATTTGAAATTTATTTAAAAATAATTAAAAGTTGAGATTATAGATTTTTCAATTAATATATAATAATTAAAATGATAATTAAAATAAAAAGAGTTTTTCGGTTCTAAACTAATCGGTTATTGATTAACCGATAACCGAAAAAATCAACTCTAGAATCGAACAACGAATTGGAATCGAATTTTCGATTTTCGGTTAACCGAACCGCTTCGATTCCGATTTGATTCGGCTCTAACCAGAAATCGAACACCGTTTAGACAATCCTAGCAAAGATGGCATCGAATTAACCGAAATCGTCTAGGAGCTTTGTGTATTATATATTCACTATTTAGGGAGAGTAACACCAATTGTATTGCCACATAAGTTAATAACGAGAACTGATTTAGTGGATCTCAAGAAATAATAAATAAGAACAAAAAAATATCCTAACAGACTTAGTTCAATTGGTTAAGAACTAGCATATTTGTAATAAAAATAAGAAAAAATATTAAGAGATAAGAAAATGACGAGCAATGTTATAAACTGACAGATGATGTAACGCAATAATTAATGACAATTAATAGTTAATGATAATTGTCGACAAATTTAAATTGGTTTAGATCTACCTAAATCTTTCAAACAAGAAATCAAATGAAGAGGGCCGTATTAAGGTAATATGAAGCCTGAGATCTCGAAATTTTTTAAAAAAGAAAAGAATTATAATTATATATTCCACACAAATTTATTTAATCGTCATTGTTTTCCTCAACGGTAGAACTATTTACTAAATATTTATGATCCAAATTTTAATTTAGTGAGAGAGTCGAACTATCAAAATATTTTATATTTGAATTTGAAAAACTTAATTCGTTCTACAAGAACGAATGTTAAAAATAATATTTTACGGAGATATATTACTAAAGAACGAATTCAATTTTATATAACTAGAGTATGCACCTTTTGTTTTTGTACTTTCTTGAAAATAAATCAAAGTAATTAATGGGAAACTTTTAAAAGTTGTTAGACAAGTCCTAACTGAAACATGTTGATTTTTGTTCATTCCTTAAAAAAAACAATAATATCATATATACTCCTTCTATATATTTTCTATTAGAATAATAGAATGATAATAATTAACTGAAAAAACATATGGGAAATATAATAAGATGTAACTTACAAATTTCTTTTATTGATTTAAGCGTAGTTGTGTTGAAAATAAAAAAATAAAATAGGACTTAGATTAAATTTAAATGGGGGCCTAGTTTCTTTTGCTTGTTTAAGCTAAATATGTTAAAAAAAAAAAAACATCGTCGGCAAGAATCGGAACCGAAAGCGCATGCTTGATCTAGATGCTTAGCTAATTGTATACTGATTCAATTGTTGAGAAAAATAAATTTATTTAAAGGATATAATCATCATATATTGAGACCTCGTTTGTTTATGCGATACAAAATCAATGGAGGGCACTGTGATACATACAAAAATGGGATACAAAATCAATGTGATTGTTCTGCGAAGTTGTTTTGGCCGGTAGGGACAAATACTGTCATTTCACGTACTCCCTTTGTCGCCACTCATCAGTAAGCTTTGGAAAGACGTGCGAGGTGCTGCCATTTTCCACGTTGCGCCTTCTTTTCTTCATTAACTATTTCCTTTAAACATAATCCTGGGCTAATTTAAGTAATTAAATACTTAAATCAATCTTTTCATATTTCTTTCTTTTATTTAATTTATAAAACTAAAATGAGTGTTCTCACTTCTCAGACAACATTATAGAGCTCGAGAAGACTATTTATCACATTTTAACAAGCTTCATTAAAAGCTGTTTTCAGAATTTGTTATTTTAGTATTTTTTTTAAAAGATATCAATTTAGTCATGATTTTAGTAGATGAGTGTATTCTTTCCAATTTTTATATTTTATTAAAGTTTAAATATTCCTCCAAAAAAATTAAATACTGTGAACTAATAGCGTTTATGTTAGGCCAAACTGAAATATATGTAAAGATTTAGCAATTCATTACTTAGGTAGGGCAAGCTCTTGGTCTATTGAAACTTGATAAATCCACAAATTGGCTGTAATTAAAACTAGTTTTCAAAATCATGACTAACTTGATATGCGTAAATATTTTGATTTTCTTGAAAATTTAAGCCTTTTAGGTGTTTCATTTGAGTGATTATGGATGATTGATAAAATAATTAGTTTTAATTAAGTGTTTGGTTTATATGATATGACTCAATTAATTTTAATTAAGTGTTTGGTTTATATGATATGACTCGTGATAGATTAATCGTCCTATTTTTATCATCCATTTGAGTGATTATTAATCAGCCCAAACTTGGGAGTATTACATAATCATCTTTAAATCAAAGTCAAAATTATAAAAATATCCTTGTCAAAATTGTTTTTGGCTGGAATCGAGAGAGCCGACGTTGGCGGCTGTAGTGATAAACAGCGACAGTCAGGCGGTAGAACCGCGGCTTCCGGCGTTCGGCCGAGAGGGAGAGCAGAACAGGGTTGGCAATGGCATTGTTGCTGTCATGATGGCGGCGACGCTAGCCGTGAAAAGAGGAAGAGAGCGGCGGTGGTGCCGCTGTGTTGTTGCTGCTACTCTCTTCGTCGAGGCGGCAATAACGATGCGAGCATGCCATCCAGCCAAAATAGAGAGGGTCGGTGGTGCCGCAGCGGTGGCTGTTGGCGGTAGCCATTAACGAAAAAGGAGAATGCTGAGCAGTTGCCACGACGACGATTCATTGGCGAGCAGTAGTCGGATCTGATGAGAAGACGAGCTTTACCGGTTCCAGGAAAACAGCGGCGGGTCTAGTTTGAAGAGAGAGAGAGAGATGCGACTGAGAGTGGAGTAAGATAGGGAGTTGAACATTTTGAGAAGGGGAAGAAGATGTATGAGGCGATGTCCGTTAGAGCGGTGATGACGGAACCGATGTGAGGCAGTGGGCCAGCGTTGATTGCGTTTGAGGGAGTGAGGCGGCGCTGAGAAAGAAATGGGGAAGGGTTTCAAACTTTCAATAGAGTTTGAGAGAGAGAGACTCAGAGAGAAGAAGCGTGATTAGACGGGTAGCTTTGGGCCCAAATTTGGGGTCTGAAATTATTTTTTCTCATTGGACTTGGAAATAATTATTTTTTTAGGCTTAACTATTGCTACAGTTTTTTAATTAAATTGAGCATTAATTTGATTAATTAAATTGTAGGATTTAATTTGGTATAATAAATCAAATTACGTTAGGCGAGATTTTAATTTGAGGATTACAAATTGAAGGAAATTGAACAAAAATGCAATTTTGATAATATGCTACATTTTAATATTAGTCCTTTAATTTATCATACAATACAATCGATTGATTAAAATACAAGACTAAATGATTCAAATAATCACATCATATTATATTCTATCATCCATCAAATCAAACAGCCGCTTAAAATATAAAGAGTATACAAAATTGTGTGATCTTATATTATATTTTGATATTATAACGTTATATTTCCTATTAAACATCACATCATTTTTCAAAATTAGTTGACGATTCTCACGTTTCAAGTAGTTTCATGCAATAATAGAAAAGCCACGTAGATAATCCAAATTAACCATACATAATATTAACTATTCATATAAAACTTAGATTCATGCCGAAAAATACTACAAAAATTTGTAAGCAATACGTTTTCCTCAATATCAATAATTTACCTTCTTCAAGTTCCACTTCAATAAAAAGATTTTGATTATTCTAATACCTAAAGAAACTTCAAGAATCAAGATAATAAAAGTTTACTCAAGTGCTACTTTTCAAGAATTGAACACTTTTCATGATATGACTATCCCCAACCAAAAAATAAAACAAATTCTTATAATTTATTATTTAGGACCCCACATAGTAGACATCAAAATTCAAAGTTCCCCACACTTTTATGACCTCCTCACATCCGTTTTTGAATAATTAGGCACTGAATATCTTAAAAGTGGCAGAAGTCTCAATTATTTTTTCATTTTCTTTTTATCTTACTTTTTCTTATACAAAGCTTTTGTTTTTCCTTACTATGATGATGATGTGAAGGTCCACGTTTCCTAAAACAGTGAGCAATTTCAGCATTCGTCTTAAAACAAATGTCATCTTAGTTCCAGCAGAACATAAATTTATACTTCATTGCATATATTCATCATACAATATATGAGTTTGGATTTATCTTTATGAGGAAAATATTATATCTAAGAGGATGATTTCTCTCTGTATTCGACGTTAAAACAAATTTTCACATATTGTTGAAATAAAGGGCATGCGGTATCCACAATAACACATATTTACGAAAGTACAAAAGTATGCAAATGCTATGTATGTGTAGACATTTATTAGATTTAATCATGTTTCATTAAAGAAAAGACAAGGATTTGAGTCTTGGTTGACCATTATAATTGCTACTTACCAACCAAAAAGTAAAACAAAAACTAATCCAATCAATCAATTTTACTTTTTAATCTCATTAATACTGTATATTGAAATTGACCCTAAGATTAGGGAAAGTGTTTGGAGGGTGGTTGGCAATGAGGTGAAGGAGTTGTAAGGATTTATAAAATTGGAAGCCAATATATTATTAATTATATTTAAATGATAGTACTTAAGTCGATGATGATTGTAGAATCATAAATCATAATGAGTGAGCCCATGTGATTAAACTAAGGTTTGTTTATGTTAGTAGTGTGAATTTGTGGGGCAAATTTCTTCTTGGCCTTCTCCTTAGAGCCTAAAGCCCAAAGTACAAAAGCTCTACAGCCCAAAGTACAAAAAAAATTAGTCAAGAATGAAAATCAATGGCCCCACAAAATTATTCTAAAGAGAGAGAGAGAGGGTATTACTTGTATTGTTATTATTTTCTCTTTTGACATGGAGAATCCATAATCGTTACTTAATAGTGTGCTTTAATGGTCCACTTCATAATATTATTCATTAATATGTTTAGCTAACTGTTAAAAAATCACAAGATATAAATGTAATTGTGATTTTCAACGTGAACATAAACATTTCAATATTAGGCCATCTCCAACCTAATTGCAAAATCTATTTTACAGTCAATATTCATCCTCAATGTACATGTAAATCCAAACTCAAAATGAGTTGTGATGAAGTTTTTCCTACCTCCAAATTCATATATGAGTTTGCACTGTAGTTGGACGCAAATCAGTTTTTATATTATTTATATTTCATAATAATCCCTTTGTATACTAATAATTTGTTTTGCACATCAGAAAAAAGAGTCGAAGAGAAAAAGAAGAACAATGGCAGCGAGAAGAAGAAGAATATCGACGGTAGAAAGAAAAAATAAGAAGTAGACCAGGGGCGGAGCCACATGGGGCCTGGGGGGCCATGGGCTCCCCAGTTTTTTCAAAAATAAGTACTAGTAAATAGGTAATCCATTTATAACAATACATATGACTTAGACTAGATGGTTGAGAGTTTCTCTCTCAAGTGAGAGACACGAGTTCGATTCTTCTTGGCGCTGCAACAATTATTTTTGTTACTTCAACTCTTCTTCTTTTCTTTAATTCTCCTTAATTTGTGCTTTTCTTTTTTTCTTTAGTTTGTATTATATAGATAAAATAAAATATATTTATTTTCTTTAATTTGTCCAAGGTTTCAAAATCTCTCCTTACTTTGTGTTCTTCTTTTTTCCTTTACTTGTATTATATAGATAAAATAAAATATGTATGCAAATAATAAAACTTTATATTTGGATTAATATGATCAATCAATTTTTTTTTAAATTTTTTTTATGATAAACTTATTCTAACAACAACAACTGAAGACATACCAATCATTTGAATTCTCATTTTAAACCCTAAAGATGTTGTTGATGATAGAGCAATCAAAATATAAATCGAATATATGAGAATTATTTTAGAGATATAAGTATTGATCACATCTTTATTATCACAAGTTCTTTTTTTCGGAAAGTCTAAGAATAAAATTTACCATTCTGTATTCAACTTTATATCGAATATGTATTGTTTTAGTCTAATTTTAAACTACACTAAAATTCTAAATGTTATGTAGTTTTCATCATATTTTATTTCAATCATACATATTTTACGTAAAACTATTCACTTATACTAAATTTCTTACGAGTGCGAAAATGCATAATTTCGATGCAAAATCCATATCAAAATAACGCTATGCGTTGGATTTGCTCTTATCACTACAAGAATTTCACTAATAGACCACGGGGAATGCCAATGGTCTATTTCAAAAATCCGCGTGGTCTACAAAGGTGTAGTCTATTACGTGCGGCTATAGACCACGCGGATTTCCCATGTCTATTCAGTTATGACCACGCGGTTTCACCGTGGTCTATAATCGAATAGACCACGCATTTCCGTGGTCTATAAGCGAATAATATATTTTGTTATTTTATTATTTATTTAATACCTGTTTTCATAATTTGAATGCATGTTTCTGCTAATTAAAAATAATAATCCAAAAATAGATATAAAATATTTCTCATAATATTTATATCAAAATCAAGGTACACATTTCATAAGCATTCAAAACATTATATCCGGGAAATTCCCAATCTACATGTATTTTCTAACTAGCTACTAAAATTATTTAGATAAGAGTTCTTCTGAGGTATGGAAATACAAGATAACTCATTCTGCAATTTCACACACTGCATCTGATAAATCTTGTAATTATATGCTGACAAAGTTTTAATACCAAGGATGAATAAGAAGGATGGACTGGATGTCGCTACAACTATTATGCCATGCCCAACAGCTCCGAGACTTATAGTCATATTTTCAGGGAACCACGATGTGCATACTGGAGATGACAAAGGAATACCATCAGCCACAACACCACAAGCCAAAGTACAGACATCAGGCCTAAAACCAACTGATTCAGTTACATCAGAAAAGCTTACACCAACTGAGAGAACTCTGGTCTCTTCAACAAATGACAGTACTAGAAAAGAATGATAAGGATCGGAAACTTTCATTTTAACTGTCCATGTACCAGTTACACCTTGATAAATTGGAGCAGTTTTCAGTAATTTCTCCACGCTGATACCACTCGAATGATCCTCAAGGATCCCTCAGATACTATTCCGGAGCAGGCAAACATTTGTTCATGTTTTCATCAGGATAATCCACAATACACATGTCCAAGATTGGTGAAATGTTTTGAATTGAACTTCTGTACTGTAGAAATCCTGCTTCAAATTTTAAGATCATCCCATCAGCCATGTCAACAATAGCTGCCAGAAATCCACCATCAAGCCATAACAGAGCATTGCACGGTACACCTTTGTAAAGATAATCAGATAAACTTACTCTGGGGCCATCCGACTGAAAAATGACTTCAATTGCATAAAGATCCCCAGAGTCGGCACTAAATACTATTCTAGAACCATTAGCTATACTAGGTTCCCAACTCCAAGAGCAAACATAATTAGAACCAGGTTGTACACTACTATAGTCATCGATATTCATTGGATCATCACTTTTATTTATGTCACCAAGCTCCAGTAAAGCAGAGGCAGCAACACTATAAATAGCTTCTTCATCCATAATATCTGGTATTCTAATAATGTTTTTGAATTTCTTTTCTTCCACCGGTGTGAAATTTAAGCTTGTCTTGTAGACACAAGAAGGGCTCTGAACATTCCTGAAATCCATTAGGACAATATCACCGGCCCTAAAGAGGAAGGCAAACCCATGAGAACGAGGGACTTCAACTATATGATAAGCTAATGGTCCAGCTTCTGCAAATTGATATACCACATGGATAGCTTGTTCCTCAATGTCCCATTCTAACAACATAAGCTCATTCCGATAAAAAGATCCCCACCTTATGAGTAGGGTTTCTTGTTGGTACGACGCCTCTTCTTCACAGCTTCAGCAGCAACATCCTACGCCCATGAAGAAACAATTTAGAATCAAACAACTCTTATCAAATAAAATGTGTTGAATGATAGATCAATCAAGTAATTCACCTTCTTATGTTGTTTCCAGTACACGGCAGTCCAAGTAAGCTTAGCAGGCCTCAGGCGATTGTGGAAGTACCTCTTGCATTTTGAGTTAACAAAGAGGAAAACCTACGACACCAAAAAACTCAGTTTTACAAATCATAATAAGATGAACTGCAAATGACAAATAACAGGAAAATCCAACTGCTGGTTAACCCACCTGAGAGTCTGATCGGATAAACCTGATGCCCCTAGATGAATCCAGCATCGAGATAACAATTGCAGATGAATCAGCACTACTTAGTTCAGATCTCAATGAGGACAGCTTGGACGACACGTCTACGCCAGCATATTTCAGGTCATGTACTCTGACATGTCTGTTTGGAGGCTTTGGTCTTGATTCTTTCCATATCTCATCCACAAGATTAACATCATACAAGTACACTAACTCATGATTCTTCCGAGATATGGCCTCTTTCAATTCATCTGCAGAATCGGAAGAAAATAGGAACTGAACCCTTCACAAAAACCAAGGGAAGATGGAAAACTGGGATCAGATAGATGTAACAGATGGAAATATCAACCAGAATATATAGATGACAAAATGAAGAAAAATTAACTATACAGGTAAAGACGAGTAAAAAGTACAAGCAAATTCGAAAAACAATTTCCAGCAAGTGGAATTCTTATAAATTATTTGAGAAAGCTTCTTTGCTAGGAATCAGTCTTTACAACCTTGATTAAATAGGAAAAGTCTGATGATCGTTTAGATAAATGTCCTCCGGGAAAATGGTGTAACAGATCAATAGACAACTGTGAGATGCAATTTAAGCATTTGATGCTGGATTTTAGAAGGCAAAAGTAAGAGAGGACTAGGTACCCCAGACTATCAGTCACAAAAGGTCAAGCTGTGATAGCTACAGAAGAACTGTAGATCTATTACAACTGCGATTGTGGAAGTACCTCTTGCATTTTGAGTTAACAAAGAGGAAAACCTACGACACCAAAAAACTCAGTTTTACAAATCATAGTAAGATGAACTGCAAATGACAAATAACATGAAAATGCAATGCAAAAACCAAGAAGTCAGACATCAGAAAGAAAGTTGGAAAACCAAACAGATAATTCTTCAATCTCCAAGAGTATCAAAGATATAATAAAATCACGAATTTACAGCAGAATCCAAATGGCAAACACATGGCTAGAACAAATTAGCTCAGACAAAATTGGCCTGAAACAAATTTTGTTAGCTCAAATGAGTAAAATCCTAGTATTTGAAACCCAGAGGTAATTATCCAGCAGTAAGAAAATTAATACAAAAGAAAATTGAAATGTATAGAGCACGGAACCAAAATATGATGCTTCTGACGAATCCTTAAAAACATCTACATGCTCAATAAGTTCCACAAGAAATATTCGATTCAGTGAAGCGCGACTGCTCAATAGCATATAAACAAAAGTTGATGTGCAGGAATCATACAAAGAGCGCGACTTACTTGAGAACCATGGTTGCAATATGTTGGTGAGCTCGGCGCGGGAGTTAATTTTCTGGAGTTGCAGAAATGCCAGAAACCCTAACGCCCGAACACAGCAATATAAGGCAGGAGGTCGACGGATTGAACTAGGGGGAGGGAGTTTGAGGGAGCTAATAGACCACGTGGTAAGGGAACCGTGGTCTATCATATGAAAAAAACGTTAATAGACCACGCGGTTCTCTAGCCCGTGGTCTATAACCGTTAAAAATATGGTTATAGATACGCGTTTACCATCCACGTTGTTTATGTCATAATGCACCACTTTAAGATTAATGTGTGATGGTCATGACGTGTGATCTATGAGCAAAATTCTTGTAGTGTATGATCCACGTTATGAGATGATCGTGTTTTTAATTTTTTAACGTTATCATGTAATTCAAATAATATTAAACTATTATTGAAATTGCTATAATTAGTGTCTAATTTTATTTTAAAAATACACTTATTATTTTTAAAATAATAATTATTTAGGCCCCCAGTGAAATATTTTTGGCTCCGTCACTGAAGGAGACGATAATGTAGTGATAACTAGGGATTTTTATATATATTGGTTCAAACTTTTTTAAATGTTAGGTTTCATGCGCTTTGCATATTAATAGGTTGGTTTAAATTGATTGTTAGTAGTTTTGATTAGCTTATTTCTTATTATCGTATTCTTTTTCATTCTAGAAAAAAAATATTAAATTTTAGTTATTTAATTTTTTTAATTTATAATTTAAAAATATTTATATAGCAATTGTTAATTCATAGAAAATAAATAATATTATTAATTATTGATTTACTATAATTTATAAATTTTAAAATATGTATATAACAAGTTATGGATTGAAAAGTTTCAATGAATTTAATGTGTAATATTGAAAAATATAAAAGTTTGCAAAAGTATAAAAATGATGTGAGAAAGAATATAAAGAATATTCTTTTGAATAAGAATTTGACTTTGTGTATTAAAATAAATTACTATTTGATATGATAATTATTATAAAATTAAATTAAATTTAATATTAAATATTAAAAATAACCTTAACAACACGACGTATATAAGTTTGTACAGTATAATGACATGGTTTCAACAAATAACGTCACCACTGAACAAAAAAACAGATTTCGACTGTGTTTCTGAATCGGGAAATTAGGGTAAAATTTCCCGGTTCCCAAGTATCATAAGCTGGAATTAGTTGGAGAATGGAAACAAAGAGTGGGCTCCAAATGTGCAGCTGTCTCGTCACCAGCATCTTGTCATTTCTTCGACAAAATCATTATTCTATACTAACCCCTTCAATCTTACTGTTCATCAGACCTCACTCCACATTTAAGGGACAAAGTAATAATAATAAATTTAACAAAACTTTGATTTTTAGTACATGATCTTGAGTTAGATAAACGCAGTTGTGTTACAATAATTGCCTGCTACAAAAAAATCGAGCACAGTAGATATCTTCATTTATATGTCTGTGACATAAAATTAAATCCAAGCCCCAGTTACCAATTTCACAATGGCATTATGTACTATCTTGAATTGATTGGACTGCATGTCTCTTATTAAATTATGCATGCATTCATCTATCATAATCAATGCATCCAATTATATTTCAAAATATGCACGGTTAGTAAGGGGTATTCATTTTTACATTATTATTAGATCGGATATATAAAATTAATCTAATATAATTCACTGTTTACTTTTGAAAATGAACATTTGAGGATATCCCACAATTCTGAATTATTTTAATCATTTGGGTTAAGCCAACCAATATATAAGCGAGATTGAAGTATTCATTCAAAAAAATATATAGTCATTTATCTCAATTTTTATATTTCACTCATCTCTTGTAGTAAATAAATAATCGATAAATTATCATACATTTATTCTATCAAATATTTAATTCTTCAAAATGTTAATTATATAAAAATAAACGCCCAAATAGTATAAAATAAGTGATGGCTTCTGTATATATGATGGTGCCTACGCAACTTCTGTATAAATGCAGCTTCATATATAAGGTTCATGCACATAATTGTAGCCCTACGCAACTACGTTACCAAGATCATCACTAGTTTGATCAAGATTATTAATCTCATAACATTAATTTTTTTAAATATTTTTGTCGAGTTTAAAATCTTATTATAATGCTAATTAATTAATATACACACACACACATATATACACATATATATATATATATATATATATATATATAGAGAGAGAGAGAGAGAGAGAGAGAGAGAGAGAGAGAGAGAGAGAGAGAGACCGAGAAATAAGAACCAATTTTAACGTGAGAACTAATAATTACGAAAATTCTTATGAACAAAATGAATATCTTATGAAAGTTAATGAATCTGACTGCGAAAGTTAATGAATCCAAAATTGAATTTTCACCGGGTTCGAATCTCATGAGGCGAAAATTCTATTTTTTTATTCATTAACTTTCAACAGATTCATTAACTTTCATAAGATATTCATTTATCATGTTCTCACAATAAAATGGTTCTCACGTTAACCCTTCCCTATATATATATATATATATATATATATATATATATATATATATATATATGAGATATATATATAGAGTGAGGTTCAAATAAGAACCAATTTTAACGTGAACTAAGAACTACGAAAATTCTTCTGAACAAAATGAATATCTTATGAAAGTTAATGAATACGCGAAAGTTAATGAATCCAAAATTGAATTTTCACCGGGTTCGAATCCCATGAGAGGCGAAAATTTATTTTTTTATTCATTAACTTTCACACAGATTCATTAACTTTCATAAGATATTCATTTCTCACATCTCACAATAAAAATGGTTCTCACGTTAACTCTCCCGTATATACTTAATAAATTAGTACAATTATAACTTTTTCCTTACTTACCGTGAGCATAAGTTAACGTATCCACCATTGATATAGCGATGTCAAGTAAACAAATGAGTAAATTTTAAATTTAGTTATAGTTTCAGTTGTAATCATTACATCCTTACCTAGTTAAAAAAAATTATATTGGATTTGAACTTATTACTTATTTTTTAATAATTACAAAAGAATTATCTTGAAATTACACTTTTAAAAGGAGAGATCGATAAGGATAAATAATTGCAGGAGGATGACTGCATTCTCTCTCATCAAAAGACTGTATATATGAATGAAGATGATGTTGACATGTTGTGTTGTCATTCATTTTTTCTCGTTTTGCGAGATGTCCGTAGTTACTTCCTATTGGTATGTGTTTGTATTCACTTTCTGTATTCGTTTTCTTTACTCCTGATTATGGGGAAGTTCTAATTTCAAAAAAAGATTATGGGGAAATTCTATTTTTTTTTTTTTTTTTTGGTATCATGGGAAACTCGTAGTCGTTAACTTAAGTCTTGACTGGTAAACCTCACGGTCGTGTGCAATAGCGCCAAACCACATGAGTTAAAACCACACTTGAAAACCAGGTGTGTGCTCAAACCCATGTAGGCGTTTGGTGGGGTTTGAACCTGTGACCTCTCACCACGTAAACCACCTTAATTATTGGATCGTCCCAGGGACAGAGGAAATTCTATTCTTGGCCTGTATGAAAGGGGTATTTATAGAGATGTGAAAGGCAAAAATACCGGGGTAATGGCATCGCGTTCGCGCATGAGGTAATAATAAGATATTTTCGGATGAACGATGTGGGATCGTGGAAGTTGTGTTGGGGCTCTGGTACAGAAGCATAAGAATCAGCTCTAGTGATATTAGGCCTTGGTGTTGTGGGCTTCTTATTGGGCCTTTGCTAATGAGGACCCCTTAGATATATATTTTGTACCTATCAATCATATAAATATTTTTCAAGGTTAATATGACCAAGCGTGTGAAAGAGTTTGGTTATTCTTACTATCACGACACATATTTTTATGAATTACCTATAACAATAATAATTACCTACTCTTACTATGAAGATATGCAAATTCTTGGCGTAGGCAAAGAGTTGAAGCTGAAAATGCAGAAACAATCTCCTGTCACAGAGAGACTGCTTATCTTGAAAATTTATATCAATTCAAGTGAACTAAATCAAGAATGACAAACTATATATGTATATGTATATATGTTTTCTAACAAAATAGATTGTGTAATTCTATGCCTCTACAATTTAGTACCAAAATTCAAGCTCGCATAAGCTTTGCCGCCACGGCTAGACCTGATCCTCGGGCTCGTTGGAACTCACTAGCGCGACCTCTTCTTCGTCTAGTTTGTCGCTAGATGAGGGAGAGGAGATGCGTTCCTTCCCACCGGGCTGAGAGGAGGCATAGCCGTACCAGATCATCCCGACTACTGCAACCACCATTCCAACAACCACATGTAGGTTGAGTCCGTCTTTCCCGAAGAAAAGGAACCCTAATGTTAGGACAAGGATGGTTTTCATGTGCCCGAGCACTTGAAACGAAACCGCTGTGAATCTGCCTATGCAGATGAACTGGCTTAGATTGGTTCCTATAGCAATGGCACAAGATATTCCAACAAACATCTGTGAAAGAGAGATTCAATAACATGAGATTAGGCTACCGTGGGGTGACATGTATAAGACTTTGGATTATTGGGTTTCTTTGTAAAATGCTCACCGTTGATGAATTGGTGTAGTGATACGCGTCTACCCTCTTGCTCGTCAGCCAGTAATCCAAGAAGGGCCCGACTAGCAGCAACGCTGCAGCTTGAGGCGGTGCCGTGTGACCTAATAAGTTGAACGAGCCGATGGAGTGCTTCCGCTGAAGATAATGAACAAACTGCTATGCAATAAAAAGCTTGAGAAATCACAAAGCCTAGTCGATTAATTTATAGAAAGTGTAGGTGCTTTCTTTTTCTTCTTTTTTCCTTCCCTAAAAGATTTGAACCATAAGCCAAAATCCAACTCTCCTAATACAGCCAAAAATAGTATATAACGAAAAAATTTAGCAACTGCAAACCAAAAAGCCCTTCTACACAACAAAGATTGTAAGAAATGTGTACATATATAGATTATGTAAAACAAAATTTGATGATTCAATTCAAATATGACTTACATATTGCTGCAGGGAAGGGCTCCAAACAGCTATGACAGCAGCGACGAACCCTTTTGCATTAACACTAAGGTCGTTGACCGTACAGATAGCCACGCCTATTAGAACGACCAAGATGCTCAGCTTGGTGTCTCACGAATATCTCACTCTGTCCAGCACAACTTCGAGGAGGCACGAAACTGGGATCATGCTCAATTTGGCGATCTGATAGAGCCAAATACGAGATTAGGAATATATATCAGTACTATTAAATGGCAAGTAAAAACATCTATCAGAAATTGTGGAGTGACCTGATAGAATCCCACTGAGTTCCACATCAAGCTCACGTTCATCCCAACGATAGAAAAATTTGCAAACAAGACAAACTTCACAAGATCCGACACTGGGAGAGTCGAGCTGTGGATGTATCCATGCCGTTTGAGGATGAGAGTCATCACGGTAGTGGCCACAAAATGCAGGCCGGTTAAAGTTGTAGCTGCAAAAGCATAAAACATAATAAGCAGATTTTTAATGTCACAACTTCGTGATAGAAAAGCAACAAGTTCACAACCTCGGCTTTTGGCCACAAAATGCAGGCCGGTTAAAGTTGTAGCTGCAAAAGCATAAAACATAATAAGCAGATTTTTAATGTCACAACTTCGTGATAGAAAAGCAACAAGTTCACAACCTCGGCTTAACATGTCGCTTTGTTGAAGTGTAAGTTTTCTAAAAATGCTCGAGTTGGACAAGTATGCTAATAGTGAAAAATGAACAAGATGTTAATTCAGGAACTGTCCATACGTAAGTTCACAATTATTGAGACGGCCTTTTTATTTTGAGAATATGTCGTGGGGGATAGACATAGGGGGTGTTTGGCTAAGCTCATTTTAGAGAGCTTATAAGTTCCAAGAGCTTATAAGATGTTTCAAGAGCTTATAAGAGGTAATGTCTCAAGTGCTTATAAGTTATTAAAGTGTTTGGATAATGGATCTTATAAGCTAGAGAAAGAATCGTGAATTAGAGAGATAAAATTGACAAGAGGCGGAGTTGATAGTGTATGTGTAGGAAATAACGAACTATAATAAGGTTATTTTGGTAAATTCATAATTGTTTATAAGTTTATGAAAAAATAAGTTATGATTGACTGACTTATTTTTGAGAGAGCTTATAAGCTGTTGGAGTTTATTTTCACAATTTATAAGCTGTTTAGGAGCTTATTTTACAAACAATTTACAACAGTTTATAAGCTCCTAAACAACTAAGCTCAGCTCAATCTGATTTTATATGAGTATCTTTTTAAAAACAAAATTTGGTTGAAGCAGAAGAAAATGTCTCCGAAAAGCGAGGAAAACAAGGTGGCTCTTGATTTGGCAGCATGGTTGTTCAACATTGTCACTTCAGTTGGAATCATCATTGTCAATAAAACTTTGATGTCTACACGGTTTCACTTTTGGTACGTCGACTATGAGGGTGTTTGGCTGAGCTTATAAGCTCTTTAAAACAGCTTATAAGCTGTTTAGGAGTTTATAAGCTGTTGCAAAGTGTTTGACAAAATAAGATCATAAACAGCTTATAAGCTGTAAAAATAAATTCCAACAGCTTATAAACTCCCCTAAAAATAAGTTGGTCAACCCTAACTTATTTTTTCATAAACTTATAAGTAATCATGAATTACCAAAATAACCTTATTATAATTCGTTATTTCCTATACATAACTATCAATTTCACCTCTCGTCAATTTTATCTATCTAACAATGATTTTCTCTCTCTAACTCACGATTCTTTCTCTAGCTCCAAACACTTTAACAAGTTATAAGCATTTGAGATATTACCTCTTATAAGCTCTTGAAACATCTGATAAGCTCTTGGAGCTTATAAGCTCTCTAAAATAAGCTTAGCCAAACACCCCATTATATTTTTTAGCTTTTATCTACTCAAGCTCTTTCTGGTTCAGACCAACTAAACAAGGAACATGAAAGTGAACACAAACCGATGTTGTTGAGCAAGATTATACCGGAAAATAAAGAAAACACTAAAAAAAATTAATATTTATAAAATGAAGTTACTAAATCAAATTGATATCTCCATATTTCAGTCTTCAAGGTTCAATTTCTCTGAGATTTTATCAGATATTATCAAGAATTTTCCACAACCATGAAAGAGTCAATGTAGCATTCAGGCATCAAATAATCACATCTTTTTTGTAGAATTCAAGCATTCAAGCATCAATACATCAAGCAAAATATGTTTTTTTCGACTAAAAATAGATTACATAGTGCATTTAAAGGAGAAAAAATTGGAATAAATACTTGCCACGAAAATGTTCTTGAAATTTAGGCAGATATGGTATTACTACAAGAAGTTTTAAAGCATCTGCTCCTCTTCCCCTGCACCTGTCTAATAAGCAATTTCAAAAAATTAAACTTCAATTTCAATTCAATCAACAATAAAGCAGTGCAAAAAATCAGTCTTGGGAAAAACACACAATTACTCAATTGTAAGCACAAACGAGAGACAGAGAGACTAATATACTAAATCCGATTTCAACTCAAAACGTCAAACTTTGATTTCATCTCATAACTCAGAAAAGCCCAGAAACAAGAATGCATCCACCGATACAGAATGGCAATAATTTGGGGGGACTTACTTTACTTCTGCATATGATTGGGAATGCTCTGCAGATTATGGGCGTGTAATAAATCCGAAGAGGAGTTGAATTGGGTTGATGAATGAGCTCTATTTATATGATAAAGAAATCAGTGGAGATATTATGGAAAAACGTGGACTTTGATGCACAATTTTCCAACCGTCTTGTCAACTAGTCGTCTCCGTCTCCTCTCTCTCTCTACTATTATTCTTACATGGGTCGCGAGTGCCGGCCTTGTCTAGGAGTTGGAATTTGATTAGGGAAAGATTTTCTCAAGAATCTCTCTGCAAAAACATTAGTTTTGTTTGTGTTTTTTACTTTTCGTGTGTTAGTCACGGCGAAGAGATGAGCTAACTGCAAACTACATTAGTAGTAGCGCGGTAATTTTGAAAGTGTTGCTTCGTCTCAATCAAAATTTATTGTGTGAACTATTCCAGTATATAGAGTAAAATAACAGAATAAAATTTAAAGAATATAGAAGATATTTTCATTATAGATTATAATTGTAATCTATAAATTTCAATTTATAGAAACTTATTCATTATATTTCACTACAACAAAATAGACTTATTGCGACATACACACTTGCTATATATTACATGTATGTGCCGTAAAATTATAACACTTATGCTTCTAGTATCGCATATTTATGTCATTTCGCGTCATTTAAATATTGTATCGTAGTTTAGTGACAAAAATGCAACACTCGTTTTGATGTCTCAAAATTGTGATAATTTGTCAACGATATCTCAATAAAATGTCATAATTATATCACATATTTAGAATAGTGTTGCATCTAGTGTTGTATATTTACGTCAATTGTGCGTCATCTACATTTTGTGTCATAATTTAGTGACATATATGCGACACTCATTTTGATGTCTTAAATTTACGACAATTTAGTTGCAACACCTCAATAAAATGTCATAGTTATATCACATATTTAGAATATTGTTGCATTCAATGTTGTATATTTATGTCGGTTATGTGCCATCTATATATTGTGTCATAGTTTAGTGAAACATATACAACGCGACACTCATTTTGATGTATCAAAATTTGCTATAGTTTATTTAAACACTTGCTATTTATTCATTCAAAATATTTAAATAATCAAATATGAGCTATTATAATATTGTATACACGTTCAATAAAAATCCATAGGTTACAAATAAATAATAATAATAATAATAATAATAATAATAATAATAATAATAATAATTTAACACAAGAAATTATGTTAGTCTGCATTATTAGTTTAATATAAAATATATTTATCACAAAAAGAAAAATGTGACATTAACCATGTGACGCCTGAGGTAGAAGTACAGAGTGATCGTCGGTGTGGAGGCATGGACAAGGAGCGGCTCCGATTAAGACTTCAAAGCGAAGGGGTACATGAATGAATCGAAACGCATCGGAATGAGAGGGATTTCTACAATATGTAGGTATGAGACTGCATATTTGAGGAGAGCTTAAAGGATTTGATATGTGCTACTCATACCAACAAGATGCATCTTCTTTTCGGGAGTCCATCTCATAAAAACTCTAAAGTTAAGCGTGCTTGGCTTGGAGAAATTGTGAGATGGGTGACCCATGGGAAGTTTTCTCGGGGTGTGTGTGTGATGACAAAGCACCGAAAAGACTCATGTTGATCCGTGGGTCACCAATCAATCGAAAGCGGGATCATTACGGATGGTATCGAGCCGAACCTCTCCCGATGCGGTGTGGTTCGAGGACGAACCAAGCGAAGCGGGTGGGTATGTGACGCCGGGACGTAAAATGAGTGATCGCGGTGCGAGGCATGGACAAGCGGCTCGATTAATACTTCAAAGCGGAGGGTACATGAATGAATCGAAACGCACTGAATGAGAGGATTTAAAATATGTAGGTATAAGGCGTATATTTGAGGAGAGTTTAAAGAATTTGATATGTGCTACTCATACCAATAAGATGCATCTTCTTCGAGAGTCAATCTCATAAAAACTCTAAAGTTAAGCGTGCTTGGCTTGGAGCAATTGTGGGTTGAACCTCTCCCAGTACGGTGTGGTTCGAGGACGAACCAAGCGGAAGCGGGTGGGTATGTGACGACGGGACGTAAATGCGGAGTGATCGCGGTGTAGGCATGGACAAGCGACTCCGATTAAGACTTCAAAGCGGAGGGTACATGAATGAATCAAACGCACGAATGAGAGGGATTTCGAAAATATGTAGGTATGAGACTGTATATTTGAGGAGAGTTTAAAGGATTTGATATGTGCTACTCATACCAATAAGATGCATCTTCTTCAACAGTCCATCTCATAAAAACTCTAAAGTTAAGCGTGCTTGACTTGAAGCAATTGTGGGATGGGTGACCACCTGAGAAGTTTTCTCAGGGAGTGTGTGAGTAAGGACAGCACACTGAAAAGACTCGTGTTGGTCCGTAGAGTCAGCCGTCAATCCGGAAGTCGGGTCGTTACAAATCATCTAATTAAAATGTGTTGTAAAGAAATACAACAATAAAATTATTTACATTTATGTATTATATAATGTGACAAAAACCAACATATGCCACTTTCACGGATGACGGGTAAAATGTCGTAAATTTCAGACGATAATTAATTTAGTGATGTACAAAATGATGTATATGTTGCAACATTAATGGAAACAATATCGTAAAAATTATACTACAATTGATAATAATGTCACAAGCTAGTGTCGTAAATTAGGATGCATCAATTCGGCTAATGTCATTAAATATGACGCAAAATAACATGCGTCACTACAACTAAAGTCACGTAATATGTCGTGAATTTTATACGACAATTAGGTTAGCGATGCACAAAGTGTCGTATGTGTTGCGACATAAATACAAAAAAAGTATCGTAAAAATGCTACACGATCTTTTGCTACACAATATAAAGTGACGTAAAAAATATCGCAAGTTAGTTTTACGACATTAAAACAAATGTTAGCGATACATTTTTCATGTCGCAAAAAATCAACTTTCTTGTAGTGTTTGTACAATAAACTTTATCAAAATTCACTACTTTATCAATGATATCAGGAATCATAAGAAAATAAAACTTAACAATCTCCATCTTTAATTTGTTCATTGGTAGGGATGACTATTTAGTTCGGATCAAGTACTCTATTTGAAAAAGTCGAGTACCCAACCTCGATTAAGATCTAAAATTGATACCAAGGACTGACCCTGATTAGGAATTCTGGTAACTGAATGTCCTACTCGGATACGCATGTCGAATATTGGGGTACTCAGTAGCACCATTATTTACTTGATTCTCCTTTTAATCTTCCAATACAACCGTTGACCTATTGAGTTTATTGTGAGACTCAAGCCTCTTAAACGAAAGGTATGCAGATTGATCCTGCATTGGTGTATTTTTTTATAAAAATTCAATATATTGTTAATAATAAATTCTCCTTTCATTATATATTTTAAAAAAATTGGGTATCAGGTCTACCCAAAAACCCCTAAACCCTATATCCAATTCCGTCCCGTTTACACAAATTTTGGATAATCGAGTAGAAAATACCCGACAAAATACAGATGGGTATGGATACCCGATTAACTAATATTTTAATAATCACCCTACTTGCTGGAGTGTTTCAAAGTAATTTATAACAATTCATATATATTTACATGTCATTCCACGTGTTCAATTACATGATAAATCTGTCCTTACATTGCGTGACATTGTGTTAGCTTCTCTAATTGATTAAGTCTAATTATTTTATTCCACTTTGCTATGTATCTAAGCCATTTTGACAAAAAATGTATCCAAAAACTTTGATAAATTATTATGACGGGTTTAAAAGTCATCGTCGATTTATCTTAATTTAATATATTTGTAGCTATAAGAAAGTTTTTGAGCTCTTTTATTCAATTTTAACAATAGTTGCTTTTTACTTTATAATATATTCAGCATATAGCATGAGGAATATCTATTT
Source organism: Salvia rosmarinus (assembly GCA_036937905.1). Classification (NCBI taxonomy): domain Eukaryota; kingdom Viridiplantae; phylum Streptophyta; class Magnoliopsida; order Lamiales; family Lamiaceae; genus Salvia; species Salvia rosmarinus. Next base: position 88,416,388 of record CM072815.1, on the reverse strand, counting down.
AATTATATAATCCGATGCACATGGAAGAGATTAGAGCAATTCAGAATCCTATGTGACAATTCCTAGAACTTTTAATTTTATTTTTCAAATTATTCATTTTGTGGCCTTTTAAATGTCAAATTCAATTTTCAATATTTATCAATTAATTAGTGCAGACTTTACAAAGACATAACTTATGGCAATAATTAATTACAATAATATAATCACATGTTATTATATATGTAACAGTCCGGGTTTCGGGTCCAGGACCCTATGCGTTACGACAGGTAGCTGCTCAACTCAGTCGAGTGAAATATAATAAACAAATAATTAATGAAATCTTCATCGGACATAAGAGAACTGTGATCGACACTCTAAGGAATACCCGAATCAAATTATTTAAATGAACACGGGGTATGAGGACTCAGGTTCCCGCCAAAGTTAAATATATAACAAGTTCGAATTCCATTTCATTGTATATGTAACATATCCACAAATGATTAGGTCATAGTTGTGGGCTACATGTCCCGATCAATCATTTTCATGTGGGAGCGTTACCCAAAAACATAAATAATAATAAGGACCCACATTAAGGTAGACCACAACTACATGGAAACCATCGTCTTGCCCTCATTCCGTCCATCGCTCATCCTGCAAAATATTTCGAAAGAGATTTTGGGCTGAGTACTAATGCACTAGTGAGTTAACTTACTCATTTTATAAAACTTGTTGTGAAAGATGAAATCTGGTGACATGCATGTATATCCCATCATTGCAAAGGTTTTAAAACTGAAAACCACTTCACAATTATGTAAAAATATTTTCTTTTCTTTTCTTGAGCCGAAGCTCCTTAGCTCGAGCAATTTTTCTAGACCCGACCAAGCCACACCCATCAACAAACTTTTGGTGTACACAAAACATTATCCCCAAATGGAACAAGACCCGATCATTTTTGATTTCTTGACCGAAGCCCTGGTAGTGTCAGTATTACTGACCTCATAAGGTAAGCACACAACAAAATATTTTATATGCATTCACAACTTTAACTTTAAAAGCTTTGAGCTTACTAACCCAATATACCTTGTAAAATATAACCCATATCGTCTCCGTGAACTGATGAAATGTAACTTTTGTGATGGGCTTCGAAACGTACGATATTTTATGTGATATGTATTATTGTATTTATGTTTCAATAATTATTTGTATTACTGTGATTTGGATAGCACATAATGTATTAATTTTGATTATTATTTGTTTTAGAAATATATTTTTATTTATCTGCAATTTATTTGACTTTTGAATCGTTCGAAATTTATTCCACAAATCCACCCTAAATGTATTGATAAAAAAATGTAACTTTGACAACCATTCTGAATTAATTGCATAATTTTTTAAAGAAATTATTTACATAATTTTGAACACAAAAACTAATGGGAGACCGAAGACCGTCTCAATGTCTCATTGTGAGATGACTTAGAGGTGTTTGGCTGAGCTTATAAGCTCTTTAAAACAGCTTATAAGCTATTTAGGAGCTTATAAGATGTTGCAAAGTGTTTGGCAAAATAAGCTCCTAAACAACTTATAAGCTGTGAAAATAAGTTCCAATAGCTTATAAGTTCCCCTAAAAATAAGTTGTTCAAACCCAACTTATTTTTTCATAAGCTTATAAGCAACCATGAATTTACCAAAATAACCTTATTATAGTTCGTTATTTTCTATATATACACTACCAACTTCATTTCTCGTCAATTTTATCTCTAACTCACGATTCTTTCTCTAGCTTATAAGATCAATTATCCAAAATTTTAACAACTTATAAATTATTGAAACATTACATTTTATAAGCTTTTGAAACATCTTATAAGCTCTTGGAACTTATAAGCTCTTTAAAATAAGCTTAGCCAAACACTCTTACTATTATGCTTGCCATTAAAATATAGGATTTGGATTCAGATCTTGTCTGCCTTCACAAATGAGTATCACATAATACTTCCCTTTGTGGGAAACATTTCATTATTTATTGTTCTTTTAAATCATATTAGAAATAAGTATAAATTAATCTGCACTAATCAAAAGCCTCAGATAAAGTAATTCAACAGAACTGAGCTTATTGGTCCAACATAATTTCAGAAAATGTCTCAAACCATTCGTAAAGGCCCAATAGAATTAAGGGCCCACAAAATGTGAGCCGTATGGCCCAATTTCCCCCACATTGTTTCGTATTTTGTATATTTTTTTCTTTACCCAAGTAATATAGCAGATATATTTGTTCTTCCCCACTTCAAATATTGCTGGTATCATAACAATTTACCGGCTTATAACAAAAAAAAATCAATCAATTTAGGATATAATGTTTTTAATGAGTCGATACAATAGAAACACACGATGGATGGAGTGAATAAGTTTCTGTTTGATTTATAATTATTACAAGGTATATATGGTTGGAGATTTTAGAAGATTACAAAAATATCAAACTGATATTGTTTCATAACTCAAACTATAGTCGTTGTTTTCTTAGGTTGATAATCCAATCCCATCATTACTTGTCCCAACATTCTAGATCCGACATATTGTGCGCTCTTTCACATCACGCAAGTGCATTAATTGTGATATTTATTAGTAAATCAATATATGAACAACTTCCTTTAAATCTACAATCTTTTGACTATTTGAGTTAAATATATAGGGGTGTTTACTTTTAAGGATAAGTATTTGGACGATTATTTATCAATCTTTTGTTTACTATAAAGGATTTGTGGAAGATTAAAATTGGGATAAAAATAATCTAGTGTTTACTATGATTGATTAAGTATGGATTAAATTAAATTTGACCAAATTATCCTTCTAGTTTTAAAATAAGATTAATAAACTCATTATTTATTTTTCAAATAAGATTAAATAAATAAACAATGTACATGGATAATTGGTCATTTCATCAGATATACAACTACTCCTTAAGGGAGTGTTTACTTTCCATGATTAGCATTTTGAAGGATTGATTATTTGATGGATTAAATGTGTGATAAGATAATTTTTATCTATCAATCCTTTGTTTACTACAAAGGATTAATGAAGGATTAAAATTATGATAAATAATTCTCCCTTTATTTTGAGGATTATTTCAATCATACCTATATTGATTGGATTAAAATTAATGGAGAACAATTCAAATGATTAAAATAATTCCGGGCTTTGGAATATCCTCAAATATTAATCATTAAAAGTAAACACTTGATTAGGTTGGATTAATTTTATCTATCCAACCTAATCATGCAAAGTAAACACCACCTAAATGTAGTAATAAAACTGCATCATAATTTCAGATAAAGCAGACTCACATTAGAAAACAATTACATCGATACCTCCACACAATTCACTCCATTACTATGTCGGATGAGTTTATGTTGTCTCTCAAATATATATCTAACTAAGCAACCAACACTAACCAAGTATCCACTTTCCCGACAACGAGCATCCACCGTGAAAAACAGTGAAGACGACTCTGGAAATTTCACAACGAGATTAAAAACCATACTTTTCAACTCGGCAAGTAACAATGATAAGCAAAGAAAGTAACATCAAACACATTTAGGAATCCCATTATCAATCGGGGCCTCCAAAACCAACTATTACTTATTCAGTTATTTGTCTCAAATCATCTCCACAATCCCATTACATTGAAACTAGATTCCAATTTAGCATAGCAAGCATTTCTTGTGGGAACCAAACAAAATCAAGAATATCATCACCAATCTCAACTCATTATTTCTTCAATCATAGCCTAAGTAGGGAGTTGCGCCCACATCCAATAATCTACATATAAGAAGAACGCAAAGTAGTTGAAGTAAATATTCACGAGATGCACATATCCTATGAGATACAAAACTAAGAAAAATAATTCCAATGAACAATGGTTCCAATAGAGCGTTGGTTTGCGAATCATTGAATTCGGACAACCTCGTTAAATCGTCGTCATGCTCTCGGACAAGCACCTCCGCCGATCCCGACAATGCTCAATGACTCGTTCACGGCAACTTTCTCGACACCGCACACAACAAGGAAAGAAGCAACAAAGAAACAAGAAAATAGAAAAATAGAGATAGGATTGAATAAACTCGACCCGGGTGTGGATCCTCCTTTGACGCACACACACAACCACGGCTCCATCAAGGGAGTGGCTATCACGTCGGTTCCGCAATCACGCCCACAAAGGCAAGCAACGGCAGCCTCTTCTCAAGCACTCTCACACCCTCGCCAACCTCACCGTGCCTCTCACGTCCGCACTCTCCCTAGACTCACCGTAGCTCAATGGGTATCGGGGCTCCAATAAGGCCGCCTCATCACAAAAGGAGGCGGCGAGCTTCTCAAAGGGCTAGCAGGGGCCATAAAAAGCTTCTCTCTACTTTATATAGAGGTTAGGGGAATAGGTTAGAGAAAAGGGCTTGGGCTATAAATTGGGCTGCACATTGGGCCAACATTTACAACAATCTCCACCTTTGGCCCAATCGTGTTGTTGTGTGCATCGGAGAACAAACCGCACAATCATCCTCGCCGAGTGTCCCCTGCAAAATCACACAGACAGAGCAAGGAACAAGACGTATGGACACGCAGTCCATACTTGATCACAAAGATCAACCAAGGGTAAATTAACCGTGTTCATACCTGCAAAAAGATACATAGAAAAACACCCACAAAGCACAAAGATATCTAACACATAGTTAGAAGCTCACAAAGCAATCACAAAGCATGAATGCAACTAATACACAATTAAAAGCTCACAAAGAAACATCACAAAGTTAACTAACACAAAGCTAGTTGACCACAAAACAATCACAAAGATAACTAGCACAAAGCTACAGAAGATCACAAAGATCATCACAGCCATCACACAGATGGTATATCACAAAGATTGCTATCACTAAGCTAGCATAGATCACACAGATCATAAAACATAAAGCATATCACAAAGTCACAAAGCCATCACGAAGACAGAAAAATTGGCACAAAGCCACCAAACCACAAAGCCATCACGAAGACACGAAGATGGCACAATGCCACCAAACCACTAAGCCACAAAGAATTAACCACAAAGGTATGATCACAAAGACCATCATGAGCATAAAGAAAGGGAAGAAGCTCCACCTCAAAGTGAGCAACGACAGAGACACACAAGGAAACAAATTCCTAAGCTCATATTCCCTAAACTTAAAACTTAACCACATAGCTCCACCTTAGAACAAATCACTAAGCATGCTCGAAAAACAAAGATGGATCACTTAGATCCCTACACATAGTCACAAAGCAACAACAAACAAGCAAGTCCATAGGCGTGAGATACACGAGAAACATATTCATACATAATATCTCAAAATTAATCACATAGCTACCTAGAACTAGCAACACATAGACTCAATCCTAGCTGCTCCAATAGGTAATTCTATATGTCAAAAAACCAAAGTCCATCTTATCATCAAAAGGTGTCAAACCATAATTTACCAAAAAAGACATAATGCCACACAATAAATCAAGAAAATTTTATCAGCCTTAATGCAGCGGAATACAAATCAGAGAGCAAAAATATATCAAGGCAAATAAAAATTTTGATTTAATCACACAGTTAACAAACGAGAGACACGTTGGTAAACAGAAACAAAACCCAATCCTATACTGCGCCAATCGGCAGTTTTCTAGAATTTTAACACAGAGAGGTTTTAGCCGTTTTATCCGAGCGCGATCCTAAGATCAGGATCCCGACTTACCAACTACGACGAGGAATAACCTTGGCTCTGATACCACTGTTGTGAATTCTTCAACCTCGTCGTCGTCGTCGCGCTCTCGGACAGCACCTCCGTCGATCCCGGCAGCGGCTCAATGACTCGTTCCTGGCAACTTTCTCGACACCTGCACACAACAAGGAAAGAAGCAACAAAGAAACAAGAAAATAGAAAAATAGAGATAGGATTGAATAAACTCGGCTCAGGTGTGGCTCCTCCTTTGACGCACACACACAACCACGGCTCCATCAAGGGGAGTGGCTATCACGTCGGTTCCGCAATCACAGCCACAAAGGCAAGCAACAGCAGCCCTCTTTCTCGAGCACTCTCACACCCTCGCCAGCCTCACCGTGCCTCTCACGTCCGCTCCCTCCCTAGACTCACTGTAGCTCAATGGGTATTGGGGCTCCAATAAAATTTCGCCCTATCACAAAGAAATGGGAGGCGGCTTCTTCTCAAAGGGCTAGCAGAGCCCTTAAAAAGCTTCTCTCTACTTTATATAGAGGTTAGGGAATAGGTTAGAAAAGGGCTTGGGCTATAAATTGGGTCACATTGGGCCAACATTTACAACAAGCTGCACGCAAATATTAAGTTCATTCTATTTTCATGAATTGATTATTTGATGGATTAAATGTGTGATAAGATAATTTTTATCTATCAATCATTTGTTTACTACAAAGGATTAATGAAGGATTAAAATTATGATAAATAATTCTCCATTTATTTTGAGGATTATTTCAATCATACCTATATTGGTTGGATTAAAATTAATGGAGAACAATTCAAATGATTAAAATAATCCCGGGCTTTGGAATATACTCAAATATTAATTCTTAAAAGTAAACACTTGATTAGGTTGGATTAATTTTATCTATCCAACCTAATCATGCAAAGTAAACACCACCTAAATGTAGTAATAAAACTGCATCATAATTTCAGATAAACAGACTCACATTAGAAAACAATTACATCTGATACCTCCACACAATTCAGCTCCATTACTATGTCAGATGAGTTTATGTTGTCTCTCAAATATATATCTAACTAAGCAACCAACACTAACCAAGTATCCACTTTCCCGACAACGAGCATCCACCGTGAAAAACAGTAGAAGACGACTCCCTGGAAATTTCACAACGAGATTAAAAAACCATACTTTTCAACTCAGCAAGTAACAGTATAAGCAAAGAAAGTAACATCAAACACATTTAGGAATCCCCATTATCAATCAGGGGCCTCCAAAACCAACTATTACTTATTCAGTTATTTGTCTCAAATCATCTCCACAATCCCATTACATTGAAACTAGATTCCAATTTAGCATAGCAAGCATTTCTTGTGCGGAACCAAACAAAATCAAGAATATCATCACCAATCTCAACTCATTATTTCATCAATCATAGCCTAAGTAGGGAGTTGCAGTTCCACATCCAATAATCTACATATAAGAAGAACGCAAAGTAGTTGAAGTAAATATTCACAGAGATGCACATATCCTATGAGATACAAAACTAAGAAAAATAATTCCAGCTGAACAATGGTTCCAATAAAACAGTGGTTTGCAGAACTGCTGCAAATATTAAGTTCATTCTATTTTCGTGAACGCATACGGCGAAATGAAGATGGTGCTTAGATAGATTCGAAAAACAAATGGTTCATACACAAAAACAATGAAAAGTTTTGCCTTCGAGTTTACTTACTTTTCAGCCGTCGTCGAAATGCGAGTTTACTCCCTTTTCGCCGCCGTCGAGTTCCGGGAGCTCTGTGATTTGGAGAGTGTTAGGCATCGAGTGTTCCTCTGTGGAACTCTTCTTTCACTTCCGCTGTATAACTTCTCTTCCGCTGTGAAAAGTGTTAGGGCATAGAGGTGTAGGGCAAAATTAAAGGGTATATTGGTCATTTCATAAGAAATCCTTTCTCTTGATATGTCTCATCCCAGCTATTTCAGCAGGATTAAAGTTAATGAAAAATATAGCAAATGTTAAAAATAATCAAGGGCTTTGGGTTATCCCACATTATTAACCATTCAAAGTAAACATTGGATTAGACTGGATTAATTTTATTTATCCAGCCTATTCCTTAGAAGTAAACAGACCTTAGGGTATATAACTAAAAGTATATGTAGTGTTGTCTAATATGTATTAACATGAGTCGTTCGACGTGTCAACGAATGATGATACTTTATACGACGTTTGGACATAAAGTGATTATTCACGAATTTAGAGTTCAAGAAACAAAACCGGGAGTTTTAGCTACTTTTTCATACAATACTTAACAATATTATTAGTTTGTCATTTTCATTGTAAAATGTAATTTTTATGAAATAAAAGTACACTAACAAAATATAACATAATCTTCTAATAGAGCTTATAATGGTAGTGGGGCGCAAAAGTTGGAATATTGCTTCACTAATGCTTTCTACTTTCTTCGTACCGAGAAGACAATAATATTTAGAATAAATAATTTGACATCGGTAACATTAGTCGAGACTTAAAATTTGTGAAAAATATATAGTAAAAAGTAAATATATATTGGTTTAGTAATAAAATGATTAGTTGATTACTATTTCACATCAAAAATTTCATATTCCAATTTACCATGACCAAAGCCACCTGGCACATCGGAAGCAGGGAAATGGAATCCATTCCACATTCCTCATTGGAATCAAAACCACGCCATTTATCATATACATTTTCCCCCACAACTATTAGGGTTTTCTTTCCGCACAGTCCAAGCGAAGAAAATTTCGAATAAAAACTGGGAGTTTTTTTGTTTCGACGAATGGCGAAGAAGAGGATATCCGAGGCGACGCGGCTGGACGAGGTGGATCAGGGTAAGTACACAATTTTACAACGTTTAGTACATGATTTTCAGTCGGTTTAATAATTGACACGCTAGATCCATCCAATTTTACAACTTTCACTTTCTGAACTTAGAGGTCCTTATTGATATCAACTTCATTTAACTTATGGCCCTATTTTGTTGTCGTGTTATAGATTGCTACAAAAATCATACCATATTATTTATAATGGTCAATTTTACATAGTAACTTCCATGATATGCTACAAAAAATTATACTTTAATAAAAAATAAAAAATAAAAATTTGTGAGATTCATAATTGTACCGACGAACTCTTTTGATCGTGTCGCTTCTTCACCGCCTCACCCGGTGATCGCCAATGGAGCTCATGCGGTTTTGGACTCGATCAATCGCTCTCTCCTTCTGGCAATGGCTCCAGCTTCAAATTCGAGATAATTCTTCCGTTCTCGAGTGATCCAGTAGGCGGCCGATCGATATCCGGTGCTTAATATTGAATATCGATGCGTTGTTCAAGAAATTGTAGGTGCTGCCGCCAAACAATACATTGTTCACTCGTGTTGCGAGATAACTCGCTAGCGCCGGTGAAATAGCTTACTATCGCCGTGATTTCTCGGTTGGCTCTCTCAATCCATAGTTAGCCCTTTCTCTCTGCGGTATGATCTGCGGTATGAGTTGTGAGTGCGGTATGATCTGCGGTATGAGTTGTGAGGTTTCGTGCCATCATCTCTACTTCTCTGCGGTATGAGTTGTGAGGTTTCTGTGCCATCCTCTCCACTTCTCTGCGGTATGATTTGTGTGCCATCTTCATCCTCTCTAGTTCTCTGCAGTATGAGTTGTGTGCTATCCTCATCCTCTCTACTTCTCTGTGGTATGACTTGTGTGCCATCCTTATCCTCTCTAGTTCTCTACAGTATGAGTTGAGAGTGCGGTATGATCTGCGGTATGAGTTGTGAGTGCGGCATGATCTGCGGTATGAGTTGTGAGATTTATGTGCCATCCTCTCTACTTCTCTGGTATGAGTTGTGTGTCATCTTCATCCTCTCTACTTCTCTGCGGTATGAGTTGTGTGCCATCCTCATCCTAACTACTTCTCTGTTGTATGAGTTGTGTGCCATCCCCATCCTCTCTAGTTCTCTGCTGTATGAGTTGTGTGCCATCCTCATGTTGGGAATTCTTGACATCATCTAATGATACGCAACGAAAAATACAATCAAGAAACAGATCTAGATCTACAATTAAACATGCGATGAGCCCTATGAACACGTTAGATAGAGAACTTACGATATGCAACGCCCAAGCTCCAATGAATCCTCGCAAGGTTGTCTCCACAACTATGGTATCCACGCGTATGCAAACCGATGCAGAACAATTCCTCAGATAATTCAAGCAGAGAAAGCCAAGAAATCTCTGAATGAATTAACGGTAGCTCTCTAAGATTGATTTCTGTATTGCGTCTAACGTCTAATCTTTTGTATATCTGACCTAATGAATAAATGTCTCTATTTATATTAAATAGAGCAGCTCATTAAAGCCCTAGCTTTTATTCTTTAGTTTGCTTTAATTAATTAATAGTCCAACCATTAATTAACTAAAGCCCATATATCTAATTTAGCTCATAATCTTTCAATCTCCCACTTGGACTAATATTAGATAACTTACCGTGCACTATGCATACCCTTTAGCGGATTTAACGATACACTTGATAGTGTGACCCAATAGGCCCCATTACCGACGATGATCTAATCAAAGTCTGCACAAAACTCCCGGACGTCATGCAAATGAACTCGATATATGACGGACGTTTACGTGGAAAACAGTAAACAAACCTTTACATGAAGTTTATGTAATATCCTTTCATTCATGACACTCGATTGAGCCTAAGATTTTGCTATGTGTCTATCCCAATAGCTCAATCATTTTTCTCATCTTTATTATAAGACTCATATGATCATATTCAATTACTTTAATCAATATATCTCGTGATCGCCAATGACTTTATGGTCGAATAATATTGAGAAAATAAATGCTCGCTCGAAATTCCAATCGAGGAATGAATCTCATTCTCGCTCAACTACTATTTTCATTTGTCTCATGATGCACCCAATCCAAGCCGTGTCTTGCCACTGCAAGCGTTGTCATTGGTCAGTGCAAAGACTCAACAAACAAAATGTGTAATGACCTCAAGTCAGGACTATGACATACTCCATGCACTAAGAAATCGTAGACATCTAACAAACGATTTAATAGCAGGTTATACCAATACTCTCCAAAGTATTCATGTGTCCATCACGGATATAAAATATCTCGTAGTTGCAGAACCACTACATTCTCTAAGAATGTGATGCAGACCACATGCTAACCTATGACATATCATCAATATCCCATTCTTGATGATCATTGGTTATGGCTATTTTAGAATTACACTTTATCATCGATGTCTCACAGCAAAAATGACAGTGATAATTCAAGGGAATATATAAGAGAATAACGACAAACATCCAAATAATATTCCATTAAATGCACAAAACCCATAGATAAAACATTATCTTTAATTGTGATCAAAGTTAGTATGTCTCAACAAAAGGAGTTTCTAAAACATACAAACGTAAACTCCCACTGAATCAAAGCCAATTTCCTACATGTCTAACACCCAAGCTCTCAAAATGTTTGTTGTGTTTTTCTATACACAACGGCTTGGTAAAAGGATCAGCTAAGTTGTCGTCAGTGGGTACTCTTTCTAATTTTACATGCCCCATTTCTATTATTTCTCTAATCAGATGATATCGCTTCGAACATGCTTGTTTATGTTTGTGGCTCTTGGTTCCTTTGCTTGCGCGACCGACCAAAGATTGTCACGTAACAATGGTATCGGACCGCTGCACTTGAACAACATCCAATTCTTTCACAAACTCCAACAGGCAATCGCCTTTTTAGCGACAGATGCAAAGAATATACTCGGCCGGTGGTGGAGTCGCAGAGTAGTCTGTTTCGAACTGCTCCAACTCACCGCCCACCATTGAGGATGAAAACATATCCAGATCGAGACTTATAGTCGCCATGGTCTGCTTGGAAGCTAACATCGCAGTACCCAACACCGATAGCTCGCTGCCCACCATAGACTAAGTATTCTTTAGTCCTTCTAATGTACTTAAGAATAGTCTTAACAGTTTTCCAATGTTCCTCACCGGGATTTTGCTAAAGTCTGCCTGTCATGCTAAGCGTATAGGCCACATCTGGCCTAGTACATATCATGGCATACATGATTGATCCTATAGCTGAAGCATATGGGATCCTTTTCATGCAAGCAACTTCTTTGTCATTAGAAGGACAATCCTTCTTAGACAACTTGATGTCATGTCCCATAGGAAGAAATCATTTCTTAGAATTTTCCATTGAGAAACGCCGTAGCAATTTGTCTATGTAAGTGGATTGTGACAACCCCAACAATCTATTAGGTCTATCCCGATAGATCTTGATCCCAAGGATGTAGGAGGCCTCACCGAGATCCTTCATCATAAAGGATTTAGACAGCCAATCTTTCATGGATTGCATCATGGATCGGTCGCTCCCCATAATCAGAATGTCATCGACATATATGATAAGGTAGACAACGTTTCCATTCTCGCGCTTACTATAAACGCAATGGTCCTCTTTGCTTCTGACAAAGTCAAACAATTTGATAGCTCTATCAAAGCAAATATTCCAACTCCTCGATGCTTGCTTGAGTCCATAAATGGACTTCTTTAGCCTACATACTGCATTCGACCTCTCTTTGGACACAAAACCTTCAGGCTGTGTCATGTAGACATCACATTCTAGTTCTCCATTGAGAAATGCGTTTTTGACATCCAAATGCCAAATATCAAAATTGTAGTACGCAGCTATCGCAAGTAATATCCTAATGGACTTGATTTTGCAACCGGTGAAAGGTCTCGTTATAGTCAATGCCTTCACGCCGACTATAACCCTTGCCACCAACCTAGCCTTATAGGTTCAGATTCACCATCCGCATCTCTTCTTTTGAAGATCCATTTGCAGCCTATGGGTAAGCCCCATCCGTAAGTCATCAACTAGTTCCTAGACTAGATTGAAATACATCGAGTCCATTTCGGATATTAAGGCTTCGAGCCACATCTTTGAATCGGTGTCACTCACCGCTCAAGTATAGGTCTTAGGTTCATCATCATCCGACTCGACTTCATCATCTTGGTTCTCAACCATTAGATTTAGTCTTTGGGGTGCACGACGAGTCCTCTGTGGCCTATTGAGTCGGGTTGTTTGCGCAGGTTCATGCTATTCATTTTGAACGTGAGTAGGCTCCTCCGTGTTGATTTCATCAACATTTTGGAGATTCTAAAGAATTTCCTCATGAATTTCTTGAGGTGCAGGTGGCACAACTATTGTGTCATCTTGTATTCGACGAGTCTCATTGTCTTGAGGTTGTGGCCCTCTAAGAGTCATTTTCCCTCCCAATAGATCATCAAATACTCCCACTGAATTCTTGTTCACACCATTGAACAATCTTTCATCCTCTATGTTGTTTTGTGGTTCTCGAATTTCTTCAAGATCTACCTTGTTGTGACCTTGTTCCTTGGAAACATAGAGTCTTCAAGAAACGTCACATTCCTAGAAATGATCACCTCAGGATCTCCAAGTGAGTAGAATTCATATCCTCTAGTTTCCTTAGACATCCCACAAGATAACATTTCTCACTTTTCGATTCCAACTTATCATCAAGATTTTCTTAACAAAGCAGACAACCCTGTGTCCGAAATAGTTAAGATTTGCTCTTTTCCCATACCAAATCTCATATGGTGTTTTCTCGATCGATTTAGAAGGAACCCTATTCAAAATATGAGCAAGCGGTAAGTAAGGCATGGCCCCAAAGGAATAAATGGAGACTAGCGAAACTCATCATGGATCGAACCATGTCTAATAAGGTTCGATTTCTCCTGATACACCATTCAATTGTGGTGTTCCTATGAGGCCACCGACCGATTCCATGTGATCTCAAGTAATCAAGAAATTCTCGCTTAAGTATTCTCCTCCTCGATCCGATCAAGATTCTTGATACTTTACCAAGTTGTTTCTCGACTTCTAACTTAAACTCTTTGAACTTATCAATAGCTTCGATTTTTGTTTCATCGACACATACCCAAACCTCAATAATCATCAAGAAAAGTAATGAAGTATGAATATCCATATTTTGCTTGAGTTGGAAACGGTCCACACACATCTGAGTGGATCAACTCTAGCAATTCTTTGGCACGTAACCCTTTCCCAGAAAATGGTTTCTTAGTCATTTTCCCTTTGAGACATGATTCACAAGCACCATATGATTCAAAATCAAATGGTGTGAGATAATCTATTTTTCTCAACCTTGCTATCATTTTCCCATTAATATGACCAAGTCTACAATGCCAAAGATAAGTAGCATTATTCGTATTACTTAGCTTAGGTCGTTTGTTTTGTACATTGAGAATATCTCGTTCACATTCAAGCATATATAAACAATTCGAAAGAAAGACATTTCCATAAGACACTCCATTAAGAGAAAACAAGCATCTACTGTTTCCAAAATGGAAGGAAAACCCTTCAATGTCTAACATAGGAATGGAAATAATATTCTTTGAAATAGCAGAACGAAATAACAATCATGTAAATCTAGTCTATAACCCGGGAAGATCCAATCTATAAGTCCCCACACGCTGCTCAAAGAAGAACTCTCGCTCCATTTCCCACGCCGTAGGTCGACCTCCCGTGATTCACCTTCCCATCACATTAAGCCCTTCACATTATTACAAATGTGTGAGCCACAACCGTATCTAATAGCCAAGAATGTGAATCATTTATGACTTATTTATCTCAACGACAAACATACCGAGCTACCACCCATTGCACCTCAGTGCCTCAATTTTAAGCGCCTCTTCCAAGGTCCCTTCTCATGAAGCGTGTACTTGAGAGATCTCGAGTATCTCATACTCCAATGTTTGTGTCTCGAGGCAAACAAACTCTTCAAGTGTCAATCATTTCATAGGGTAGATGCATTCATGTCGCCTTTGGAGTTCCAAACTCATAGAAGCCAACATAATGCATCGAGCCGACATAGATCCTCAACATGCTTCTTATGAGCAACCTCACAAACGAGGCATACTCGTGAGAACGCCATCGGGGATGATACTGATTGGTTTGTCCAAGACATACTCAATCTTATCCATCCTTAATACCAAACGCACGCAACGTAGCTAATCCGGATAGTTTGACCCAGTCAACAAATTTGTTTCCACCAAACATTTATATAACATAGCTGACATCGTAACTGAACGAAAAATAAAGAAATAGTAAATTAGAACAAAGTAAACACAGATAAAAATCGTATCACTAATCAAACAAGGGTTTATTGTATTGATTAGCTCCCACTAATTTTAACATATATGCACCCCAAATGCAACATACAGATTTATATTAAATATAAATCATAGTGGTATAAGATCCAAGTCAATATTATTGCGCCTCATGGTCGATGACTACAATAATATCACCAAGAGGCCTCAAAGCCAATTGTCATGACGGCCAGCATCGATTAAGTCCGCATCATCGCAACCAATTAATTCCACCCTAGCTTGATCTTTTGTTCATCGATGCAAAGATAACTTTAATTCATGCAAATAAATCGCTTATGACCACCAAGACGCTCGACGCGATCTTATCTCTCCTTAGCTTCTCGATAATTAGGAAGACGCTCACTAACTATTTCTCTAAGTGGATTGTGGCGGTCCCAACAATCTATTAGGTCTATCCCGATAGATCTTGATCCCGAGGATGTAGGAGGCCTCACCGAGACCCTTCGTCCTAAAGGATTTAAACGATCGGTCTTTCACGGATGCATCATGGATTAGTCGCCTCCCATAATAAGAATGTCATCGACATATATGATAAGGTAGACAACATTTCCAATCTCGCGCTTACTATAAACGCAAGCGTCCTCTTTGCTTCTCACAAAGTCAAACAATTTGATAGCTCTATCAAAGCAAATATTCCAACTCATCGATGCTTGCTTGAGTCCATAAATGGACTTCTTTAGCTTACATCGCATTCGCCTCTTTGGACACAAAACCTTGGTGTATCATGTAGACATCACCTTCTAGTTCTCCATTGAAAACGTAATTTTGACATCCATTTGCCAAATCAAAATTGTAATGCTGTGCTATCGCAAGTAATATCCTAATGGACTTAATTTTTGCAACTAGTGAAAAGGTCTCGTCATAGTCAATGCCTTCACGTTGACTATAACCCTTTGCCACCAACCTAGCCTTGTAGGTTCGTATCTTACCATCTGCATCTCTCTTCTTTTTGAAGATCCATTTGCAGCCTATGAGGTAAGCCCCATCTGGTAAGTCATCAACTAGTTCTCAGACTAGATTGAAATACATCGAGTTCATTTCAGATATTAAGGCTTGCTTTGAGCCACATCTTTGAATCGGTGCCAATCACCGCTTCAGTATAGGTCTTAGGTTCATCATCATCCGACTCGACTTCATCATCTTGGTTCTCAACCATTAGATTTAGTCTTTGGGGTGCACGACGAGTCCTCTGTGGCCTATTGAGTCGGGTTGTTTGCGCAGGTTCATGCTGTTCATTTTTAACGTGAGTAGGCTCCTCCGTGTTGATTTCATCAATATTTTGGAGATTCTCAAGAATTTTCTCATGAATTTCTTGAGGTGGAGTTGGCACAACTATTGTGTCATCTTGTATTCGATGAGTCTCATTGTCTTGAGGTTGTGGCCCTCTAAGAGTCATTTCACTCGATAGATCATCAAATACTCCCATTGAATTCTTATTCACACCATTGAACAATCTTTAAGTCCTCTATGTTGTTTTGTGGTTCTCGAATTTCTTGAAGATCTACCTCGTTGTGACCTTGTTCCTTGGAAACATAGGAGTCTTCAAGCGTCACATTCTAGAAATGATCACCTTGTGATCTCGGGTGAGTAAATTCATATCCTCTAGTTTTCTTAGGATATCCCACAGATAACATTTCTCACTTTTCGATTCCTACTTATCGATCGACATTTTCTTAACAAAAGCGGGGCGGTGTGTCCCAAATAGTTAGATTTGCTCTTTCCCATACCAAATCTCATATGGTATTTTCTCGTGATTTAGAAGGAACCTATTCAAAATATGAGCATCGGTAAGTAAGGCATGACCCCAAATGAATAAAGGGAGACTAGCGAAACTCATCATGGATCGAACCATGTCTAATAAGGTTCGATTTCTTCTCTCGTATACACCATTCAATTGTGGTGTTCCGGAGAGTCGGTCTAACTTGATTCCATGTGATTTCAAGTAATCAAGAAATTCTCGGCTTAAGTATTCCCCTCCTCGACCTGATCGAAGATTCTTGATACTTTTACCAAGTTGTTTCTCGACTTCTTAAACTCTTTGAACTTATCAAGAGCTTCATATTTGTGTTTCATCGATACACATACCCAAACCTCAATACTCATCGGTAAAAGTAATGAAATCGAATATCCACCTTTTGCTTGAGTTGGAAACGGTCCACACACATCTGAGTGGATCAACTCTAGCAATTCTTTGGCACGTAACCCTTTCCCAGAAAATGGTTTCTTAGTTATTTTTCCTTTGAGACATGATTCACAAGCACCATATGATTCGAAATCAAATGGTGTGAGATAATCTAATTTTCTCAACCTTGCTATCATTTTCTCATTAATATGACCAAGTCTACAATACCAAAGTTAAGTAGCATTATTCAGATTACTTAGCTTAGTCGTTTGTTTTGTACATTGAGAATATCTCGTTCACATTCAAGCATATATAAACCATTCGAAAGAAGGTATTTCCATAAGACACTCCATTAAGAGAAAACGAGCATCTACTGTTTCCAAAATGGAAGGAAAACCCTTCAATGTCTAACATAGGAATGGAAATAATATTCTTTGAAATAACGAGAACGAAATAACAATCATGTAAATCTGATACATAACCCAAAGGAAGATCGATCTATAAGTCCCGTGCGTTCGTGACAACTCTTGCTCTATTTTCCACGCGTAGGTCGACCTCCCCAGGATTCACCTTCCTGTTGTTACTAAGCCCCTTCACATTATTACAAATGTGTGAGCCACAACCGGTATCTAATACCCAAGAATGTGAATCATTTATAGACATATTTATCTCAACGACAAACATACCTGAGCTACCACTCATTGCACCTTGTGCCTCGAATTTTGGGCAGTCTCTCTTCCAGTGTCCCTTCTCATGAAGCGTGCACTTGGAGAGATCTCGAATATCTCATACTCGAGGTTTGTGCCTCACGAGGCAAACAAACTCTTCAAGTCTTGAATCATTTCATAAGGTAGCATGCATTCATGTTGCTTTGGAGTTCCAAACTCATAGAAGTCGACATAATGCACCGAGCCGACATAGCATTCTCAACGTCTCGCTTATGAGCAACCACACAAACGAGGCATACTCGGGAGAGCGCCATCGGGATGATCGATTGGTTTGTCCAAGACATACTCAATCTTATCCATCCTTAATACCAAGCGCACAACGTAGCCAATCCGGATAGTTTGACCCGGTCGACAAATTTGTTTCCACCAAACATTTATATAACATAGTCGACATCGTGGCGAGCGAAAAATAAAGAAATAGCAAATTAGAACAAAGTAAACACATATCACAATCGTATCACTAATCAAACAAGGGTTTATTGTATTGATTAGCTCCACTAATTTTAACATATATTGCACCCCAAATGCGACATACTGATTTATATTAAATATAAATCTTGGTGATAAGATCCAGTCAATATTATTGCGACTCTGCGGTGATGACTACAATAATATCACTCGGTGAGCCTCAAAGCCAATTGCAACAACAGTTTTACATCGATTAAGTCGCGATCGTTGCAGTATCTGCGGTGATGACCACAATAATGACACTTGGTGGGTTTGAATCGAATGCAACAACGGTCCTCAACTCTTGGTTTATTAATCCAATTAATATGTGTCCACTAATTATCTTGATCACGAGGGCAATACAAAATAATTAAACAAGTCAACCCCATCACACGATGCTTCTATGCATCTATGAGTGAGTCTTGGCCTTGTCGATTTGGGAGTAAACACGAGGGAGTAAAACTCTTGGACGAAAAGGTTATTGGCCTCAAATAATTATGATGGGCGACATGTTTTGTTTCAAAGAAACAAGACTTGTATTTAGTGGGGATAAAACATGTGAAACTAATTATTTATTTTAATATCCAATATTAAAACCAAAACAATTACTGGGTGCCGCCTACCCAAGCATGAAATACGGACCACACATATTGGGCGCCGCATACCCAAATATAGTAACACGGACTACAATTATTGGGCGCCGCCTACCTAAACATAAAAGCGGTCTCTAACTACTATAGTTAAAATATAAGCATAAAATCAAATAGCATGCTTATCACAGAACAACAGCAAATAGGGCTCAACGAATAAATTCATTAATCTAATTAATAATTTAATTCTCTAATTAAAAGTGGATTTATGTATTTATATTAATTCCAAATTAATATAAAAATTCATTTAACATTATTATTTCTAAAATAATAATCTATTAAGATTTATTAATCTAATTAATAAATCAATTCTCTAATTATGAACATAAGTAAATTATATTAATTCTAAATTAATGTAAAATCAACTTTATACTATTATTTCAAAATAATAATAAAGTTAAAATTTATTAATCTAATTAATAGATTAATGTCCAAAATAAATGATTAGATTTATTAGTTCTAAATTAATAAAAGTAATCCATGTACATTAGTAAATTATATTAATTCTAAATTAATATAAAATCAAACCTTATTTATTATTTCAAAAATAATAATAAAGTGAAAATATTAATCTAATTTATAAATTAATTTCTAAAATTTTGATTAAATTTATTAATTCTAAATTAATAAATTAAATCCATGTACATAATTGGATTGTATTAATTTTAAATTAATACAAAATTGAAATTAATGTTATTATTTCAAAATAATAATATTAAAACAAAATTTATTAATCCAATTAATAAATTAATATGTGAAATTTGAAATTGAATTTTTTATTAATTTAAAATTAATAAAACGTTTTTTTTAATTCTTCGTGTGACCCAAAGTGCCGCACAAATATTAAACGCCCAAACAAAACGCGCCTGTAAAACGCGCAAGACCCGAGCAAGCTCACGGCCCGAGACACGGATGGCCAAGAAGAACCTCGGCCCGCGACGCACGCGGCTTGACCGGCAGCGGCCAAACTGCACGCCCGCGCCCGGCCCGTGATGTGAAGCCAGTCTCGCCGCTTTAGGTTTCTGCGCAACCAGTGCCGCCACCCTTCTCCGCCGCCAGCGCAACGGCGCGACCCAACGTCGACGACACCCGCCGGTAGCGTGATTTCACCGACGTCGACGCCCACGCCTAGCGCGCGACATCGGACGCCCAGCGCCTCCGCTCCCAACCGGCGCTCTTCTCTTCACATCCGTCGACCGCCACTGTCAAAACGGTGATGGCGAGGAGTTAAACGGCGTGACTCGACGACGGCGACGAGCGCGAGCGCCTCGCGCCGCTCCATCGACCACCGTCTGTTTAGGCACAACCACCCCGGTGAAGAAGGATTCCCGACGGTGGTGCAACCGTGGCGAAGAAGGAGGCTGCCGGCGATTCAATTTCCAAACCACAATTCTAGATTCATAATTTCGATTTACTTTTCTTTTTCATTTGTTTTCCTTTTTTTTGATAAAAACATATTTGTAAAAAATAAAATTCAAACGAAACAAAAGGAAATCGAAAAGAATTCGAAATTCAAAATTTCGAGAAAATTAACAATTAATTAGAACACGAATTAATTATAAATCGAGCCCCGGGCTCTGATACCACTGTTGGGAATTCTTGACATCATCTAATGATACGCAGCGAAAATACAGTCAAGAAACAGATCTAGATCTACAATTAAACTTGCGATGAGCCCTATGAACACGTTAGATAGAGAACTTACGATTTGCAACGCTTCCAAGCTTCCAATGAATCCTGCAAAGTTGTCTCCACAACTATGGTATCCACGTATATGCAAATCCGATGCAGGAACAATTCCTTGGTATTAATTCAAGCAGAGAAAGCCATGAAATCTCTGAATGAATTAACGGTAGCTCTCTAAGATTGATTTCTGTATTGCGTCTAACGTTTAATCTTTTGTATATCTGACCTAATGAATTAATGTCTCTATTTATATTAAATAGAGCAGCTCATTAAAGCTCTAACCTTTATTCTTTAGTCTGTTTTAATTAATTAATAGTCCAACGTTAATTAACTAAATCCCATATATCTAATTTAGCTCATAATCTTTCACCTCATCCTCTTTACTTCTCTGATGAGTTGTGTGCCATCCTCATCCTCTCTAGTTCTCTGCGGTATGAGTTCTGTGCCATTCTCTCTATTTCTCTGCGGTATGAGTTGTTTCTGTTTTGTGTGTTTGTATATATAGAGAAGGAGACCTTCTGGAGTTAGGATTGTTCTGACTTTTGAATTCGATCAAGAAAATAATTTGGATTCCTGTGAGAAAAGAAACCCTTTATTTTGGGGTTCCATAATCTATCTCATTGTATATGGAAATATCTTTTTTTTATTCTTTTATTTTCGAAATATGTGGTACGTTACATGTACGGATGCCACGTTAGCATGTAGTAGATTAGGTTTATTGCGAAAATATAGGCATATTTCGATCCTAGTTCCCCCTTCGCAGTGGCCACTTGAGAGCTTTCGCCGGGCTTGAGAGCTTCTGATGTTTTTCTCCTTCCTTGGATGTCCGAGATCTTCCATATTTTTCAATTTTAAATTACTATCACCTTCTTAAAAAATGATTTCTATATTTTAATTTCTCCAATTTAATCTTTATCTACTACAGATGAGACATAGCGATTAAGGTTAAAATTCCTAATTTTAATTTATATAAATTTAAAAAATTAATCAACTAATTTGATGTTGATTTTTAAAATTATTTAATTAATTTTTGAAAATTAATTTGTTAAATTTATTATAAATTAATCTTAAAATTTATTATAAAAGCATGAGGCCCTAGGCGCTTCATGGCCACTCCGTTCCGCCTCGTGATATGAGCTCGCGTTCCTCACCTCGACATATTCGTGTTGTATTATGAATTTGTTAACTTATCGCATGATTTAGAATTGTTTCTTTATGGGATTGTTTGGATATTACAGTATTTTGGATTGAATTGCTTTGTTTGGATTGAATTTGTTTATTTTGATAGTTTGTATTGTATGGATTGAATTGGTTTGTTTTCATAGTTTGTATTGTATGGATTGAATTGGATGGAATTGGTTGTTTGGATAGTTTGGATTGTATAGATTAAATTGGATGGAATTGGTTTGTTTGGGTTGTTTGAAAGCAGTTTGGTTGTCCAAAATACAAATTCAAACCGTCTGATTTTGCTTATCTAGGGACGGACTTGCGGCGGACCTCGACGGATTAACAACGTGAAATAAGCGAACCAACCGTAACTAGCGGCGGACTGCGGCGAGACTTGCGGCGGTTCTGACGGTCTTGTTACGTAAAATTAAAAAAATTATAACTTTAGAGGCGGATTGTTTAGTCTCTAATTAGCGACGGATCGGGCGGTTGGCGTCGAATAACGGCCAGTTTGCGGCGGTATTATTGCTACGGACTATATGCGTCGTTAATCCGTCGCTAATCTGCGATGGATTAGCATCTCATTAACGACGTTTAATATCGGACGACCGCTCGAGGTCGTGGATTAACGATCAATTTTCCGTCTCGGTCCGTCGCTATAATTTAGCGACGGACGTAATCCGTCGCTAGACCTTTGCCTACCGTGTTTCCAACGACCCCTCGTTCAGTCGCCGCAAACCGCCGCTAATCCATTTTAGTGACGGATAAGGCGAGTTTTGACGAATTTTCCGTCATTGATCGACCGCATTTTGTAGTGCAAGTTTCTTATTGCAGACGAAATCAGTTTTTATATCGAATTTATTGTAATTATGAATTTCACAAGTACTCCCTCTGTCCCATTTAAAATATCCAATTTTTCTTTTTGGGTTGTCTCATTACAAATGTTTCATTCCATTTTTGTAAGTAATATCCATTCAAAAAGCGTGGACTCTACCCACTTTTTATCATTTTAACTATTTTATACATTTTTCCTAAATACCCGTGCCAAAAAGAGATGAGACACTTTAAATGAGACGGGGAAGTAATTTAATTGTAGTCTAATTATAAATGGTAATACAAATAAGAAAACGAGGAACCTAACTAAATACACTAAATTTTCAGTTTTTTCAAAATAAGTGCATTATTTGGAATATTATCAATGTTAATGAAAGTGTTTAAAATAAAAAGAGCTCACATTACTTTGGGTTAAATTAAATTTGTAACCCTATCTGATAGGATACGGCCCAACTACTGTGCCCAAGCATCGTGGCCCAATACAATTAAACGACATCAAGCTCGGCACCGACAAGTTCGACCTATGAAGAATCTGAAGCCGATGGGACGCAGAAAGCTCGGCCATATCTAAAGAATCCTAATTCAAGAAGGGATAGGATCTCGAATCCTAGTTAGAAGACTTGATTCAAGATCTGGTCAATACATTGTGTATAAATAGAGGCTAGATTAGGCGACATAAGGCATTCACTCTCTTTGTAATCACTTCCTATACTTTCAACACATATTCTCTCTCTGCCTGCGTGGGCGTAGATCTTATTCACGATCGAACCACGTAAATCCTTGGTGTTCTTCTCGCGTTTATTTCCTTACAATTTAAGATCGATCACTTGGCGCCGTGCGTGGGAATCGAAATTTTGTGTTTTCGATCAACCTTTGTTTGCTGTAGTAATCATGACCAGGTACACGAAGCCATGCCTCCGGGACCGTCGCCGCAACAACAACGCCGGCGAAGCGAAGGCCGAGCTCAACTCGGGAAGAGCCCGATCGGAGAAGGAACCCCGAGGGCATATCCAAAGTCTCGGCGAGCACGGACACCCGCCCGCGGGGCGGTTACCATAGCGAAGACAATCGTAGCAACAATCCGGAAACTCGGCTCAGTAAACCTCGACGACGTCGTCGAGGGATTTCGAGAAAACAAGGAGAGCTTTCTCCGGTTCCTCGGTGACACGTGGTCGACCACGTCCCGAAGAACGATATGCGAAGCCTCGTCTAGATACGAGGCATCACAACGAGCGAGTGGGGCCCAAACCGACCGCGCAGCGAACGAGCAACGCGGAGAGACGTCGAGATCGTCGCGAAGCCGGCCTCGATCGCCAATCCATCCAAAAACTCCTCCCCAATCTCCGTGGGACGGCGGCGCGGAAGAGGCATCATGGCGCCACGAGGCGGTCCGAGTCACCTAAATGAGTTCGATCGTCGAACTCGGTCCCGATCTCCGGAGGACGGCTTCGATGGATACGGAAGATAGCCACCCGTTCTCAAATAGAATACTCACACTTTCTCCCGGATAAATACCGGGTACCAAGCATCGCCCCCATGACGGTGAGGGATCCACGTAACTTCCTCGCGCTTCCCGATACAACATGATCAACCAAAAGCTCATTTCGGTTCACATGTAAACTCTTCCCGAGTTACTCGTCGACAACGCCCGCGGTGGTTCGACGATCTACCCACGGAAGCATCGGCTCTATCGCGACGATGGCTGCGCTTCCACCGAAGGTTCTTCCAAAAGGCGGAATCAAAACGTCGTCGCACACCTCCTCACCATAAGGCAAAGCCGTAATGAGTCCATCGGCGACTTCATGACAAGGTTTAACAAGGAGTGCACGAAGGTCGAAGACGTGAACGACCGCTAGTCATCTCGGCCTTCCAAAACGGCATCTTGCGGGGCCTTATACCGAGAGATCGTCAATCACGAACCTCGCATCGCAATGTAGCTGTGGCGCATAGCCAACCGGTTCGCCAAAGCGCATTTAGGGCGACAAAAGAAAGCGCGGCGCGAAAGGCGGGACCTTCGGAAAGAGGAAGAAGAGACGGAAAGGAAGATCGAACCAAGGCCGTGGCGCCTTGGGCGATTACATCGTCCGATAAAGTCGAGCTCGGTCCGCGCGACGCTTGAACGACCTCGGTACACCCCGTTGACGGCCGAGAGCGAAATCTCACGCTCCACATGAACTGCTCGGAAGCCTCGACCGATGGCGGGAGGAAGAGGTGCCGACCTCGGATAAATATTGCTCATTCCATGATGATTACAGGCACGACATCAAGAGTGCAACGAGCTCATGGGTGAAATAGAGATGCTAGTTCGTGACGGATCCTCAAGAAATACCGAGGGGAGTCGCCAAGCCGACCAAAGTCAAAAGAAGAAAAGAGGAAGAGGGAAATTGTGCCCCTACAAAAAACAAAGCGCAGACCGCGAGGAAGGAGATGATGAGCCCCAATATGACGGGTGGTCTCCACTATTACGGGCTCCCGTGGAGTCACGAAGTCCTCCTGAAGGCCGATGCTCAAGTCCTAGAACCAACGAACCTACCAATAAGAGGTTCGAAAGGACGAGGCGATCACCTTCTCCAAGACGACCCGTTCATGACGGTACCCGTCGGGATGCATTGGTAATCCGTGGTGGTCGCAAATAAGTTGGTAAGCGTTTACATCGGCGGCCGTCGGTGAGCATCCTTTTAAGGAATGCTTTGACAAGCTAGGAGTGGAAGACGCGCCGCACAAGCCCTCGCCGCCACTCCAAGCTTCGTCCGGAAGAGACGCGCCGAAGGAATAATCGAGCTACCCGTCACGGTGGGAAAGCACCAACGACCTCGACCAAGGTGGTGCGGTTCAGAAGAAGGCCAACTCGCCGTATAACATCATACTAGGGCGAGATTGGCCGAACAATGTAAGGGCGGTATGCTCAACGTACCACCCGACGATAAAATACCCACCACGAGGGAACAAACCGTGATCCGAGGCGATCGAAAGAAGCCAGAGAGTATGCAAGTTGCTTTACGAGGTGCCGGACCTCGGTCCAACACCCACAGGCATAGCAATTAAAGAAACCCGAAGAGTTGGAGTCCGGAAGTACGTCGCCACTCCCTGACAATCAGGTGGAAGAGGTCGCATTATACAAAGATGAGCCATTGAAGGTCGTCCAGGTTGGTTTCACCACGACACCTGAAGTGAAGGATCAGATCATCCAACTCCTAAAGGAATTCCGAGACGTGTTTGCTTGGTCTCCCCTCGACATGACCGGAGTCTCGCCGAGTATCATCACTCACCGGCTCAATATCGACCCGAGCACAAAGCCAGTTCGACAGAAGCAAAGAATCTTCGCAGCCGAACGGAACCAAGTCATTCATGACGAGGTGAACCAGCTATTAAAAGCACGCATACTGTTCGAGGTCAAATATCCGACCTGGATAGCCAACCCGGTGATGGTGAAGAAAGGAGGAGGGGGATGGCGAATGTGTATTGACTACACCGACCTCAACAAGCATTGCCCAAAGGATTGCTATCCCCTTCCCAACATTGACAAGAAGGTCGACGCGTTGGTCGGTGCGAAGTCTTGATTTCTTGGACTTATACAAAGGGTATCACCAAGTCCTGATGGACGACGAAGACGCGGCCAAGACAGCCTTCATTACCGACTTCGGGGTCTTCGCATATAAAAAGATGCCATTCGGCCTCAAAAATGCAGGGGCTACCTATCAAAGGATGGTGGACAAAATATTTCAGCCCTACATAGGTCGAATGTGGAGGTATCGTGAGACGACATCGTCGTCAGCAAGGAAGAAGCCGCATGTGTGGTCGACCTCGGATCGTCCCGGCCTTCTTCGAAAGATCAACCTAAAGCCGAATCCCGAAATGCACGTTTGCGATCCGGTGCGAAAGTTCTTAGGGTCTTGGGTTTCACAAGAAGGGCTAAAAGCAAACCCGACCAAGGTCCAAACCATTTTGGAAATGAAGATGCGAAGACCATAAATAGCGTACACAAGTTGACGGGTTGCATAGCCGCACTAAGCCGCTTTCTTTCAAAAGCCGCGGATAGCGACTACCCTTCTTCAAGATACTCAAAGCCCCGAAATTCTCATGGATGAGGTCCACAGTCCGCCGAAGACCTCAGTCTTACCTGCCAAGCTCCCCACTCTATCCGTCCCAAAGAGGAGAGGTCCTTTCTCTACCTCGCCGCCTCGGACGAATCCATAAGTGCGATCTGTGCGAGAAGAAGGACGTCGGCTCCGGTTTATTTCATCACCGAGCACTAAAGGCCGGAAGCGAGGTATCGGCCCGGAGAAGCTTGCTTAGCATTGGTAAATGCGCGAGGAGGCTACGTCCGTTTCCATGCACATCGCATACAAGTCCTCATGACTACCCACTTCGGCAAGTATTGACGAAGCCGAAGCATCGGGAGAATCGCGAAATGGGCAATCGAACGGGCGAGCACGATATAACCTTCCGCCCGCCAGCCATCAAAGGTCAAGCCTCAGCGGTTTCTTGCCGAGTCTAACCGTCGAAAACCGAAGCCCACCGAGTCCGTGTCGACGATGCCGCCGAACCCATGGCTGAAACACCGAGGAGTCTTGGCAACTCGTTGACGGGCTTGAAACAAAGGTAGCGGGGCAGTATCTTACTCCTAGGCCCGGACGACGAGATCGCTACTCACCGGTTCACATTCAAAAATACGAATAACGAAGTGGAGTATGAGGCATCGATCGCAGGACTTCGCCTCGCTCAAAGTCTCGAGATACGAGCCGTGCAAGTTCACAAATGACTCTCAAGTCGTTGTAAGCGAAATGTTGGGAAAATACAGTAAAAGCGAATGAAGAAGTATCTCGAAAAGCAAAAGCTTGCAACGGACTTTCTCACTTCCGGATAGTTCGCATCCCAAGGGAGCAAAATAGCCGGTGACATCTTAAGTAAATTGGCTCGCCATCAACGAGCCCGCCATGAGAGGAAGTCCAGCGGGAGCATAAACGATGCGAAGACGGAGCCGAGGTCAACATAGTCTCGGATGAAGAACCCAATTGGATGACTCCCATTCGAGAGTACGGAGAAGGCGAATCGCCTACGACAAGTTGGAGGCTAGGAGGATCTTGAACAAATCTCTGCGATATACAATTGAGCGGAAGTCTGTCTGAGAAGTCATATCTCCAACCTCTCTTAAGGTGCTTGGGTCCGAACCGAGCCAATTACGTTCTCACGAGAAATACACGAGTTGTTCGATGCGGAAGCCACATCGGACCCCGGCCTTGTCAAAGAAAGTCATGCGATGGGGATACTATCACCAACAATGTTCCAAGACTCGATAGACCTCGTAAAAAGTGTCCGAAGTGTCAAATCCATGGGAACGTGCAAAGGCTACCCTGGACCGACCTCACCTCCGCATGCAGAGCCCTTGGCCGTTTATGCAATGGGGATTGACATTGTGGGCCCTTTTGTAAAGCACCGGGACAGCTCAATTTTAATTGTTGCGATCGACTACTTCACCAAGTGGGTGAAGGCGAGCCCTCGCGAAAATCACAAGCAAGAACGCCTCACTTCGTATGGAAGAACATAGTGTGTCGCTCGGCATCCCCATATCCTCCTTTCGGATAACGGAACACAATTCACGGATAAGGCATTCAAAGATTGGTGTCAAGAGCTTGGATCCATCAAAGTTCACGTCGGTGGCCCATCCTCAAGCAAATGGTCGACCGAAGTTACCAACAGACCATCGTAAAGGTCTAAAACTCGCCTCGACCGAGCTAAAGGCCTCGGGTGGAAAATTTACCGCAGTCCTATGGTCGCATCGAACAACGCCTCGGACCTCGAGCGGAGAAACACCATACGCTTTGGTGTATGGAACCGCGATGATCCTGCAGAGATCGGAGATGCGAGTCCTCGCACCATCGACTTCTGCGAAGCAAATGGGGAAAATCTACGAGTGATCTGGACCTACTGAAGAAAGAGACCTCGCCACATCGAGGAAGCTCGGTACAAGCAACAAGTAGCTCGGTATTACAACCAGCGTTAAAACCGACAATTCAAGTGGGCGACCTCGTACTCGACATAATGAAGTCAAGAAAGCCAAATTTCGGCAAGTCGGAAGCCACATGGGAAGGACCTTCACCGTCGACGAAGTCCTCGGCAAGGGCCTATAAGCTCGCCCAATTGTGCAGTGAGCAATTACCCAACGCATGGCACATCATCCATCCGAAGAAATATTATGCATAAGTGTCGAGGGTCGGGTCTTGTTCGGTCATATTTTTAAAGTCCTATTTAGAGTCCATCTTATTTGGTGGTCGCGTCATCTTTTATCAATAAAATCTTTATTTTCTGAGTTATACTTGTCACTAATGCATAATTAATCTTCGCATTATTTACCCTCTACGGAGGACAAATTCCTCGACGGAGGTCGATTACATCGCTTAATCGCATGTAAATCTAAGCGCCGCATGCTCACATACGAGATCGGACTACCTTCGTTTATTTTGAGCGTTCTCTATGTGAGCGAAGGGACCACCCTCCCGATGACCTCGGCAAAAAGTGAACCATCCCTACGCACGAGATCGACTACCTTCGTTTATTTCGTTCTCTCTATGTGAGCGAAGGGACCACCCTCCCGACGACCTCGGCAAAACAGAACCATCCCTACGTGCGAGATCGGACTACCTTCGCTTATTTTCGGCGTTCTCTCTATGTAGACGAAGGGACCACCCTCCCGATGACCTCGCAAAAATGTGAACCATCCCTACGTGCGAGATCGACTACCTTCGTTTATTTTCGAGCGTTCTCTATGTGACGCGAGGGGACCACCCTCCCGATGACCTCGGCAAAACAGGAACCATCCCTACGTGCGAGATCGACTACCTTCGTTTATTTCAGCGTTCTCTCTATGTAGCGAAGGGACCACCCTCCCGACGACCTCGGCAAAAAACAGAACCATCCCTACGCACGAGATCGACTACGCCGTTTATTTTGAGCGTTCTCTATGTGAGCGAAGGGACCACCCTCCCGATGACCTCGGCAAAAATGCAGAACCATCCCTACGTGCGAGATCGGACTACCTTCGTTTATTTTCGCGTTCTCTGTGTGAGCGAAGGGACCACCCTCCGATGACCTCGGCAAAAACAGAACCATTCCTACATACGAGATCGGACTACCTTCGTTTATTTTGAGCGTTCTCTATGTGACGAAGGGACCACCCTCCCGACGACCTCGGCAAAAACAGAACCATCCCTACGTGCGAGATCGGACTACCTTCGTTTATTTGAGCGTTCTCTCTATGTAGGCGAAGGGACCACCCTCCCGACGACCTCGGCAAAAAAGCGAACCATTCCTACATACGAGATCGACTACCTTCGTTTATTTGAGCGTTCTCTCTATGTGACGAGGGGACCACCCTCCCGACGACCTCGGCAAAAAAGGACCATCCCTACGCACGAGCGATTTCTTCGAGCGGAATTCTCTACGAGGACGAACTACTTTGGCATATTACTCTTGTTCAAATACAAAGTCAACAAAACCATTCTTATTAAATAGAAGATGTACAGTTACATTTTACATTTTACGAGGACGGAGCGGATCGGGAAAAGGCGAGCGAATCCCTAGAAAAATCGAATTCACAGCTCATCTATGCTAATCCTACCTCTACCTCGTCCTCGGTCTATATTACGGGCCCGGCGGGCGACCTCGGTCACTGACGATGCAGCTCTGCGACCTCGGCCTCGGCCACTGATGACGCCCGGTCTCGGCGCATGGAGGTCCACGGCGTTGAAGCAATAGCACGCCTCTCTTGCGCGCCCACTCCGGATCGTCATAATGTGGCTCATTTATTCTAGACTGAGAAGCTCCAGCAGAAGAAGAGGCCTCTGCATCCCGTCGAAGTATGTCATCGAGTTGTGGTTGTCGAGCGATCACAGTTTTGTATATGCTCCCGAGCCTTTTCAATTCAGCGTCCTGCTCCGTAAATTGCCAAGAGGTCCGGCCATATTCGCGCCTATACCTCGAACAACGGGCGCCTCGACAACCTTCCTTTACTTGGGATCGTCATCCCACCATTTCGGTGGATAACCTCCTCGTACTCGGCATGCTCCTCGGCTATCACCTCGGCCTTCTCCTTGGCGACCTCGAATGCCTCCTCCAATTCTAAAAGGCGAGCCTGGAGCTCGTCACAGCTCTCCTGAGCGGCTCTATGCTTGACATCGACTCACATGCGTGACCGAGCCGCCTTTATATGGAGGAGTTCGACCTCTTTCAACTCAAGAGCTCGCGACAGGTCTTTGATTTGATTCAACCAAGGAGAAGCATCAAGCATTTCAGAAGACAATAAAAAAAAAAAAAAAAAGATAAGTTTCTTGACATAAACTTGTAATTTTATTAACATGCCCTTAGGCGAAAAATTGTTGTACATTTACATTCAAAAAAAAAAAAAAAAGATGCGAGGATCAATCGACCCTCCTAAGCTTCGCCATGTCCACGTTCGCCGCCTTGCCCTGGATAGCCTCGGCCGGCCTCTTGAGAACTATCGAGTCTCGACGCCTTGAGCGTCGGTAGTCTCCCACCCCTTGCATGATCGGTCAATAGAGCCTCGGTCGGGATCCCGATCCACGAGACAAAGCGCCTGCACTCCGCGGACAAAAGAACGGAGGAGGAGGCAGGCTCGCAAACGGAAGCTCGCCGAGGCAGCCGGGACGAGCACATCAAAGTAGGCTGCCTCGTGACAAGATCCTCGGTCTCCTCGTACCCATACTTGGCTTTGTCCAGATCTGGGTAGTCTCGGCGACCTCTTCGATTGCGTCCGAGACGGCTCGCTGTTAAGCACATCACCGCGTCGAGACCATTCCCGAGAAGCCCGCCGGCGAAATGCCTCTCCGCTGGCCGCGAGCGTTTCTCCCGAGCTCGCCATATCCGCCTCCCGACGGCGAACTGTTCCACTCGGCCTTCATCGAGGCAACCTCGGCCCCGCCGCCTCGGCCGCCTGCCCTCACCGACCCACCGCCTCGCCGACTGCCCTAGCCGCCTCAATGGCCGTCGCGTCCGCTCTCTCGTTTGACGAGGTCCGGGATCTTAGCCTCGGTCTCGAGACATTTCTTGAGCAAGGAGGGTATTCGAATCCTCCACCTCCCGAGCATACCGGGCCACCCACAACCGCGACACGGCACTCTTCAAGTAATCCGATATAAGATCGGATACTCTTGACACCTCGCCGCCACGTCCTCGACCCCTATACAAAATATACATCAGTCGGAAGAACACAATTTGGTTACTACCGCACAAAGTATAAGGGCGGTATGAACCTCGTGAAAGAGACGAGGTGGCGCTTAGAACCGACGATCTAGACTCACCTCGGCAAAGAACCGAGGGGCGAGGACTTCATCCTTCCGCCTCTTCAAGCGCTTGATGGCTGCGGCGAAGGGGATCTCGAAGGCCCATAGTCATTTCGGCATGGCCTCGAAATCCTTCAGTCGGAGACCTCGGCTCGGCCACCGAGATCGGTTCGACCACGGAGATCGGCTCCTTCCTTTCTTCTTCCTTTCCTTCAGGGTTCACTTCAAGGAAACACATGGGTCGGCGTGTCGTAACTCATGAAATAAAGAAAGAAAAGAGGAGAAGAAGAGGCCTCACCCTTCACCGACTCCACCCTGGAGGTAGGATCATAAGGGCTAAGCCCCGCCTCTGCAAGCTCGGCCTCGGAGAAGACCTCGTCAACAAGGCCTACTTTGTCCAGCGCCTCCTCCAAGTCACCGAAGCCCTTGTCGACATACACATCGGCGATCTTATCAGATCGCCATGGGAACTCCATATGTCCCTCAAACCGACAGAAGAAGAACTTCTTCGGCCAGTTGGAGATCTTTGATTTAATCTTTGCTTTGAATTTCCTACGGGGTGATAAATAATACCACCCAGAGCCTTCGATTCTGCAAAAGCGAAGGACGAGCCCCAAGGTAAGAGGAAAATTATGCCTATAGGCATAGACACCTAGGGCGCTCATATGCGGAATGAGTTCGGCGAGAGTTGGGCGAGATAGCCGAACATCTCTTGGAACTCAACATGTACATAAGGGTAAGGAAGGCGAAGGCCGGCTTGAGGCCGCCCTCGTACACGGCAACAAAACCATCCGGAGGCACAAGCCCTATCCTCCTGGACGGGGCAACTAGCTCAATACTAGAGGAATATTATATTGAAAACATATATCCCTAATGTCGAAATACTTAGAATTGAAGAAAAAGAAGACACTTTGCCGCAATCCCCACGGAGTAAACGCAGACTACACTCGGCAAGAGGCGTATGGACACGGGTAAAAGCAGCAAAGACACTAAATCGACGGGAAACAGACACGATTTGGCGCTCGAGCGACTCATTAGGAGAAGAGGAAGCCATTACTTACTATTGTTTATCGATGAACAAAGCGTAAGCTTCAAATCGTCGATGGCGCGAATAAAATGTTTCTCGCAAAGGCGAAGGTTTTTGAAAATCGGAGAAATGAAGAAGCAAGTGATAAGAGATATTGCGTATCAGGAAGACATTCCCTAATATGCACTTTATCGGAATCCAACCGTTGCGATTTAATGCGCGTTAAATGCGTATCCGCGTCCCGATGCTCGACAGCGGCGGAAAATCCGTCTTAGTCCTCGGCCTAACACCTTGACGACAGAAGCCATTCACAAGACCTCGGTTTAAGCGCCTCGTCGAGTGAAGCCGTAAGAAGACCTCGACCTAACGCCTCGTCGAATAAAGCCCGTCAAAGACCTTGTCGAACGCCTCCTTAGGGTGAAGCCGGCCCGGAAGACCTCGGCGGACACATCTGCGCGACAAACCCCGCCGTCACAACAACCCCAATCCATCATGACCTCGTTTCTGCGTCTTTTGGGGGTTGTGATAGATCTGACCCAACTACTGGGCCCAAGCATCGTGCCCAATACAATTAAACGACATCAAGCTCGGCACGGACAAGTTCGACCTATGAAGAATCTGAAGCGGTGGGAACGCAGAAAGCTCGGCCATATCTAAAAGAATCTAATTCAAGAGGGATAGGATCTCGAATCCTAGTTAGAGAAGACTTGGATTCAAGATCTAGGTCAATACATTGTGTATAAATAGAGGCTAGATTAGACGACATAAGGCATTCACTCTCTTTGTAATCACTTCCTATACTTTCAATACACATATTCTCTCTCTTGCCCCGTGGACGTAGATCTTATTCACAGATCGAACCACGTAAATCCTGGTGTTCTTCTCGCATTTATTTCCTTACAATTTAAGATCGATCACTATCCTCCTCCCCGTTCACCTAACAAATGAAGTGGCACAAAATTACTATTTATGATTTTCCGTTCCCCCCTCACACACCAGCATTGGACTATTGCGAATGAAGTGGCACAAAAAAAGTCATTGTTACTTACTAATCGAACCTGAAATAAGAAGGTGAATATAACACATATCCCTTCCATTCAAATTAAAAGTCGTTTTAGGCTTTAGCTCATATATTAATAAATAAAAAGAATACCCATATCAACCTTATTTAATGACAATTTAACTCTAATGTAAACTTTATTTGGGAATAAATATGTTTTGCATTAATTAATGAAGGAGTTGAACAGAAATGGATATATATTATTAATTAAAAAGGTAGTGTTATTTAGACATATATATTTATGTATAAATCTTTATACTTTAATTAAATCAATTTTTTGTGAATTGTAATCGATTGAATCGATTTTTTTCTATGCATTTTAATATTTAGACTAATTAATCCTTTAAGTATTTTGTATGAAAATTATATACAAAATCTATATAAAAGAATTAATCTATTAATCAATTAATAGATATCAAATCATTGACCAAATCGTCCAACATATCAAAAATTCAGATGTATTTATCATCATACTCATGCGATATATACTGGTTTATTGCTTTAATTGTGCTTGATATATAGATATTGGATGATTGGCTAATGTTTGATATATTTTTGTCTGATTTTATGTTTTGGATGAATTATGATAATTATTACTATTATAAAGTCTACAAACTATTTACTATAAATACAATATAAACTGTATATCTCTACATATTATTTGAATAGATTTTGGTAAAATACACGTCCACATATTTGTAGATTTAGGAAATTTTACTAATACTTTTTATTTATTTCGTAAAATTTAAAACGAATTACAATTACGATTTTGTTTCCTCTTCTTGCACAGACATAATTATT
The DNA here is from genome assembly GCA_036937905.1 of Salvia rosmarinus. Taxonomy (NCBI): domain Eukaryota; kingdom Viridiplantae; phylum Streptophyta; class Magnoliopsida; order Lamiales; family Lamiaceae; genus Salvia; species Salvia rosmarinus. The sequence goes on along the minus strand of CM072815.1, from coordinate 88,381,589 downwards.
AGTTTATTACAATATTTAAACAATTTAAGGAATGTGAATCTAATCCTATTTGAATTTATTTAAATCTTATGAAACAGTTCTAAAATATTTATTCGAGTTTAAAATTATAAAATATATATTAGTTCAATATATTACTACAATTAAAATAACATTTTAATAATTAGAGTAGTAAAAAAATTATTATTATTTATTATAATTCATAAATTACAAAACTATTCACATATAAACCTTAAAGTTTAAGAAAATATTATTTGTAGATGACACGAGTTTAATTGAATTGTTGATGGTTGTTGTTTGAGTGAAGAAATAGTCACACCATGTATTAGGTTGTGAGTAATAGAAATATTTTTTTTGATAAATAATAAATGGTTATAAGATTGAATAATAAATAATAGTGTCATAAAAAGGAAAAAGTGTATCAATTGTGAATACCGAATAAAACAATTGTGATACATTTATTGTTGACGGAGAGACGAGACTAAAATATTTTCCATACATTGCATGGTTGGTATACTAGTATATCATAAAGATAATTGATTAGTAGATCATAATGATAGCAACATGATTAATCCACTAAATTTGTGGAAAATAAATATTTAATTAATTTGAAAAGATATGGGAAAAAGATTTGAATTCAAAACGTAATTATTAAAAAAATAAATGTAATAATATATGAGTCTATTAGTAATTTTTTATTAATATATATAAATAATAAATCTCCATACTTAGTGTATTTTCACATAAATATCCATTTATGTCTTGAGACATATATGTCTAATTTACATTTAAAAATTACTCATATTAACCTTATTAAATGATAATCTAACTCTAATGTAAACCTTATATGGGAATCAATAAACTTTGGATTAATTAATGAAGGAGTTGAACAGATCCGGTTTGAAAGTCAAAACGACAAATAAAATGAAAAGAATATAAAAATTCAAAACGACTTTTAATTTGAATAGGGGTGTGTATAAAATATAGAATGCAAAATCTGTCCAAACTAAAAGCCATTGAACGAAGTTGTTTGATTGAGGAAGAATGCTGTATTAGGCTTTACATTTTTTTATTTTCTTTTTGGCATGGTCTTTTTTTTTAAGACATTGAACGAGATTTAACACACTTTCACAACGTTATGTACAAGATTTATGTATTATTACAAATTTACGCTTTGGGAGCTAGAGCAGCTACATTTGTCCATTTTATAAATAAACTACCGATTCAAGAAAAGGTATATGATTTTTCAGAAGAAAGTGACAATAGAAAGACTTTGTATCTTTTACCTAATTTCAATTTCATAAAACGAATAACTAAACTAAGTTTTAGTTAAATAAATCTTGACAAGGATCTGAATATACTGCATTAGGATCCTAGTGTATAACCAGAATAAGGTAACTAAAAATAATCAATAAATAAATGCTAATGCTTATCATATTTGAAATTTTTAATTATTCAAGTTATTTGACACACATGGATAATAAATTATTAGAATATTATGCAGAAAAAGGTCCAAATATGAATTAATGTGCAATCCTATTACAATATACTGCTATTTAAAATAAAATATAACATCAAAGATAAATAAGTTGCTACTGACATATCATTTCATCATTGTGAAACCATAATTTGAGCAGCTCCGCAAATTACCAGAATAAACCACCTTCTCTTTATCTCTTTTACTAAAATACTTGATTAAATAATCTTCAATTCAAGCATGTGTCACCAGAAAATTGAAAAGGGAATTCTTTTTGGAAACTTTTTAATAATAGAATCTGCTAGTGCTAGCTTCTTGTTAGTCCAAATGAATACAAATTTTTAAGGGTTTAGAAGACCAAATGCCAAGGAGCCAGGGCCCAGTATCAACCTCAACAATCAACATATTAACTTTACTTATACAAAAGATGTCATATTTTATAACTGCAGAATGACAATATCATTAACAAAAAACTTTGGTCCTTAAACAAATCTTCCACAGTTATTTAACTTTTGCAACACACTAATCTAAGAAATATACATATTAAATTATTTAAAAATTCTATAAAATGCAAAATGACACTGCAGAAGTTATATAGGAAATAACATGTAGAGTCGCTAAGATGAATAAGTAGAAAGAAGATATGTAAAGTTTCATATAAAGTCAAACAGACATAAATTTGTAATAAAAAAGTTAATTTCTAAACGTGATGAAATATACCTGAACTTTTACAGATGTTGACTCTTGTTTCTACTTGATACTCCATTATCATTTTGCTTTCTATCACCCTAAGGGTGATTTCTATGTTAGAAACCATTTTGTTTTTAAATATTTCTCTACTTTTGGTTTCTACTTGATTCTCCATTAAACATGGTCCTAAATAACGTACATCAGTAGGGTTTGCTTGTCTTACGTATTGTTTAAGACATCTTGTTATGCGAGTTTTGTTGTATATGTAAATTTGCTTTCATACAAGCTTGGATGATGTGTCGGCAGCAGAGCTAACATTCCGAGGGCCATGCAGATTATTTCTGTTAGTCATCAGTTACTTAGTTAGGAAGTTAATTTTTCTTTCTTATTATTGATCTTTTGATCGTGTGGCTATTATCCCTTCTCTGCATTATAGAAGTTCATATTTGTATGTTTTTGACAAGTAGTAATAATCTGCAAGATAGACAGATAGAGAAGATCAAGAAAGAAGAGAGCTAAGCGTAGCCTTGTATTGGAGCTCGAAGCTTGTTTCTTGTAATCTTTCTTCGCAAGACGTTTAATAAACTCCGATCACCTTCTTCGTGGATGTAGACATTGATTGTCGAACCACATAATTTTCAGATAATAAAGTAAATTAGAAGTTGAAAGTCGGCAGGTACTGAATTTTTTTGTTACTACAATTATGGCCAGGAATCCTTGTGCCAGGCCAAAGATATGATTCTTTTATTTATTTTTTTGACCAATTTCGTGTATTGTTTTTATCGTGAAGTTATGAAATTCGACATACAGTTTATTGCCATGACAACTTCATTTACTTTCCAGCAAGGGATATGACTGGAAGGATAGAATTAGATACTATTTGATTAGAATAATCTTCCTGCTGGGTTGCAAAGTATAGCCTTATGTTTTCTCTAATCATATGGAAAATTCAAATGGACCCAATATTTTACAACAATCATCCCAATTTTAATATAACACAAGAAAATCTTGTGAAAAAATAATAGTAACAGTCATTAAATAGCCCCTGCAAAATTATAGGACAAGAAAAATAGCAAACAAGATAAGTGTATCCATATGCTGGTTAGCTGATTACACTGCTACTAAAGCTGGCAAAAAACTATTGATCGGGGACCTAATGTATGTGTCCTGCAGTGCTCTCCCCTTCCAATTTCTGATAATTGAGAATGGAGTCCTTATGCCAACAAGTTCACAATCGAAAATGGTAGATTTCCCGTAAAAGAAAATATAAAGTCAATTCACTGTTGAATCATGTCTTAAACGATGTGACAGGATTAGGGGCTATGACTCACCAAAGATCATATAATCAAGAGCTTGTTTCAGTAAATCTCTTTCTCTGTGCAGCAAATGTTTCAGCAACGAGCAAAGGGAAAGCAATGGTTGCATCACAATGCACCTGATTCCACAAACAAGCCGAGGATTAAAAAGGAAGGAACCAAAACTATCTTTAACATAATGCATTTATAGGTTCAGAAAAGTCAAACCTTAACCGTCTTGGCAGAACCTCGAATTTTGCCCCAGGACACAGCTTCATCCGGACTAGCACCTGAATCACTCCCATCAAACTCTTGTGCAGTGTTAATAAACACCGCATAATCCGCACCATTTCGCATCATATTTGCATTACATATATGGTGCTTGGGGAGCCCTCCTCCAAGTATTATCATCCCAGTTTTCCTTAGCCCAGCATGGACAGCCTCACCATTCATTGCTCTAATATCTGTGATACAACAAAGGAGCATTAATCAACCTGGGGAGGTAAACCAGAATGGCGAATAATGGGAAGTGTTCTACCTTGTACTATGTCAACCACCAAACCAGGATTCTTGAAAGAGTGGAAGTACAACATGTCACCCAGTGAACCATCTGTTAAGCTAGGGCAGAAAACAGGGATATTGTTCTGCAGGGGTTGCATGAGGACCAACAATTCAAACATCATAAAAAAATCACATGTTAAAAAATTCTTATCACTCTATTGTGTAACAAATATCCCTAAATATGCCAATAAAGTTAGTACCATAATACTGACAGGCATCGAAAGACCTAATTAAGTAAGTTTCATATTCATCATTATGCTAGTAGGGGAAACAACAAGCTCTTAGTACCAGAATTTGATCCTGTTTGTCAAGCACCAGTTTGTGTGGTAAATACAGTCTTCAAGCATTAAACCATTTTTAGGAAGTAAAGTAACACCCCAAAATAGCAGCCTGCTTTGAACTGTTTGTATTGGCATTTAATAATATTTATGGAAAAAGATATTATTCTGTTAAATTCCTGAAATATAGACTATCACAACAAGAGTATATCCCTACAAGCAGCTAGCTCAGCTCTCTTCAGGAAACAATGTACGAAGACTAATATTTCTTGGGCTGGTAAGGGTTTTACCTGTACTGTCACTGACCAGCCTTCCATTACCAATTTCAGAAAAATGAGACGAGCAAGAAAATAATCTAATAACATCAATTTCAGTTAGTGCATAGGTGCACAAATGCTAAAATTGGCATTCATTTGGTTATATAAAGAAAATAGCAAAGGAAAGTAATATCACTTACTGACATAATATGTTAATCCACAAAAATTAGTTAATAACCTACTTCAGCTTTTGCAAGGCCTGTGAGTTTACACTTAGAAACTACAAGGTGTGAGGAACCTTAGTGAAGAACAATTGTAAGAACATGTGCACCTTATATGCCCAGTAGAGATATGAAGTCTCATCATTGATTTCTTTCCCCAGGCGTGCAATTACTTTGGACGGCGTCCACAGCACATTCTGCAAAAATAAGAGTTAGAAAATTGCGGAACTGGAATCATCTACATATATGCATGGACTGCCTTCAAAGAAGCAATATAAAATAGAAGCCTGAGTAATATGCAGAATTGCTTAATTTTACAAGAACAAAACACCACACGAGTGCATTGCATGGGCGGAATACTATTATAAATAGAAGCCTGAGCAGTATGCAGAATGGACTTCGAATTAAATATAAAAAGCTTTGAAGACTCAGAAACTATACCATGGTGGAGAAATCCATCAATGGAATTGCCAAGCAAACATGGGTTATGCAGTGTACAGGATAAACACTTTTTAGAATGTAACCATCACTTTATCAATTTTCTAAAACTTAACAAAGTGGGGTTTAGTGTAAAATTGAATGGGACTATGTTACCACACCCAGAGAAACACATCAAAAATAATTAATGCAAATGACAAAAGTACAAATTTTCTTGATTTTCTGGACATGATGAAATAGTTCTTAATATAATGGCAAGTTCTAGTGCTTCACCATCTTATAAGGGGGGAAAAAACTTCGGTCTTTAACCATAAAAGGGTCAAGCTAAAATACTTTTTTCAGCCTTTTCTAGTAACATAAAGCTGGATCACTATCCATCTAATGCGATAAAATCAGCATGATATAAGTAGTCAGCTTGCTCAGCAAATAAACTAAACTTCTTTAGCAAATTTGAAGAATCCTGGTGTTCTCAAGAGAAGACTTGAACTATCTGTTCCACCCTAATTTGTGAACATATAATATACTCCCTCCGTCCCGCTCTAAGTGACTCGTATTCCTCTTTGGGTTGTCCCACTCTAGGTGGCCCATACCCAAAAAAGAATCACTTTTACAAAAAAAATACCTTGAATTCCGTGAATCACACTATTTTACACATAAAACACAATCATCCTTAATCTACATGCCCAAAAGCAATGAGCCGCTTAGAGCGGGACGGAGGTAGTAAGGTATAACATGGTCCAAATAGACAGACAACTAACGGACCCCATAAGTACTATAATTTGCACACACACACACACACACACAAATAATTATATACAATAGAATGAATAATACCTGAGAATTTTGCTCATCTAACATCTGATCAAAAATGGGGATGATCCAATCCTCAAATTTACAGTAATTGTCATTAGGAACCAACAAATTACCAATGCGGTTCAGACCCTTTGAGCGCAGAACAGCCCCAGGCAGAGAAAAGGCACCTCTATAAGTCGGTGCAAGACACTTAACAAGGTCCTCCTCCACACCACCTGCTGTGGTTACCACAACATCAACCTGCAGACACATCATTAATAGAGCCCGACTCTCTCGTTTTGGGAAATCACAAATTAAATAAAGTAGAATTCATGTCCAAAATTCAGGTAATATTGCATGATATGGAATCATAAGGTTGAAACAGTTAAGATGAAGCTATCCATTTCTTCAATGTCTAACGGCTGCATCATCACATACAAAATTCCATTACAGCATCACAATAGCTATGTATCATATGTTCATTATCCTTAATTCAGCTTCTAAGTCTTTCCATGTCAATTGGCAAACATATAAGATGCACCGCAATAGTTAGAGTGAAACAAAATGCAGTTAGACAACAGTCAAACCTCAAATAAATCAATTCATCTTTAATTTGAAAATCTACCGAATCAATACAATCTCTGAACAGCACTCACCATGCGATGCTGGACGAGAAAGCGGATAATATCTCGAATACCGGAAGAGGTCAGATTCGAAGTAAAACCAAGAAACACTTTGCACCTCACAGAGTCTCTATAAGCAGGATCTCTCTCCTCTTGGCTGCAGTCTTCTGCCGGAGTCTCATCCGAAAGCCTCCAATCTCGCTTCAACCACAATCAAACTGATAGTAAGCGACAAAAATCATATACAATTGCACAACCCTCGCCTATTAAGAGGATTGCAGATTAACACCATCCATCAACATTTGGAAGATTAAAAACACTACTTTTCATAGAAGCAGCCCAAGTTTCCCATATACCAACCATGAGATTGAAATATTATCAACCAACTAAACACATAGTCGAAGACAAACCATTTCGTTAATTAGCTGGATGGCGTCGCTGAGATTGGAGGCCTGGAACCCGGTGACGGCCATGGACTTGAGCAACTCGTGGTAGTCGACGCCCTTGTTGAAATCGTAGCCCTCGATTTTGGCAGAGGCGCCTTCCAACGACTCGGATGCCTTGAACACTGTTGATCGTACGGTCTCGGGAAGAGTGTACCTTGTAGCTTCTCCCATGGCGGCAGCGGCGGCGGCGATGGTGGACGGTGGACGGATAGTTTAGTTTCAGCGTTAGCAAAAAGCGACTATAATTCTGCGATTCAACTATGGAATGAGACCAGCATAAAACTTTCTTTAAGAAAAATAGTTAAATAAAAACCCATAATATATATATATATTTTTTTTCAGTTTTCACCGATAAAACTTTTGGTTTTCGAAATCTTCAATAAATTCAATTTACTGAAAGATTTACTAAATCAGCCAGCAAGAAATCCAAAAAACAAAAATATTTAACCTCAATAAAACATTGCGGCTTAAGGCATCGATCTACACCAAGGCCACACAAATTTACTGAAACCGAAGTAGATAAAAGAAAATAACTTTCCATAAACTTGAGAACAAAGAAAAGATTGACAGCGCAAATCTAACCGCCAATTCAGATGAAATAAAATTCTCGTAGCTCGTCCAAAATTGATGGTAAAACCTAGGGAAATTATAGAATTAATGATTTCCACAGACACCATAAGAGAAATAATGAGTCCTACAAAACGATTATAAGCATCAATAACGTCAAGCAGCAAAATTATAAAAATCTGCTAAATTCAACGCCAGAATTTTACTGATTGAGAAAAAATAAAATAAATAGAAAATGCAGATCTACCATTTCCGGAATTAGGACGGAAGAAAATTTAAGATCTTTTAACATAGTATGATATTTGCAAATCAATCTCACAAAATGGGTACAACCTTCGACAAAAAAAACGAAAAAAAATACATTATCGTCGGTCATAACAGTAGAATCCCCGGAAGCAAATCGAAAGGCGAAAACCTAAAAAAAAAGGAGAACACAAAATTGCAAATCATGTGATTGTTTTAAGATAATTTCTATTATCTTACATTCTCAATTCCCAAGCTATATTACTTCATCGTTCATATGTGAACTTCAATTATGAATCACATACTTCGAGTCTATCCTCGACTCTTAACCTTAGTGTTATTCTAAACGTTATTACGTTATAGATTGTCGATAATCAAATTATGATTAGGATATTCTCAAACCACTAACTAGACTTAACAGTTGCAGTTACGTCCAAGTAAGTTATGCTTGACGACTTGATCGTATTAGCACGATAAATAAAAGAGGAGTCTTGATTTATGACTCGAGTGATCATATGCTATCATGTAAGTAAGTACTTTATGAATAGATGAATTCCTTAGGGAATATTAACTCGACTTTTGAGATATAAGGATCGACATCTTATGTTCGAATATTTGCTTACACATTACGACATTGTTTGTTTCTCTTAACTCGTCGAAGATTATATAAGTCGTATAATCGTTATTCGTTATCGAGTTGTTTTAACGCTCAATCTAATATCGTATTGGGTTGTCGTTATTGATTATCAACGTTGTAGCTCGGCTTTTGGTTTTTCTAACTTAGGAACTCATGTTGGAGTAACCTATTATTAATAGAAAACTCTAATTTGTGTCTAACTTTGATTCTCGTTAATTCTTTCTTAAGTAATCGGAATTGGTCGATTTCTTTTGGATTCTCATAGATAAAGTATTATGTTGTTTACGTTTGGGGTTTTATTTGTCGGCACAACATAAACATAACCATACAACACTATACAATACCATACACAACATATACTAAATCAAAGTATTAGGAAACCCTAATTTCTAACATAATACACATTCATTGTATATGTGTGCATAAGTGTTCCATTCATTCATCACAATCACAACCATTCATTCCAAGCTTATAGTTTAACTATCATAGTATCATTTAACATAGAATTAAACCCATACTTAGCTATTTTGTTACGTTTTCGATAATTAGCAACAATTAGCATATGTATCCAATAAATTTCAATAAAATCATGTTATACTCCTATCATACTATAGAGTTTAATTACCAACTCAATATCATCATATAAAATTTTAATTCATGGGCAAACAAGCATATAGTTTTCGGTAATCACAATTTAATGAGCTTTGATGTTCAATAAATTCCACAAAAATTATATCATGCTTATACTATATACTAAACATGAAATATCATTTCATATCATGCATTAAAAATTTAAACCCATGTTTTTCACCATATAATGATTTCGGCAATCACCTTATATATATACATATTCAATAAATTTCATACTTTCACAATATGGTTATATATGAAATAAACATGTAATATTAATATTAAACATCAACTAATATTTATAATATGAACCAAATGCTTGGAATTCTTTTTGTCCCCACACATATTTTATATATGTGTTCAATAATTCCCAACAATGCATATTAGGTTCATATTATTTCTAAACATAATATATCCTATCATTTTCAACAAATGAAATCAAATAAATCCTTATATATATATATATATATATATATAGTTTTCGGCCTTTTCATAAAAATAGGAGTAGTGTCTCAAAAATTTCAAGATTAATATATAAAGTTCATATCATATATTAAACATTATATCTCAACCATTTCTCAACAAATAAAATCAAACAATGGCTTAAAAATACTTAAATAAATTCTGCTCATTTTTGAAAAATAGGAGTAGTGTTTCAAAATTTTCAAGATTAATATATGATGTTCATATCATATATTAAACAATATATCTCAACTATTTCTCAATAAATAAAATCAAACAAAATACAAGAAAATTCCAAAATATTCTGAAAATTACCATATTTATAATATATGCTACTAATATATCAACAAGCAACAATATCAAATAATATTCATAAAATCATGCTTTATCACATATAAAAAGAAATAAAGCATATATCAAAAAATATTAAACATGCTCCAAAAATTCTGAAATTTTAACTACAGCATTAGAACATCATTCTAAGAATTTTTCATTCATGTCTTGAGAGCATTTGATGGCTCAAAAGTCACGAAAAATGAGGAGCAAAACTAGGGTTTTTTGTGAAATAAATCAAGAAAAAACCTAAAAAAATTCTATTCCATTACAAATGGAGAGAATGATGAGTACTACCTTTGTATGGTCTTAGAATAATTATTGAGGATTGGAAAGGTTTGAAATGGAGGATTAAAGGCTCCAAAGTGTGAAGAACAAAGAAGAAAATTTGAAAATGAGAGATAATTTTGGTTCCCAAGTGAAAGGCTGTAATGGAACGAAATTGATGCTGTGTTACAGCCTAATGGGCTTTCCTTAGCTCATTTGGGGTGGTCTTGGTGGTAGTTGGGAGGAGGATTGGTCAAATTACCCGTTTTGACATGTTAATACCGACTCTTTAAGTTTTAACGTGCTTTCGATTGATTTCTCGGAACCTTAAGATTTTATTTTATTAAATAGCCTTTAAATGACTTATTTCAATGTTTATAAAAATTTTATGAAGTTCGGACGACGTCCGATAAGTCAATTTCGAGTTATCGCGGAAAAACAGCGTTCGGTGATTAAATTATGCTCATTCGAAATTCTATTGAATTCTTGAGCTTTCATAATTTATTTGAGTCTTATAAATCATATTTTATTGATTTAGACCCTTGGTTCGAGTTTCGGATCGTTCGGATCAATTTAGGGTTTTCCCGGTATATTTTTCCCGACGTTCGGTTAAGTTCTTCAGGAATTTCTTTCAGAAATTGATTCTTAAAATTTCTAAATTCATAATAATATATTCCTTCATGATTTTAATTATTATCATTAATTATCATGATTAGCACGGACTGACAGTTGATCCGGCTCGTAAATAGTGCTTTTAAGACTGAACGGGCAAGTATGCCCGAAAATTCTCATTCTTTGGTTTCTCACATGTTTTCGTGAGAGGATTCTAGAAATGAAATCCTTTTGTTAAGATTCATTCTCGATCTTTCATTCTATGTTCAGGCTATTCAGAAACCCTAATCCGGTAGGACTAGTCACTAGTTTTTGATTTCTCTAGTTTTCGATCTCTGAATCGATTCTAATTCGTTTCGTTGGTTACCTTAAACATAATTAAGGTCTAAGAACCACAAATAAGTGATTTAAACATCACTAACAAAAGTTTTAAATTTTTCGGGTTATTACAGATATGTTCTTGGAACAATTAGATGTAAATACAGCTTTTTTGAATGGAATGCTAAATGAGACTATCTACATGGAGCAATGAGAGAGTTTTGTTCCACAAGGTCAGGAAGGAAATGTATATTTGTTAAAAAGATCATTATATGGTCTTAAACAAAGTTCAAGGCAATGGTATATTAGATTTGATGATGAGCTCTGGATTTTCGAGATCAAAATATGATAGTTGTGTGTATTTAAAAAGAAATGAAAAGAATATATTGACATATCTACTTCTATATGTGGATGATATGTTAATAGCTAGTAAGAGTGAAACTGAGATACGCAAGCTACAAGGACAATTGAAGTCAGTTTTTGAGATGAAAGAGCTAGGCTGTGCTAGAAGGATACTTGGAATGAATATTATCAGAAATCAGGAACAAGGGAAGCTGTGTTTATTACAGGCATATTACATAGCGAAAGTGATAAGAAAATTCAAAATGCATGAAGCAAGGAATGTGACTGTGCCTATATCTCAGCAAGCAAAATTTTCAATCACTCAATGTCCAGAATCAGAAGAAGACAAGAAAGACATGTATTCAATTCCTTATTCTAATGCAGTAGAAAGCATCATGTACATGATGATATGTACAAGACCGGATCTTGCATATGCTATTAGTATTCTGAGTAGATTATGTCGAATCCGGGCAGGGCTCATTGGGAAGCTATAAAATGCGTTTTCAGATATATAAAAGGAACTTCAGATTGTGGTTTAGTTTTTGAGAAAAAGAAAGACATGTAGGAAATCCATTAATAGGTTTTGTGGATGTTGATTATGCTGCGAATACAGATTGTAGAGGATCTCAAACAATATACATTTTTACTCTATACAACACTGCGTAAGTTGAAAATCCATGCTACAATCGGTTGTAGCTTTATCCACTACCGAGGCTGAATTCATGGCCATGACTAAAGCTGTGAAAGAGAGAGTTTGGCTGAGAGGTATGTTAAGTGATTTTGGAATTCATCAAGAAAATGTTGAGATATTTTGTGCCAATCAAAGTGCTCTACATCTTGCTAAACATCAAGTCTTTCATGGGCGATCAAAACACATTGATATTAGATATCATTTTATAAGAGACATGGTGAACAAGAGACTCGTCGTGGTGACTAAAGTACCTACTGAGGAGAATACTGCTGATTTTTTGACAAAAGCACTGCCAAGAGTGAAGTTCAAGCACTGTCTTGATCTGGTTAAACTTGAATGGATACAAAAAGGATATGAAGGTGATTGAAGCTTATTCTTAGCAAGGTGGAGAATTGTAAATTTGCTTTCATATAAGCTTGGAGATGTGTCGGCGGCAGAGCTAACATTCTGAGGGCCATGCAAATTATTTATGTTAGTCATCAGTTAGTTAGTTAGTTAGTTAGTTAGTTAGTTTTTTTTTTTCTTATTATTGATCTTCTGATCGTGCGGCCATTATCCCTTCTCTGCACTATATAAATTCATATTTGTATGTTCTTGACAAGTAGTAGTAATCTGCAAGATAGACAGATAGAGAAGATCAAGAAAGAAGAGAGCTAAGCATAGCCTTGTATTGGAGCTCGAAGCTCGTTTCTTGTAATCTTTCTTCGTAAGACGTTTAATAAACTCCGATCACCTTCTTCGTGGACGTAGGCATTGATTGCCGAACCACGTAATTCTTTTGTGTTGTTTCATTCTGTTAGAAGAATCTTTAATCGTGATTCAACAGTATATATATATATATATATATTTTTTTTTTTCTTTGTAGAAAATAATTGATTGCAGCCATAAATAATATCCTAATTAAATATTCGATTTTTTGCTGCAATGTTCCAATTCAATGTATAATGCTTGTGCTGATCTAATGATCTTGTATATTGCTGCGGCATATTTGCATGTTAATCTTGTCATGAATAGATTATATTATCTTCCATTCTTTTCCTTTATATTGCAAGATTATTCAGTACATTATTGTCATGTCAAGAGTTGGGATATGTCCCTAGTAGAATTTCCAACTACAAATCAACCAGCCTTCGTTACAACAAATCACAAAGACCGAGCAATACAGGGAAAGAAATCATTTTTTGAAGAAAAGCCATATCAATCTGCATTTGATTTGTATTGATAAACAGTCTCTCTATATTTCTTTTGTATATATGAATATATGAACACCTCCTGCTTGAGTAAGTTATTTACGCTGGAGCAAGCTGATAATCTTCTTGTGTTAGTTTCCCCTGCATCCATCGGAACCATGTGGCCTGCATTGTGCACCTCCCGACAGCCTCAGGCCCTCAGCCCCGTCTACTGAGAAAGGCGCAGTCGCAGCCGCAGCCGCATGCATCCATCTTGAGTTCCCTATTCATACAAAATGAAGAATCTAATGTATAGAGAAACAAAGAAATGGAGATGGATAACAGCAGCATACATATACATAAATGGAAGTAGATGATGTATTTATAGAGCAAAACAGATAGCATCCATGAGAATACAATGAATAATAGTTATAAACCAATGAAAAAGTAATCTTCGCCGGTTCAAACGGAGACATTGATGATGAAGATGTTCCTGGTTTCTTTCCGATACTTTCGAATTTCGATTTTTGGTTTGCTCCGATTTCGTTCCTTTTGAAAACTTCCGATGCGTGTATGTGTGTGGGGAGACATTAGAGGGGGAGACTTTGGTTAAATTTATTTCTTTGAAATTTTCAAGTAAATTGAGGGTGCGGTCCCAAATTTGAATTATTTATTCGTAATTTACTTTAATATTTCATTTATTGCCAAGAAAATGTCTGCTATAATGTGATCGTTTATTACTTACTCCATTACTTAGACAATTTCAATAGATTATATTTATCATCTTTAATACACATTTTATATATAGGGGCAGCTTTAAATTATTATTTAGGTACAATAAAGATACAATTTAGTCACAATTACACTAATATGTAAAAATTAGTAATTGTTCGTGCAAAAGTTCAAAATGAACAATTACACAAACAAGATTTGTAATATAAATATAATTGTCTAACTAGTCAAAATAAATTATTGTTGGGATAAATTGTATATGAGCTTAGATTTGGAATCTATATTTTATGTAGATCAATTTAGTGTATTAATGTGTTCAAATCCATTGTGGGATGAATGAACAATTAATGCACAAAGTTAGCTTCTTAATGGTGTGAATGATTTTCTATCGAACATTGAAAAATTAATGAAGTTCTAAGCTATATATAAATGATTTCACACATATAAGGAATAATCAAGTGTGCTTCATCTATGGTGCACCATAGTGAGTTTTTAATTAGCTATTTTATGGTTAATCCAAATGCCCGAGTTCGAGAGTCCTACTTTCTTCGTGACCGAAAAGATAATAATATAAGAATAACATATGTCATACCTTATTAGTCGAGTCTACGCGAGATTTGAAATTTGCAAAAAAAATATATTATCCCGTCCCGCTAATATTAGTTTATTACTGTTAGACATATAAATTAAGAAAAATTGTATTTTATATATGAAATAATATGTGGTATAAAATTTAAGATACTTTTTAATGTAAAATTCTTTAATGTAAAATTCTTTTTTTTTTTGGTATGAAAAAAATAAATAAAACAATCCAAAATCGAATACGAATCAATATATTAGGGGAGAGGGAGCATTAACGAGTAATGGTGGGGATTCTGCACGTGGATTAAAAGAAAAGCCACCTGCAGACCATAAGCACGAAATCGAAAACCCCCCGCGTATAAACAATCTGCGGTTTCCTTCTCCATTCCACCTTCCTCGTTGGAATCAAAATCAGACTATTTATCATATACATTTTCCCCCAAAATCACACACAACACGCACCTTCCGCCACTATTAGGGTTTTCTTTCCGCACAATCCAAGCGAAGAAAAATTCGAATAACAATTTCGGAGTTTCTTTTTTTTTTGTTTTGTTTTGGCGAATGGCGAAGAAGAGGAAATCCGAGGCGACGCGGCTGGACGAAGTGGATCGGGGCATGTACACCGCTTTCTGCGGCGCCGCCAACTCCCTCTCGCAGCTCTACTCGCAGGCCGTCAACCACCAGCGCCTCTCCTTCCTGGCCGGTGAGCGCCACGCCGTGGTTCGTTTTCCCGTCATCTTACCCCCTTTTTGTCGCGTTTTAGCATTTTTCGTGTGTATTTGAGTGTCGGAAATTTGATTGATGGTTGTTTGTCGGGAGCGATTGAGTTGATGGAGTAGAGAATTTTTGCTTGATACTTGACATGATGATTGATAATTTATATGTGTGTTAGTTTCGTGTGCAAATGTTTGAACTTCTAGAAATTCGATTGCTTTGTTTATGTGGCAATTTTGGTCTCTGTAATTCTTTCATCTCAATTATGTTTTTGTTGAGTTCTTGTTATTAAATTGATGTCTGAAATATCTCGATTTTCTCGATATGCGTGGTGTACGACAGTTTCCATGTATTGGGTAGTTGACTTCGAGTTCTACTTTTGGGTGTTTTAAGGATTTGCCTTGGTTTTACTCATCTTAACCTGTTTTCTGGTTGTAGGAGAAACTTTATAGTTGGCTTTTGAGGCAGCAAGAAAATGGTATTAGAGTGATGCCCGGTGACATACTCGCCTATGTGCAGGTCTCTCCTTTTCTATGATTTAAGTTGTGATTGCATTTTGTACATTTTGCTGAGCATTACATGATGTATGAAGTTGGGTTTTCTATGGAATTTTTTAACTCTTCCTTTCTTAGTGTCGTTCTTTAGCACTGTTGGTTTGTAATGTATGTTGTCGAATGAAGAATTTGTTCTTGAGTATGTTGAATTTTGTTTGCTTGAATTGTCTTTAGCTTAATTTCGATAAGTTGTTATTGCATAGGCAAATACCACATGAATGTCAATTAGTTTCGCTAGTTTCCTGTTAAATCAAGTCAATAATGTTTTTGCTATGTTCTGATGAATAATGTAACCAGTCATCTTTGTCTAAGAATACTGAGTTTTCAGCTATAGAAGGCCTTCAGTTAACATATTGATTTTCAGCTAAATTTTGGATCTTTCAATTTTCATTCACCTGCACTACGACACTTTTGAAATAACTAGAAAAATCATGGGATGAAAGGCTTAAGTAATTGTGTTTGGTTGGTTGTTAGTTTGGGGTAAAACGGCGACATGAGGATGTGGGAAGCTTACGTAATCTATATTAGAATGTTACGTAGATCATCACATTTCCACTGTAGATATCAATTTCTCCAGTAAAATTCACTATATTCGTGCCTTACAATTTGTGGAAACCGATTTTTGAGCGACCCAATTCATAGAATTCATTATTTGATGGTTGTCTGCTGGGAAGCATGGGTACGCTGGAAGGGCGTACTCGTCCGGGACGTCCGGGGGCGGACGGCGAATCGCCGAAATACGTCCCGGGACGTTTGACTCAAAAATACGTATTTTGACTTTTTAAAAAATACGTTCAAAATACGCTGGATTGAAAAAATACGCAAACCCTAATTTTGAATTGCACAAAACGTGCCTCAGCCTCCTCTCTCACAAATGACCTAATTCTCCACACCTTGTACCTCCTCTGCTGGTCGCCGCCTGGGCTCGCCGCAGCCTGGGTCGCCGCCGCCGCCGCCGGATTCGAGGTTCGATTGGGCTCGCGTCGCGTCGCGCCTCTGCTCTGCTGCTGCTGCGCCGTCGCGCGCGCCTCTGCTCGCCGTGGAGTCGCGCCCCGCCGCCGTCCTTGCCTCGCCTCGCGTCGCCGCCGCCGTCGCGCGCCTCTGCTCGCCGTCGTGTCGCCGCCGGTCAGTTCATCCTTGCATAATTAATTTATGCACACAAGGATGAAGAATGAAGAATGTTTTACTTGTTTTAGTCTTTAGTTGATGTGTTTTATGTTTATTAATGTATTAAGACATCTTTTTATTTGTTAAGTGCTTAGTTTTATTATGAATTATGACATTTTGTTATGGATTATGTGGTATTTGTATATTTTTTTGATAAATTATTGATATTTATTATATATAAAATATATATTAAATATAAAATATAAAACGTATTTTTAACGTATCGTATCTTCATTTTTGGAAAATTGACGTATTTTCGTCCCCGTATCGTATCGTCCCCGTATTGCGTCCCCGTCCCCGTGCTTCCTAGGTTGTCTGAACATCTATTCATTTTTTGCCTCTTGGATCATCATATTCTTTTCTCTTCTCATTCGTTTTGTTTTTGCTTCCATTTCGCTTCTTCCTTACTTTTTGTTTTGCCTTTGGCACTACAAGTTTAGAATAGAGGACAGACGTGCTTGTTAATGGTATGAATTGGGGCTTAATAGAAACAGTCACATCTCACCACCTACTTTTATTTTTCACATGTTTCTTTGTTTGTACATGAGCCTTATGTAAGCATTAGGTTATTTGTAAATTAGAGGATACTCAAAACCTATATGAAGCTTTCACTCTATAATTGTGGTAAAGTTTATTTATATGGAACTACATGTCTCATTAAATAACTTGGCAATCTATGATGTATCATGTTCCATTAGCCCTATATTTCAATTGCTATATTGCAGCACTCTTCTATGTTCCACCTAAATTCTGCATCCTTCACCTCTAATCTTGCGGTAACTTTGAATATTTTACAGAATGAACTTGATTTTGGGACGGAGGAGACTACATCTTTGCCACTCCTCACTCAGCAACTGTCTCAAACTGCAATGCAATCAGCTCACACAGGAATCCCAGTATCTTCAAATGTATCTGGCCCTTCAGCTGCTGGACAGGGATTGCGCTCTGCCAACTCGGACCAAACCAAAAACATGGTATTCTCCAACACTCTCTCTAGTCCCATTCGTCGGAGCCTCCAGCACTACCACCTGTCGCAAGGCGGTCAGTATGCAAACAACGCTATACGGGGCAGCGATTGTAGTGGCAACCAAACCAGAGATACTAACCCCCCCAGCTCTAACGATACCTCGATGGACATGCACACCGACAACCCTGGCCACGACTCGCTTTACTAGATTCATCTGCCCTCTAGGGAGCAAACAAAACAGCAAATTGTAGTTAAGGAATTGATGATACTAACTCAAAAGTGTGCACGAGGTTGCTTGAAGTGAAAGTGAAATTCTCTTGATCTTGGAGGTTTCTTTTCATGATATTTTTTTGCCTTGTGATTTCTTCTTTATTACATTTTTGTCTTGGTCTATGGTATCGATTTTTTTTGGAGCTACACACCCACGCACTAACCTCTCTAGATAAGTCACTTCCTAACTATTGGTTCGAAGGAAAAGTATCTTAGCAATTAAGCTGCTCTTTGTTGACAGCGGCTAATATTATTTTTCTCGAAAACCATATAAAATAATACAGAATTTGTAGAGTTTTTAGTATTGGGTCAACAACAGTCAAGTAGAGGAGTTCTGATTTACTTTTTGGGTTTTTTGAATCCAATACAGAATGTTCTATTTCAAAAATTATATATATATTTTATGTTTGTTTTATTATTATCCGAATGAGTTAAGATTCCTACTTTGTAACGAGCACATATGGTGCACATAATTTCCAATTTAAAAATATTCCAATTTGTAAATCTTTGGAGAATACTACGTAGAACCTATTGTCCATACCATCTCTGGCTTTATTTTCCATAAAAATGGTTTGATTTTGAGGATGGCAGAAAAATTGAAGTAATAATGAAAAGGTAGAATTATCGATCAAAATATATGTAAATTAACGCGTCAAATTTCCTCAATTAGTTAATTAATTTATGGAAAGAATAATTATCGATCAAAATATAGCTATGTAATTCGAGTTCTGGATTTTGAAGTTGATTAACCTTAACCCCCCCCCCCCCCCCTCAAAAATGCCGCTAATGGTATTTACGTCAATTGAACATCTAATTAATCAGCGTTAATGAATTATCAATTAGAGATAATATGTATTTACGTAAATTGTAAATATGTAAAAATCAAAGCTCGTTTCTAATTTTTTATTCATTTATTTGAATTAAATGAAAAAAATAAATCGAGCTTTTTATATATAATTTGTAAACTTTTTAATGCTATTCATAATTTATAAAGCATTAGAATCAAAAGAAATATATATAAAATAATATTATTATTATTATTATTAAAACAAAAACGTGAACGGTGCTTACGAAAAAGATAAGATAGTACATAGAGGGCGCGGGATGCTAATAAATTTGATGAAGCAGCCGAAAATCCGGAGAGAGAATGGCAACTCCTATGAGAGCAGAGAAGTTGCTCTTCTACAAACGAAAATATGTACTCGTCAAAATTGGGGAAGAAATGCTGACTAGACCGGTTTCCAGGGTCGATTTGAGGTCCGGTCTAACTGAACCAGTCCCAGATGCTGGAACCAATGAAGAAGCTCTTAGGGGTGAGTATTCGGATATTTGGTGGGTATGGTCAAAAAATATCCGAATTAAAAAATTTGGTATCGGATATTGGGTAAAAAACTCATACCCGACCGAAAACCATACTACCAAAATATATTTGGTTATAATCGAATTGTCGAAATAACCGATTTACCCGAACCAAATTAGATATTTCGGTTTGGTTCGGTTCGATTATTCGGTTATTGGACATTTTGCTCACCCCTAGCTCTTAGGGCATCTCCAAAGGAATAGCCAAAATAGCATCCAGCGCTATTTTTGCTCTAAAAAATTTCCAACCATACTGCATATTTTTGCTCTATTATTGAGTCATGCAACTTTTGCTGTAAAAATAGAGCAACAACTGTAGTTGCGCAATCCTCATTTTTAATTTCGTTTTTTTATTGTTTTAATATATAGTAATGTATATTTATTTTATATGATGTATATGCTATATTGATTGAAGTAGGATTTAATATATAGTAATGTATATTTTTTTTATTTGATGTGTATGCTATATTGATTGAAGTAGGAGGCTATTGCATATTTATTTTATTTATTTATTTGTTATATTTAATTATTTAAATTTTCTTTTAGAATTTTCTTTTTTAAAAATTAATATTGCACTGAAGATACACAAAGTGAAATACGAAATTACATAATTAACTAAAACCAAACATTACACAAAATAACTCAAGCTGAAATAATAACTATAATTGTATTTTTGTTGTTATTGTTGTATATTTTTGATGTTATCTTCCAATTTATCTTTGTATTTTCTATGACTTTTTGTTTATGCTATTTTATGGATATATAAGGTTGATATATATTTATTTTATTTATTGAGTGAAAAGCGTTCATCGACAAAGTTTGAAACGTCGTAAATTAAACTCACAACAAAGATGCACAAATTGAAATACAAAATTACATAAAATAACTAAAACCAAATAAAAATACATAAAATAAGTAAAGATAACATAAATTTAAAATACACAACTAACAATCAGAAAGACAACCAAATAAAATTACATAAATAACTAAAGATAACACAAATTTAAAACACGCAACTAACAATCAGAAAGACAACCAAATAAAATTACACAAAATAACTAAAGATAACACAAATTTAAAACACACAACTAATAATCAGAAAGACCACCACCGGAACCTCCAACGTCCGAAAATAAATTCTGAAAATAGCTAGAGTCATCTTGTGGTGTTATTCCTCGCTTTTGAAGAACTTTTTGTTGCTCTTGCCGAAAATATTCACGTCGTGTTGGATCACGAATCGTATCCAAATCAATCATTAAAATATTATCGTCTCTCAGCAACATCTTAGCTTCGGTTTTCATTTGAGCTGAAGCCAATAGTGTTTGCCGAAGTTTCTCATTTTCTTTTTCAAATATACCTAAAGCAGTAGACATGTCTTCATTCTTCTTTCTTTTCAATTTAGCTTTTTTAACACCATCTGGTCTCTGGGATGAAGAACCACCACTGGTAAATCCTTCATCACTATCTAAATTGAGAGAAAACGAGGACAATGAAGGATTAGGGGACTCCGGAACACTTTCTTCAGGTTGTGAAGATAATCCGCTTGTAGTTTCTACTTGTACAAAATCTTTTAGTATAGACCACACATGCTCAAATTTGAAGCAATTCTCATATCCTTTTTGTTGTATCAAGAGGTCATTTGCTCGCGTAATCTGCGTATGACATATAAAAGAAAATATTTGAGAAATAATAGACAAATTGAGATCAAAATGTAAATAAATAACCTCGTGAAATACTACTTACAAGATCGATTTCATTTGCCCCATTTGGATTCATATATTCAATTTGTGACAGACACCCATTGAATTTTCTTGTATCCTTCAAGATAGTTCCCATTCGGCATTGCAAATATCTTTGAGTAAGAGATTTTACTTTGATTGGAGGGTTGGGCTTTTCGGAGTGGAACTTTTCTTCAATCCTTTTCCAAAACTGATCTCTCGATTGGTTAATGCCAACGATTGGATCTTGTGAAATATCAAGAAAGATGCTACAAAGGTGTCGATCTTCACCAATAGAGTAGTTGGAAGAGCGTGACATTTTTTGGTTTTGTGTTGGTGTTAAAGAAAAAAAGTAAGATTGTAGTAGCAATGTGTATCAAATAACATGTGTTTGTTATATATTCATAGAGAAATGCTTTTGTGATGGATGAATGGATAAGATCAAAATAACAACGGTATGCATGTGAATTAATGTGAATAGTTTTGCTACATGTGAGTTATTGTGAATAGTTTTGCATGTGATATCTTAACTTTGCGGTGGTAGCTTTGCGGTGATGGATAGCTTAGCTTTGCGGGTTGGTGATAGCTGCGGTGATGGATAGCTTAGCTGCGGTGAGTGGATAGCTTTTAGCTTTGCATGTGATAACTTTGCAGGTGAGTGGATAGCTTAGCTTTGCAGGCGTGAGTGGAAAGAGATTTGCTAATTTGAAAAGCCACAGATTATGCTTTTGTGAATTAAATTAATGGATGAGATTGATTTGTGTTTTTCTGAATTGAATTGATGGCTGAGATCAAAACCACATGTATTGCATCAAACAATTATATATTCAAGATCTTATTCAACAATTTATTCACACCAATCCTCCTACTTTTCTCCGAAACCCAAAAAAACAAAAGCAACAACAATGAATTCCAATTGGTTGCATCAAAATCTTATGGCTTCTTCTTCATCCGACGATGATGAGGAACAATTGGTTTATCAACATATACAAAACAACAATAGTATATGCTCATTGATGATGGGACAAAGTTCCAGGCCTCGTGGAGGCTCGGTTCAAGGACACAAAACAATCTTTCGTGATCGAGAAGGAGCTGCTGCGAATCTCTTCAATTACTACTTTTCTGAAACTCCAACATACAATGATGAGAAGTTTCGTCGACGCTTTCGAATGTCTCGTGAGTTATTCTTGCGAATTGTTGATGCTGTAAAAAATCATGATCGTTGGTTTTTGCAGCGAAGAGATGCAACTGGCAGACAAGGTTTGTCTACCTTGCAAAAAATAATTGTTGTATTTCGTATTCTAGCATATGCACTTCCTGCAGATGCAACTGATGAGTATATCAAAATTGTTGAGTCAACAGCAATCGAGTGTCTGAAGAGGTTTTGCAAAGCAATTCGAGAGATCTTTGCGCCGCAATATTTAAGAACACCCACTGCTGCTGACGTTGTTAGACTTCTTTATATTGGTGAGAAACGTGGATTTCCAGGGATGTTAGGCAGTTTGGATTGCATGCATTGGAGATGGAATAATTGTCCGACAGCTTGGGCGGGTTCTTATGCAGGTCGAAGTGGACATCCAACAATTATTCTCGAAGCTGTAGCTGATTATGATCTTTGGATATGGCATGCATATTTTGGGATGCCAGGAGCTAACAATGATATTAATGTGGTGGAGACATCTCATCTTTTCACTAATCTTGCTAGAGGCCTTGCACCTCCTGCGCATTATGTGATAAACGGAAAGGATTTCAATATGGGGTATTATCTAGCGGATAATATATACCCCAAATGGGCAACTATTGTGCAAACAATTCATACACCGTTTGGTCCCAAAAAAAATTATTTTGCTCAAAAACAAGAAGCATGTAGAAAGGACGTCGAACGTGTCTTTGGAGTCCTCCAAAGTCGTTTCGCAATTGTGGCAAATCCAGTACGTTTTTGGGACAAAAATTATTTGGGAGATATTATGACTGCATGCATAATAATGCATAATATGATAATTGAGGACGAACGAGACTTTGATGCTCCAATCGAAGTAGCAAGAGACGTGCCACCTTCAGATGTTGAATTTGATCTACCTGAACCTGATCGATTTCAAGATTTTCTTGCTCGTTTTAGACAAATCAAAGATGCAGACGCTCATTTCACGCTTTGAAATGCACTAATTGATCATTTGTGGAATGAATATTCTAATTCACAGAATTAGAGTATATTTTATGTAACCTATTTTTTTTTCTTCTTTTGTTTAAGTTTTAATTGTGTTTTTTTTATGTAAGCTTGAACTATGTATTTTTATTTATGTATGTTTTAATTTTATGTTTAATTGTATTAATATAATATTAAGTTTTAATAATTGAGTTTTTTATTTTAATTATTGGAGGTTGATCTAAAAAAAACTAAATAAAACATTTAACTTAAATAGAGAAAGAAGAAGATTCTTTTTCTGCTGTAAAATAGAGTAGATGGTTGGGGATGAATTACTGTTTCGACTGTAAAATAGAGATAGAGATGCTGGAAAATAGAGCCAACGGTTGGAGATGGTCTTAGAAGGTGTGTATTAATGTTTCCGGATGATAATTATAAGTTGCTATCTGAATTTTGTTTCTTTTTCTTGAATTCTAATATGTCATGATTTGGTTTAATTTTACGATGATTAAATATGATTCATAAATCTATTTAAGATTTATAATAATTTATTTTATTTTATTTGTATTTTAGTTTAGTTAACAATGACCATTTGGGCAGATTTTTCCAAACTGGGCACACAATTTTAAAAAAAAAATTATAAAAACTTTTAATTTAGATTGGTTAAGAATAATAGTATAATATGGTATCTATTATTTATTATGTCCCTTACATCATCTTTTTGATAAAATTTAAGAGTAACTATATAATATATATTATATTCAGTTATAATTTTTTTGAGCTTGACTAAGAGTTAATTCGAAAGCGGCCAATTTTAGTATATAAATGATCATCGAGAAACGTGAATATATTTTTGGCTCTATGTAAAGTTAGCCTTGTTTATTCTTGAACTAATCCTTTCCGGTTTTCCCACATCGGGTATGAGAAAGTTAGATTGGAAAAACAAAGTATAAAAGAGGACGTCTGTACTTGTTGAAGCTCATACCTTTCTCGGCCTTTTGGCTAAGATCAAGTG
Organism: Salvia rosmarinus; assembly: GCA_036937905.1. Lineage (NCBI taxonomy): Eukaryota > Viridiplantae > Streptophyta > Magnoliopsida > Lamiales > Lamiaceae > Salvia > Salvia rosmarinus. The sequence continues at coordinate 88,357,019 of CM072815.1, read as the reverse complement.
TAGTATCTGTTCTTATCAGTTTAATATCTGATATGTGGGCCATCGGTCCACACGATATTAAATTACTTTTTAAAGGGGAAAGGCCCATGAAGGTAGCTTGCTATCTGGGCCTTCGTGTGTCGCCCATGCGTTGCACTATTGTACGGGCCTGGCGCACCCCATCAACCCCAGTCTAATTTTATTCATACTTTGAAATAGGTATATTTGCTCGTATTAAGGTTGTGTATTTTGGTGCAATTTTTAATATTTTTACTAGATTTTCAGCTGTTTAAATATATTTATTCATCTCTTTTGCCGAAATATATCATATGCTAATCTAAAAAAAGCAAAATCATGCGTTTTTTTAATTTCAAGTTCTGATTTATCCTTTTTCAGTTTAATTGATTGACGAAACTTGATTAGCTGTGCCACCTCCAAGCTCGATGACTGCAGACGGTGGCTCTATGCTGTTACTAGTGCATCTTCCTCGATGAAGCCATACGGCATAGTTTCACCTTCACCGAACCTCACATGGTGTATCTTCACTCACTCAAGGAGAGGCCAGTTTTTTTATCTCCTGTCTCGCTCAGACTCAAATTCGCATTTGCACTTCACTCGGATGACGATGGCTTCGACTCGGAGCCTTTGTGACATCAACTCGCTGGTCCACCACCAGTGTGTGAAGAGGGACATGGGAGAAGGGGAGGGAGAATGGAAAGAGAGAGCAAGTAGTGTGTGAGGAGAAAAATGAGAGAAAAAAATGATTTCGTGTTCGAGGAGGGATGGAGAGGGATACGCGTTGGTGTTCGTCGGTGAGTTTTTCGGGTGGTGGTGGTCGTTGGCGGCGTAATGGGAGGCCTCATCGGTCGTGCAGTTGAAGGATGCCACGCCTTTTTCACATACGCAACACAGGATCTTCATTTGATCAAATGGAGAAAGAGAAAGAGAGAGGAGTTAGGTGAGGCGTTGAAATTGGGTGGGATAAAAGATAGAATCATATAATAATTTGCAAATCCAGGTGAAAAGAAAATCCACCTTAAATTATATTACTGTCCTAATAATCATTCGGTATAGGAAATTTTTTGAATCATAAGTTAGGATATTTTTTTAAGTTCAAAACATTTAAGATATGTTGAGATAGCTTAGACATAAGATATGTATTTTAGATAAGATATGTTGAGATAGCTTAGATATAAGATATGTATTTTAGATTGTTGTTATATCTAGTTGTTTGGTAGACAAGATCTATAATACAGATAACTTAAAAACTTGTTTGGTAACTTAGTTTAAAATCTAGATTAGTCAACAAATTTACTATTATAACCTTATTACTATTGTATGGAAATTGATGGAATTACTCCCAAATGCAACAGTCATCATTTTCACCGTTGCTTAAATGCTTCCCTTTCTAAGATTTCTTTCCTCCACCACCACCACAAAAGAATGCAAACAGAGCAAAAGAGAAAGGCGAAAAAAGAAGCCCTCAAAAACTGCTAAAAGGCTTCAGCTTTACACTTCTCAAGAAGAAGCAAGGTATAGAATTTAGCTTTCACAGCTAAAAAGGAAAAAGCGCAACAGCCTACTTGCTCCTTTACTTGTGTTGTTAAAAAGAGAAGTCAAAATGAGACTATGCACCACCATTTCTACCTCCCCATTTCTCTCTCTCTGCCGCTAAGAGATCTGAATCTGTAGAAAGAAACTAAATTTACCGCAAATGGACACACGATTACCAACCCGCGGATGAAAACAAACTTTGTTTTTGCCCCTTGCTGTTTACTTTCTTTAATTTAAAGAAAAGAGAGAAAACTGGGCCATGAAAAATTCGGTATTGTAGATAAATACTTAAAAAGAAGCAGAAGGTAGCACCAAACCAATTATTATGCATGAATAACTATTTCTACTGTTGAAGTTGCTGCAATTTTATAACTTTAACAGAGGTGGAAGAAGAGGAAGGAGGAGAAGAAGACAACGCTCCTTTTGGAGGGTACATTTGTAATTTTATTTGCATATCTGAGTGTCTCATGCATATGGAATACGAGGCGGTGCAAACCGAGAGTTACCATTACCAAAGAGGCACAATGAATTAACTCGGGCCTGCATTTTATCACGGACTCATGAGATAACTATCTCATCTACCAAACAACCAGATAAAGTGAGATAAGTTCCCTATCCAGGGCATATCTCATCTACCAAACACCCTCTAAATAAAATAACAAAAAACACTAAATAACTACTAACAATAAAAACACTCACAAAACATCGGCCCATACAATACTAGGCCCGAACGGCCACATTCTTCCACCACAATAAACCCTAAATTTTCTATATATCTCTCACAATTTCCCCCCAGTCTAAGCTTTCTATCACTTGTTCGGATTGATCCATATCAATCAACTTTCTGATAGGCTTAGCTTGTGATTTCGCATATGTATTTTTGGAATTTCGATTTTTGGTTTGGGTCAGTGATGAAGAAATAGAATGCTGGTTTCTCAAAAAATTCGCAGCGGCCGCTGAGAACTTTCGCCTTCGCCGGGCTTGAGAGTTTCTGTTGCTTCAATCCTTCCTTGGATGTCTGACTCTTTAATCTCTCTCTCTTTCTCTCTCCTTATCTTAATTTCTGTATTTAAGTTTCCAAAGTTTTTCTAAATGTTCGATTTAGAGTAGGGACAAAACTTCTTTCCCCTCTCGCAATGAAAAATAATGTTTTGAGGGATGAATGCGTCCCTCAAATTTAACCGTCCTTCACTTTGTCATCTTTTTCGATCCGTAATTTGCTGGCCATAATTGGATGAAAATACGTTTAATTGATATTATCGTTAAATTTTATTTGAAGAAATTTTGAATACGGATGGATCGGTGATGATAAACTTAAGGCTGTTTCTCAAAACATTCGCAGTGGCCGCCTGAGAGCTTTCGCCTTCGCCGGGCTTTAGAGCATCTGATGTTTTCTCCTTCCTTGGATGTATGAGATCTTCCATATTTTTCAATTTTAAATTACTATCACCTTCGTAAAAAATGATTTTTATATTTTAATTTCTCCAATTTAATATTTATCTACTATAGAGATAAGACAGTAATTAAGATTAAAATTCCTAATTTTAAATTTATATAACTTTCAAAAATTAATCCACTAATTTGATGTTGATTTTTTAAATTATTTAATCAATCTTTTGAAAATTAATTTATTATAAAATTAGTCTTAAAATAAGAATTGAATTAGTTTTTAACTAGTTTTTTGGTAAATTGCAAGTATCTTATTGCAGACGAAATCAGTTTTATAGTATTAGAACTCTAGATTATTATATTGATCAGATGTTTAGTCAATTGAAATTATTGAATTTATTGTAATTAAGAATTACACAAGTATTTCCCCTCTGGCCCTCTCTCACCAGCATTTCATCAAACACTGAAAATTTATAGTTCACATTGAACTATTGCGAATGTAGCATTAGCTTTCTTCTTTCATGGCCACATTAGTAAAAGATTGTTATATCTTTTTCTTCTTTTTTGAATCAGAAATTTCTTTGGATGGATAAGCTATCGAGCTGTGTGAACACTGAACAGCACCTGAATTGCTGGCGAGTGAAAGAATAGGAATAAGAAAATTAGAAAGTTTGACCTTATCCTTAAATCTCTCATGAAAAATTACATCGATTTTATACAATGTCAGTGTTTTTCGGTATCAAAATATTCAGTTTTTATTGGAACATTTTTGAACTCGTGCTTAAATTACAATTTGAACAAAAAGATCGTGCATTGTTTAATTAAAAATTATATCCCATCATTTAAATCATGCGTGTTTATACTTTTTCAATCTGGACGACCTTGAACAAACTTTATAGTCATAAAATTCAAGCTAACCCTAATTAGGAATGCCAATGTCTAAACCATATAAGTTGGTCTTAATAAATAAATAAAGTTAGGATCGAATTTATATAACCTGTAATCAAAATTAGGCTATATGGGCTGAACTAATGGGGTTGCTGGGATAGTCGGGTCAGGTTGAGGGTTGGCCTGATGGGTTGGACATTTCTCTTTAAGAAATACAAATGATTTGATTTAAACTGAATAACATGACAACGGATTGGTCCAATTCACATCCATAATCTTAACTTTCACATATTGAACATCCACTTGTAATCATTAATAATTTTTCGAGCTTAAGAGGTCCAGTAAAAAAAAAGAGAAAATAATCGATAATGCATACAATTCTTGGTATATTTCACGATTGTTGGTGGAAAAAACTAGCTCCTTCGCATTCTTTCATCGCCGGCATGGCTGTCTTCTACTTCTCTCAAACCTGATCTCATCATGTATATGCTTCAATAAGGCGCCACCTAGTCACAATCAACACTTAGATATATATTCCTCGGAATAATCGAAACCGTATTCGGAGATTTTTCGCCGCGGGTATCAAGAATAACTAATGGGCTGCGTTCAGGCCAAGGGGGCGGCATGCAGCCCATCGCGGTGGGCGGCGATGCTCGAGAGGTTGAAACAAGACTGGGGCTACGTCAGAGTGGAGAAGCGTGGGGGCGAGTCTGGGGAGAGGAGGATCAGCAGGGAGAGCGAGAGGAAGCACGGCGGCGGAAACGTTTCGCAAAGGATATCGGTGAAGAAGATGGTTGCCGTTGATGAGAAGATGGTGGATGGATGGCCAAGATGGCTGGTTGAGAATGTGAAGGGAGATGCTTTGGCCGGCGGCCCGGCTTGGTTCCCAAAAGCGCCGATTCATACGACAAGCTAGCAAAGGTTGGTAATGAGAACTTAAAAAAAAATGGAATTGAATTTTGTTTTGTTGTTATTGAAATTTATCAAAAAAAATTACATTTTTCAAGAGAAATATATAGCTAGGTTGGATTGGATTTATGTTGTGTGAAATGAGTAGCATAAGACGTAGTGATAGTTTTATCATAATGATTGATTGATTTTTGCTAAGGTTAGTGATGAGAAAATCAATGTTTATTTTTTGTTGTTGATATTTGTTTATAAAAAAAATAAAAAAATAAAAGATAAGATTTTGTTAAGTGGGTTGTTGCAAAATATTTGGTTTTACGTATATATCTCCAATTGAGTTTCCCTTAACTTATATATAAACCAGGCATAAGATGTAGTCATATTGCAATTTGTTCCTGAATGTATCATAAAGATTGGAGTTTGATACACGAGCTTGTTACAAAATGTTAGTTTCACCTTACATGGTCGCATTCGGGGTAGCCTAGTGGTGGAATCCCGTTGAGCCTAATATATGGATTTTGCTACACGAGGTTAGGGATATCAATGGACGGGTTTTATCCGGATCACCAGGACTAATAAATAAGTATCGATTCTGGTTCTTGACCCGACCCATTAGATATCGGATCCAGACCAGACCCAGACCATCAACTATGAGTTTAGACCGGACCGGACCATCAAACTATGGGTCTAAATGGTCCGGGTCTAAAGTGGGTCTGGAACCGAAACTAGAAACGAATCGTTGTTTAAAAATTCAATGAGCTATGACCGGTTCCGGATCGATTCAGGTAAAACTCACTCATTGACATCCCTATATGAGATTGTTACAAAATGGTATTTTTCTCGAAATATCGCATATATAAGGGGTAGTTTAGCAATAGAACTAGAGGGAGCCTAGTTAATTTACTCTCACTTTCTCTCTAGTTTAGCAATAGAACTCCACTAGCCCTCTCTCTCTCTCTCTCTCAGGTAGGGCAAGGAACATATAGCAACGTGTACAAGGCACGTGACAAAGTCACCGGAAAGATCGTTGCCCTAAAAAATGTGGTTCGACACGTCGGAGCCGGGAAGTGTAAAATTCATGGCAAGGGAGATCATCATCCCAACATCATCAACCTTGAAGGAATAGCAACTTCAAGAATGCAATATAATCTCTATTTAGTATTCGATTCATGCATTCGGACTTAACCAAAGTCATCTCTCACCCCGAGGAAAGGCTCACCGAGCCTCAGGTGCACCACTCCACATACAACAAAAAGTACTTTTATTATAAAATTTTCAATTTATTATCATCATATGTTACAGATAATTTAACACCGCAGGCAAAGACTTACATAGTGCAGCTCCTCTTGGGGCTGCAACATTGCCACGGGAATGGAATATTACATGGGGACATAAAGGTTCCGATCTCTTGATCGATAAGGATGGACTACTAAATGTTGCAGATTTTGGGCTGGCAAATTTCTACAAGAATAAGCCGCGACAGTCTTTAACAAGTCCGGTGGTGACGTTGTGACACAGAGCTCTGGAGCTGCTTCTTGGTTCAACTGATTATGGCGTCGGCATCGATCCTAGAGTGCGGGGTGTCTCCTAGCCCGAGATGTTCGACGGCCGGCCTATTATGCCCGACCTGAAGAAGGTAAAACAATGTTGAATTTCTTCGTATTCAAAGGGTTCTTGATTTTGACGGGTTTCAGGGTTTGGAGTTCAGATTGAACAAATGCACAAGATTTTCAAGCTCTGTGGATCGCCATCAGAGTACTATTGGAAGACGGTGAAGCAACCAGCGACCTTTCGACCTCCGCAACAGTATAAGGCCAACTTCAAGAAGGCATTCCCACATTTTCCCAAATCTGTTTTTGGCCTTTTGAGTAGACTTATGTCGCTCGACCCAACCATCAGAGAAACTACTACTACAGCTTTCACAAACGAGGTGAGTAGTATTTCACTTTATCAATACACGTTAATTTGATAATGAAGGCAATTGTTGTCTCAAATTTATGCAAGTCTTTGATTGGATATGTTACACCTCACCGATACACGTTGAACTAAGTTTTGATTGCAGTTCTTCCCGAAAAGTCCCTTGCCTTGTGAACCATCCGGTCTGTCCATGATAAGCACGGGCAAAAATGGATCGGTCCAATCAACGGACCAGAGAAGGTATGCTATACTATAGTTAGAAAATGTCATCCTTCGCTCCAAACATTGGATTATGAACTTTGTATGGTCATGAAACAGAATTTCGAATGCAAAACAAACAATCTCAAAATAGCAATGGAGGTCATATAAGGAAGGTTTCATTTTCTAGTTTTCTTGGCGAAGATGCATATGCCAAACAGGTAATTTAAGCTACATTTCAATATCAATTTCTTGCTTTATTGCAAATAAACTTCATCAAAATCATGTGCTAAAAACTGTGATGGTAATTCATCTCACATGTTATTGGAATTGTATAATACTCATACTTTAATTTTTTTTAGCATGCGGATCCCATGTTGAAAAATACATCATGAATACAAATTGATCAGTATACTAAAAAGTGGTATAGAGAATACCAAGAGAAATAAAATCAGATCTCTTTGCAGGAAATGGACATGGCAACCAGCTCAGCATTGGTGAAGAAATTAAGCAGCGGCCACCGCCACAGGCCGTCGTCATCACCGACTCTGACGGCTTTCCGGTCTCTCCACATCCGCACTGGAAAAACCGAGGCACATCCAAATGCCCTAAAAAACATCAAGAATTATCCTCTACTTCTCGTCTCCTTAACCGAAGCTGCTCACCTCAATGAGATCAACTCCAACCTCTACCGTCGTTCAATCTCTCGTATTGATTTTCGAGATCTTGATCTCGAGATGATCTCCAAGTTGTTTGGCTTAGAAGACAATAACGATAACTGATGAGCGTGTTCGTGCCGTGTGTTAGTGTCGCGTTTAACTCCAAATAAATAATTATGTAAAGTTACGTTATAGTGTGAGTCTGGATCGTTTACTACTACGAAAAAACTAATAGACAATGGACATTGTCCATTGTAGTAGGATGCAATCGTCCATTATTATAGATGGTGGTGTCGTATATATGGTGTTGAAAAAGATGCTTCAAGACAACGGACATTACTCGTTATCACCCGTTATCATAGGAGGGTACGATAACGGGCAATGCCACTCGTCTTTATGTGCAAATACTCTTACATAAAATGATGATGATGTTGTACACATTACTTTGTTACTATATATATAGTTGATTTCTTTTTTTTTGTCAATTAATACAGAAATTTTAAAGGCTGCGTCACGGTGGACTCGAACCCGAGACCTTTGGCCTCGGACATTAACCACTCTACCACTAGGCCAATACACACACTAGTTGATTTCTTTAGACGTAGTATTGTTACTAAACGAACCTCAAATAAAAATATGGTTGTAATATATACTCCATAAAATAGCGTGCAACACTATCCAGATTAAAAGACATTGAATGAAGTTGTTATTAGGCCTTATATTGATATTTTTTTTGGCATGCGATAATATCTAAATTTAACACACTTTTACAACGTTTTGTACATGTTTTCAGTCGTTTTAATAATCAACACGCTAGATCAATCCAATCGCGTATCTCTATTACAAGGTTCACTTTCGGAAATTAGAGGTCCTTAATAAACCATAAGATAGAGAATCATATTACTGTTTATAAGTGGTGAATATCGTAAAACAATAAAAGAAATAAAATTGAATATTGGATTTTAATTGCAACAATTAAAAATCATGTGTAAAATTTACCAAATAGTGTTAAGTTATTTATGTCCACCCTGACTTTTTGTTAGGTACCCTCCGGCCATTGTACCCATAATGAATTTTAAAATTCACAATATTGTTTAATTAGGTAAAGTAGGTAATTTCAAGTTGTTAGTTAATTTAGTGTTATTGATATCAACTTCAATATTTAACTGATGACCTTATTTTGTTATATCGTGTTATAGACTGCTAGAAAAAGTGCAGATATATACAACATATATAGAGTTAATATATATATATATATAATGAGAAAAATCACATCATATTTTAATAGAAAAATTTACACAGTAACTTCCCCACAAAAAAATTAACTCCCTGACCTAAATACAAAAGCAACGTGCGTGCGGAACATTAAACTTAAAAAAGAAAAACTAAAAACTTGTGAGATTCATTGAATCGACGAACTCTTTTGACCTTCTTACACCGCCTCACTCCGGTGATCGTCGATGGGAGCCTGCGGCGGTTTTTGGACTTGATCAGTTGCTCCTCTCCTCTTCTAGGCAATGGCTCCAGTTTCTGAAATTCTGGAGATAATTCTTCTGTTCCTGAGTGATCCAGGTAGGCGGTTGATCGATATCCGGCTGCTTAATACTAAATATCGATGCAGTGTTCAAGAAATTATAGGTGCTGTTTTCGCCAAACAATACATTGTTCAGTCTCGTGTTGCCGAGATAACTCGCTAGCGCTTCGGTGAAATAGCTTGCTATCGCCGTGGATTTCTCGGTTGGCTCTCTCAATCCATAGTTAGCCCTTTCTCTGCGGTATGAGTTGTGAGTGCGGTATGATCTGCGGTATGAGTTGTGAGTTTTCTGTGCCATCCTCTCTACTTCTCTGCGGTATGAGTTGTGAGGTTTCTGTGCCATCCTCTCCACTTCTCTGCGGTATGATTTGTGTGTCATCCTCATCCTCTCTAGTTCTCTGCAGTATGAGTTGTGTGCTATCCTCATCCTCTCTACTTCTCTGCGGTATGAGTTGTGTGTCATCCTCATCCTCTCTAGTTCTCTGCGGTATGAGTTGCGAGTGCGGTATGATCTGCGGTATGAGTTTTGAGTGCGGCATGATCTGCGGTATGAGTTGTGAGGTTTCTGTGCCATCCACTCTACTTCTCTACGGTATGAGTTGTGAGGTTTCTGTGCCATCATCTCTACTTCTCTGCGGTATGAGTTGTGTGTCATCCTCATCCTCTCTAGTTCTCTGCGGTATGAGTTGTGTGCCATCCTCATCCTATCTACTTCTCTGCGGTATGAGTTGTGTAACATCCTCATCCTCTCTAGTTCTCTGCCGTATGAATCGTGTGCCATCCTCATCCTCTCTAGTTCTCTGCGGTATGAGTTGTGTGCCATCCTCATCCTCTCAACTTCTCTGCGGTATGAGTTGTGTGCCATCCTCATCCTCTCTACTTCTCTGCGGTATGAGTTGTGTGCCATCCTCATTCTCTCTACTTTTCTGCGGTATGAGTTGTGTAACATCCTCATTCTCTCTAGTTTTCTGCGGTATGAGTTTTGTGCCATTCTCTCTATTTCTCTGCGGTATGAATTGTGAGGTTTCTGTGTTGTATGTATGTCTATATATAGAGAAGGAAACCTTCTGGAGTTAGGATTTTGTTCTGACTTTTGGATTCAATCAAGAAAATAATTTAGATTACGTAAGAAAGAAAACCTTTTATTTTGGGGTTCCAGAATCTATCTCATTGTGTCTATATGGAAATATCTTTTTTTATCTTCTATTTTCAAGGAAAAAGAACGAAGTATTTCTTTCTTAATTAGTGTTACGTTACATGTACGGATGTCACGTTAGCATGTAGTAGATTAGGTTATTGCGAAAATATAGACTTCCTATGTATCAATAAGGAAACTTGTCATATTTCGATCCTACTTCCTCCTTTGACCAGTTAGACTTGTAATCTTTTTTATTTTACTTTTAAATGCTAACACTGAAACTTGATCAATATATTCAAATAAATCTCGAGTAAAATATTTAATAAGAATGCACCATCTTTTATGGAATTTTGAAAGACTTGAAGGGAAGGGGAACTTATAAGAAGGAAATAATCCAATTTTCGCGGTTATTGTATGGTTTGCGCATAGACGAGTGGCATTCATCCTAAAAATGTAACAAGGAGTAGAGCCAGCACTTCGAGGAGATGGGGCAATTGCTCCACCTCAAAAAAAAAATTGTGTATCTTTTATATGTCTTTATTATATTCAAAATATAAATATATTCAATTTTTGTCCCACCAACATTTTCTGAAAAAAAGAGACAAAGATAAAACAAATCAAGATTAAATAATTGAGGGGTTCTCACAATTACTTTTATTCTTGTTCCAAATGTGTAAAATGAATAGAGATATAATTCATATCTACTTTTTTTTATTTCATATCTTGAGATAGAATTGATATCTATCTATTTCATATTTTGAGATAAAATTTATTGTCTTTATTTTACTAATTTGATGTTTATATTTCAAATTATTTGTCTTGAAATTGTAATTATCTCTCAATTGAAGAAAAGAGGATATAATCATTACTTTAACTAAGAGTTACCACTTTTTAAGAAACTTTGGATCGATTCAATATTTAGTTGATTTCAATTGGATAGCTTAGTCAAATAATTTAATACAAAGCAGTGAGAAATTTATAGAGTATTAAATTGAATTTATTTTATTATTTACTAGTTTTCTAAATTAATTTTTTATGTTCGATTATATAATTTTGTAATTTGAAAACGTGCTTTGGGCCTCTGGGATTTGGGAACATGCCAATTTTTGAATGGATAAATTTTACTAATCATATTTTTAATTTAATTCGTTCATCATTCAATATTGTTATCAAACATAAGTGGATAAATTTTTCATAAGGCTTCAAAGTCGAATGAGAGATTGTTGGATGAATGATTGTTTGATTATTTATATTGATAAGGAATTTTTTGATACAATTGATAATGTGTTGATATTACGTTAATTTCAGAATATGAGTAACCGTCGAAATTATTGTATTGTAATTTGTAAGCATATTTTTATAAGATATAATTTTTATTTGAAGTTTTTAATTATTTCAAATATTTTGCCCCCCGGCTCCGCCCCTGAATGTAACACGATATTTTTGTTCGAGAAACTTATATACTAACTTGAAAATATATCTTTCTGAGACAGAAGTAGATTAAAAGTGTTGAAATTGCTATAAATTAAAATTTTGAGCCGTTATTAAAACTTTTAGTCTAAACTACATATTCGACCAAATTTCATGAGATTTTTTAAGCTATACGAAAGAAAACCCAAAAGAAGAGTATAGATAATGTCATAAGTTTTCTTATTCTTTTATTTTTATGATTGAATACGAATGGTGTATTAGGGTTTATATTGATTTTTTTACTTTTTTTGCATGCGTTAATTTCTAAATTTAACAAAATTTAATTTACAACGTTTAGTACATAATTTTCAGTCGGTTTAATAATTAACATACTAGATCGATCCGATCGCGCATCTCTTTTACAACTTTCACTTTCTGAAATTATAGGTCCTTATTGATATCAACTTCATTAAACTTATGGTTTTAATTTGTTGTCGTGTTATAGATTGCTTGAAAAAGTGGAGATAAATGCAATATATATATAGTTGATATAAGTATTTGATGAATCTAGCTATGTGAGTGTGCGAGATTAATATAATGCAATTAAGAACACCTGTGCTTTTACGTGGTTCGATCGTTAATGAGATCTACGTCCACGGAGGAATGATTCCTCAATACTTTTACTAGAGTTTTTCGAATGCAGTATTGGTTACAAGCCTTTGTATTGATGAAATTGCCAACCCTTCTAACATCGCTTTTCCTTCTATTTATACAACGACTCGCCTCGAAGCGCGCCCGACCTCTCATTGGTCGTGGTGTGACTCTTCCTCCGCATGCCTCCATTGGCGGAGCCGGACCTTTCATCTTACGTGCGCCACGTGGAGGTGGCGCCCGACCTTGGTTCCAGGCGCCTCTCCATTGGCCGAGGGTAGCGGTTCGGAGGCTGGGCTTTAAGCGATGATTAGGGCTCGCCTTGGCTCGACCGCGTGGGCTGCTACCAATGTGAGGCCCAGCTCGCTTGGGCTGTTAGTGGGCCCGGTCGGTTGGGCTATATCCCATCATAGCCCCGAATAGCCGAGGGACGGCGAGGCCGAGGTGGAGTGAAGGCAGTGACCCGAAAGTGAGGTGTGGCTTGGCGGGTTGTTTCTTGGATGTGATGGTCTTCTGGTGCCGATCTGAGTTGGGTTGTTTATTGTCCGTCGCTTGGAGAAAGATGTGGCACCGAAGGAAGTCGAAGTCCGACCTGGATAACGCGCCTCTGCGTTGGTTATGCCGAGGTGCGGTCTGAAGTGGTATTACTCCTGTGGTGGGTGCCGATGTCCGACCTGATAGACCGACCTTTTCGTGGATGCCGTGGTGCGGCCTGGTTATACGAGGTCCGATCTGGATGTAGGTTTTCCCGTAAAGGGCGAAGCCCGGTGACAGGACACCGGGGTCCGACGTGGATTTCCTTGGTATTTGTGGGAAGGGCGGGGTGCGATCTGAGGCGCAGCCATCTGGAGGATGCCGGGGTCCGTATGATGATTGGTAGGTCAGACTGGCGATCCATCTTATCCGGGCGTACGTCATACGCGCCAGGCGGTAGTTGTGCACTCGAACTGCGTGCGCGTGTACTCCACTTCCAATCGCGTGTCGGCACGTGGAAAGCTTCGGGCGCCAGTTTGTGCTTTAAATGCGCTGGCGGGGGAAGCTGTTTATTCCTTCACTAAAAAAGCTGCTCATCTCCTCTATACTCGGAGAAATTTCCGATTTGGAGAAGCTTTCGATCATCTTACGAATTCAGCGCCGAGTAAAAAGTAAGTATGTCTTCTTCCTCTGCTTCGAGTACGCTCGATCATCTCCGCGGAGTTTCGGTTCGAACCGCCATCCTCCCCCGATAGTGAAATCGAGGTTGGGATTATTCCTGCTATACCTTATCGGGTAGGTGTAGGATGATTGGCGCTAGGGTCCCAACAATATCATCTGCGTGGGATGGGGTTAAGGTGAGGGACGTCGGATCGTCTGTAATCTTCGACGATGTGATAAAAATAGGAAGGGAATGTCACATTCCGGCCGACGCCTGGTGGTGTGTTCCGCAACCATCTGATAGAGCATTAGCCCCTCCGGAGGGTTTCATAACTATGTACGTAGACGCCTTGAGGGCCGGTCTTAGGTTCCCGCTAGCCCCCATCTTTTTGAGCCTCCAGGAGTATTTCCGAATCCCTATCTGCCAATTCACCCCAAACTCCATTAGGTCGGTAGTTGAGATGGGGTTAACTTGCTATAATATAGCTGAGGAGTTCTCCTTTGAGCTCTTGATGCGATTTTTAGCGTCAGTACTCAAGAGGGCTGTACTATCTTCGCCTCGACAGACGTTTAGGGTGAGTCAACCCCGAAAGTGTCGGGTGGCAAAGAAGTTTTTCTTTTGAGGGCCGATGGGCATCCGATCTACGGTTGGGGATGGGTAAAGTGACGGATATAAAACTTAAGCCCTCGGTGGGTAGAGGATCACCAACACGCTCGGTGAAGTTTCTCTAGAATTCACCGAGACACCTTAATGATGCCGGGGTGAGTGTGCACAGTCGCAGCTCGGGACGGGTCCGAGTCAAGTGAGGGCACCTCTTCTCATTCTCATAGTTCGACCTCTCTTTGACTAACGCGATTTTCTTACAGATTGCGGTGAAGCTTAAGCACACAAAGGAGGTCAAGGCCGGCCTCGTCCCGCCCGCACCACCGGACGACAGGAGCCTTCTAAAAGAGGCAAGGTGGTGGGCCCACCCCGCAGCCGTGGTGGTGGAACACCTCGGCGATCTGGGAGGGTCCGCACCGATCTCGAGCTCGGGCCTTGAGGTGAGGTCCGTGCCCATGATGCGCTGCAGGTACCGATCTCCGCCGATCTTACGCCCTCGCCTAGTCATTTTTTTTTTTTTTTTTTTTTACGCTATTAACCGCTTGATTTGCGGGACTGCCTTGATCGCGAGCGAGATGCGCCGCATGGCCGATGTTGTTGCATCCCGCACGAGGAGCCGGAGAGAAAGGCAGCGGCCGAGTCCTCGCCGGCCGGTGCGAGGAAGGAGGTGGAGGTTGCAGGGCGGCCGTTGAGGCCGCCACGAGGAGAGAAGCCGTCTTGTGCGGGAGGCCAGCTGAGAGTGGAGTACGCCGGGGAGGAGGTGGCCGATCGCGGAGAAGAGACCGGCTGATCGGACAAGTGCTTTCTTTGGCGGGCGAGGACCCATCTTGAAGGCCTTCGCCAAGAAACTTATCGAGTCGAGTCCTTCTCCGCCTTTATCTCCGATCTGGCCGCCGTGATGAGGCCGCAGGTGATATCTACCCACCTGGAGGGGTTGGCGGCCACGATGCCCGATTTTGACAAGGCGAAGCACGGTTGGGCGAGATTGATCGGAGGCGGTGAACTTGCGGTATGCCGGTGCTTGCCGGCACCGCCTTCCCGTGGTGGAGGCTTTAGCCTCCTTCATCGCCCCGACGGCCGAGGTCGTGTCCCAATGCAAGGTGGATGAAGATCCTGAGCTTCAGGAGCTTCTGGCCGAGGTGCGGGCCCGGGCTGAGGAGGAGGAGGAGGAGGAGCCGAGTTCGACGGCCAGTCGACCAGCATTGCAGCGGCAGCAGAGCAATGGAGGAACGGCAGGAGGCAAGAGTTCGGAGAGAGGGCCGAGGTTAGTGGGCTGTTGTAATAGGTGAACCACTGTGGTCGATAGGACCACGAGCCCTTGTAACAAATTTTTCCGTATGCAATAAAAATATTTATCACCTTCGAGACTTGTGTTGTCTTTTTATTTATAGCATTCGCATCTCAATACTGGGACTCGACCATGAATTGGTGGGCTGTGAAAGGGTCCGAGGTGCCCGGCCGAGAAGGACGAGGAGGTGCAATTTTGGAGGAGTCGGTCACGAAATGACCCAAGTTTTGGCCGCCATGGATGCGAGCTCGCGCCTTCTTCCGAATCGAAGTTGACCGAGGCTGATCGGAGGTGGCCCGCCTCCGCCGAGAACGAGGCTGAAGTTGAAGGTCGCGCAGGCTGAGTCCGAGGCGGACATATCCGCCGACGCTATCGAGGACGTTTGATGCGGTCAGGAACAACTGAATCGATCGCGAGAGGCTCGCTCGGTTGTCGGAGAGCATGAAGAGTGACGAGAGGCGATCCGCCGAGCTGGTGGGACTACCATATCCGGTCGACGACCGAGTCCGAGCTTGTTGGCGGAGGGCATGGTGCTTGAGGATGAGGAGGGCCCAACAAAGAAGAAGTTCAAAGCTCGCGTCAACTCCGTGGTGAAGTTTATGGAGATGTATGACATCGTCCGAAAGCGTCGCATGCCCGGCGAGGCAGCAGCTGGCTCTGCGACCCGATCATAGAAGAACCAAGAGGAGGCGGCCATCCGATCATGCCGGGTCTTGAGGTTGATGGGTCCGCGGGGCGGATCATCGAGGGATCCTCTGGGAGCGGACGGCGACCGAGGACCTCAGTCGGCGAGGAGAGCTTGGTAGGGGCGGGTCGCACACGGCCCTGTCCGGTCGGGGGTCGGGTGTGACCTCGGGCCCCCGCCCGAGATGCCGTGACTGCGCCTTCGCCACTTCGGAGTGTCCCTGGAGCGGGTGAAGATGACTCTGGAGTCGCTGCTTCCGTTCGGGCTGCCTCCGAGCCCGCGCCGAGTGCTTCGGGAGCAGGCCGTGGTGATTCCGGCCTTATCGACTGGGTCGAAGGCACCGAGTTCGTTCCAGGCATACATCGTCGGCCTGGAGATTTTGTAGAGAATTGGTGCAGCTTCAGCAGGTCCTGGCGAGGCGGAGCCCGGAAGCCCGAATGAGGCTATGTATAGTATAGGACCTTGTATGTAGATATAAATGTATTTAGACTCGTTTCGAAGTGTATATTTTCCCCCTTGAGAGGTACAAACATAACTTAGGACTTCGTTTTGGTCGTAAATGTATTTATACTGTATACATAGGTGTGTATTTTCCCAAATAAAGGGGTATAAACGAGCTCTGAAGCCGGTTGTCTTGATATGGCTTGGTACTTTGTTTGTAGTCGTTAATGCATTTAGACTTTGTCACCGGAGTGCATATCTTCCCAAATAAAGGGGTATGAGATGGCGAGATCGGTGCGGATGTCGCTTGCATGTAGACGTCCAACTTAATGGGTAATCTGATGCTGCGTGTAGGCGTCCAACTTAATGGGTAATCAGACGCTTTGCGTGTAGACGTCAACTTAATGGGTAATCAGACGCTTACCCTACTTGGTGGGATTTTCATCTTCGTAAGGGCGTCCCTCGTGAAGGTTTAGATGTGGTATATCCGAATGGATGTTCACATAGATGTAAGACGAACGGTGAAATACTCATTAGAAAAACAAACGTTTTATTAAACAAGTAAACAAAGATCGCACATCGGTCAAAACAATAGGAGGGCTAACATGTCGCGATCTAAAATCAAAGCTATGTAAAATACCTCCTTAGATGAGTTACGTGCGTGTTCGGGAACAAGTGCCCGGACGGATGGGCGAGCTTATAGCCCCTTTGCCGAGGTCCTCGTGAACGCGGTAGGTCCTTCCCATGTCGGATCAAGCTTGTTAAGACGCTCGGCTCGGCTTGCTTCATTATTCCGTAGGGCGAGGTCGCCTACTCGGAGTGTGGAGGCCTTTACTCTCTTGTTGTAGTAGCGTGCGACCGGCTCTTGATTGGCCGTTTATGAAGGCGAGCTCGCCTCCTCGAGGCGTCAAGGTTGGCCCGCAGTCTTCCTCGTTCCCGGCACGGTCGAAGTGGAGAGTCACGAGGGCTTGGGCCACCGATCTCGGCCGTATGACGGCCTCGGTGCCGTAGACCGTGCTAAAGGGTTTCCGTCGCCGTCGAGGTGTGGTCTGTGGACCAGAGGACTTGAGGAGATTTTCAGCCCGATCGCTTTAGCTCGATCCACCTCTTCTTCAATCCTTGTATGATCGTGCGGTTCGTCACCTCGGTCTGACCATTTGCTTGCGGGTGTGCGACCGAGGTGAAGCGTTGATCGATCTGAAGCTCTTCGCACCACTCCTTGAAGTTTTTGTCGACGAATTGGGTGCCGTTGTCCGAGACCAGGATGTGCGGTATGCGGCGGCGGACTATATTTTCCACACAAAGGTTTGAATCCTTCTGCTCGTGAGGCTCGAAAGTGGCTCGGCCTCGACCCATTTTGTGAAGTAGTCTATGGCTACGACTAAATATCGAAGCTGACCTGGTGCTCGGTCGAATGGGCCAACGATGTCGATCCCCCACTGCATGAAAGGCCACGGACTGCAGGTGCGCCGGATCGATCGAGGCGCTTTTGACTGTGGAGTGGATCTGGCACTTTGGGCACTTCTTGACGAGCTCGGCCGAATCTTGCACGAGGGTGGGCCAGTAGTATCCCGACCTCAGCGTCTTCTTTGAAAGTGCTCGCGACCGACGTGGCTTCCACAAGACCCTGGTGAATTTCGTTGAGCACATAGTCGGCCTTCCGCCCGGGCATCTCGGGAGGGTCAAGGTAAGACTTCCAGTGAGAAGCCTCATGCATGAGATACTACGGGATTTTGCCATCATCTTTTGGCTTGAGCCGATCCGAAGGTAGTCGCGCCGTGTTCGTGTAGCCTTCGGGGACATCCATTCGGCTCCACCTCGGTGATGATGCCGACGTGGGACTCGCTATGCTTCTCGAACGGATCTCCCACCGGTGGACTTGTTGACGACGCAGCTAGCTTGTCGAGGACGCCGGCCGCTGCTTTCCTCTGGGATTCGGTGGATCTTGAAGTACGAACGAGGTCAACATCTCCTTCGCTTCTCGGGTATTGTTTCATTCGGTCCTCCTCGGCCTCGTGTTGTCTAACACCGGTTCACGACGACACGGGAATCGCCAAGATTTGGATCTCATCCACCTCGCCTCTTTAGCGATCGGAGTCCGGAGATTAGGGCCTCATACTCCACCTCGTTGTTGGTGGTCGGGAAGGTAAACCGGAGTGCGTAGGTGACTTCCTGCTTATCTGGGCCGAGGAGAAGAATGCCCGCTCCTCTGCCCGTTTTGCACGAGGCTCCGCCCACGTCATCTGCCGCCAACCATCCATGGGTGGGTCCAGTCCGCCTCCGTGGGTGGGATGACCGAGGTGGGCGTTGGAGGAGCTAATCTTAGCGGTCGGACCGAGCTCGATAACTTGGCTTCTACCAGGAAATCAGCGAGGCTTGCCCTTTTATGGCCGGTCTGGGGGAGTACGAGATATCGTGCTCGCCAAGCTCCAGGGCCCACTTGGCTATTCGTCCAGATGACTCAGGTTTTGACAAGACTTGCCTCGTGGGTAGGTCGGTCGATGCACTGGATGGAGTGAGCTCGAAAGTAGGGTCGGAGCCGTCGCTAGCATTCACCAGTGCAGTCTTTACCTTTTCAAGGCGGCGTACCTTGTCTCCGGTCCTTTGAGTGCTCGGCCCGATGAAGTAGATAGGAAGCGCCGTCCGACCTCGTCCCGCACCAAGATCAAGATGATTGCCTCGTCCGAGGCTGCCAAGCCTGGAGAGGAGTTCGCCTCTTTTTGGGACGGTCAAGGTGGGCAGGTCGGCGAGGTACTCCTTCAGCTGCGTGAAGGCGAGGTGGTGCTCTTCCCGCCACGCGAAGTCCGGGGCCCTCCTCAAGATTTTAAAGAAGGGGCCGCTTCTGGCCCGGGAGAGAACCTCATCGAGGCGGCCAGCACCCGTAAGTTTGTGGACCTCGCGAATGGTTTTGGCACTGCATGTCGAGCACCGTCTTTACCTTGGTGGGGTTCGCCTTCAAGCCTTCTTGGGAAACCCAACACCCCAAGAATTTCCCCGTTTTTACCATGAAAGTGCATTTTTGGGGGTTAAGTTTGAGGTTGGCCGACCTGAGGAGTTGGAGGATGGTGCCGAGGTCGTCGGGCGCTCTCCGCTCGACTTTGACTACTATGTCGTCGACGAGACCTCGACGATCTCCCGATGTGGTCTTTGAATGTTGCATCCACCATCCTCCGGTAAGTAGCCCGCGTTCTTGAGGTCGAAGGGCATCTTTCGCACGCAAAGACGCCAAGTCGGTGATGAATGCGCTTTGGTGCATCCTCCGGCTCATCGATTTGGTGGTACCCTTGATAGATCCGTAGTTCGAACATCTCGTGGCCCACCAATGCCTCCACCTTCTCAATATCGGGGAGGGTAGCAATCTTTAGGCGATGCTTGTTGAGGTCGGATAATCGACGACACGCGCCACCCTCCGCCGGCTTCGGACCACGATCGATTAGCCATCCGGTCGGGTATTGACCTCGAACAAGATCTTGGCCTTGAAGTTGAGTCACCTCGTCCCTAATGACCGGTCAGCTCCGCCGCGAATATCCTTTTCTTCTACCGGACCGGCTTGGTGGCGGGTCGATGTTGGCGGTGAGTTATGAGCTCGGGTGACACCCGGTCATATCGGCGGGGACCAAGCAAACACGTCCTATATTCTTTCGTGGTCGATGACGTGCACGGACGTCCGCCGGGCCACAGGTGCCGACTGGATGACCTCGAGGATCGTCGTCGTATAGTTGGAGGTCCCGGTCGGTCATCCCGGGTGTCGACCTCAGGGGCTCGATAATTGCTATGCCCGGGCGAGGCCGCGTCTTGAGTTGAGAGCCGTGGCATTCTTTTCTGCGCCGTTTGGTCCCTCGATCTTGAGCACTCCCACCGGGTGGGAATCTTGACGGTGGTGGTAGACCGAACAGACGGCCTTGGTGGCGTCTGACCAATCTCTCCCGAGGATAATGTTGTGCGGAGAGGAGCCGGACCGGGAAGAATCGGATGGCCACGGTGACCGACACAGGAGCCCGCCTACGGTGGCCGGAAGGGTAATGACCCCTCGGCCGGACTAACTTCTTGAGTGAAGCTCCGTAGCTGGGAGGGCGCGGGAAGCACCTGAATGCCTCCGACCTCAAGCTTATCCAGACAGCTCTGGAAGATGATGCTGACGGAGGCTCCAATGTCGATATAGACCCGGTGGACGTTTTTGTTGCCCACCGCAGCCTGTATGGTGATGGCGTCCTGGTGCGGCATGATCTTGGGCACGGGGTCCTCCTTGGAGAACGTTATGTTCTCACCATCCCGGAGTCGCTTGTTCTTGGTCTTGAGGGCGGCCTCGGGCATCGTTCTTCGAGGGCGACCTCGTCGTCCGAGAGGCGCCCGAGAACAACATAGACCTGCTCCATAGCGTTGGGACCTTCGTCCTCGTCGTCTTCGGGTTGGGTCGCCGCTGGGGTCGGCCCGCAGTTGTTGCCGCCTCCATTCCTTCTGCGCTTCCTGTTCTTCGGACCAGCTCGTCCGAGGTACTTTTTGAGGGCCCCGCCTTTAACGAGCTCGTCGATCTGTGAGCCTAGGTTTCTGCAGTCCTCGGTATCATGACCATACCCTTGGTGATAGTCGCAATACTGTCTGCAGGACCTCTTCGATCCCCTTTCATAGGGGCAGGCTTCGGGAAGAGCTCGGCGTGGAGCTCGAATATTTCCGCCCTTGATTTGAGCAGGGGAGGCGCTCTGCCGGCAGGGTTGGGCCGAGGTCCGAGCCTAGACTCCAGCGGCCCTCTCTTGATTCGGTCGAAGGCGCTCCTGCGATCTGCGCCTCGACTTCGGTCGTCCGGCTTTTTTCTCTCGGACTTCTGCTCGTCCCAGATTTCCCGCTTCTTCCGATCCGACTGCCTCCTCGACAAAGTTGTCCACCAGTTCCAAAGCTTACTCGCCGTCTTTGGTTTCTCCTCGTGATTTCTTTGTTCAGTGCGCGGGTCGGATCCGTTCTGAACGCGTTGATGATGTAGAGATCGTTCTTTGTCGTCAATTTTGAGCGACTGATGAACCTCGAGACGAAGTTCGACATCGTCTCGTCCCGCCCTTGGCGGATTGTGAGTAGGTCGGAGGAAGGCTGCTGGGGCGGCATCTTCTGATAGAAGCGCCACTTGAACTGATCCATGAGGTCCTGGAAACAGTGTATGCTGTTCTGGCGGAGCGAGGTGAACCAACGCCGTGCGTTGGAGATCAGCACCTCGGGGAAGATTTTGCACATGTGAAAATCTTCCATTCCTTGATTCGCCATGTTGGTGGTGTAGGCGAAAAGGAAGTCGGAGGGGTCTCCGAGGCCATCGTAGGCCGCTATATTTGGTGCCCGTACATCACGGCGGGCGTGTCTAGAATCTCCCTGGAGAAAGGGGAGATGATTCTCCCGTACCGGTCGAACCCCGGGAGATCGTTGCCGTCTCTTTCTCGGAGGGATGGGGGATCGATAGCGACGCCTATCGTCCTCCGGTGGGAGTTCGACTCGCCTTTCTTCCCTTCTGCTTCGCTCGACTCTCGATCGGCATGACGGTGGAGGCGGCCGCGCGAATGGCGAGGGGCGATGGTGGCGGCTCGCCCGCGGTGAGCGGCTCCGCGAACGAGGTCGGCGGCTCGGCGCGGTGGCGAGCTCCGCCGCGTCGGGCGCGATCGCGTTCTCGGCTATCACGCCGAGGGCCGCCGACTTGGATGGGGAGCGGCCTCGGAGCCGTGGTGTTGATCAAGGGGCCCTAGAGGACCCGCCTTTGGTCCTCCGATTGAGAAGCTTTGGAATCGCCAAGATTGGCGTGGAGGAACTCGCTCACGGCTCGGCCGAGGACCTCGTGGGACGAATGAGTTGCATTTGCCGTCCCGTTGAGGTCGACATCTTCCCCTACGTTGGGGAGGCGGTCCTGAGGGTGTATGGAAGCATTTTCCATGTTGCCCTCATGAGTGTGGGCGCTCGTGGCGTCCGCGATCTCCTTTCCGCGACGCTGAGTGACCACCTGGTCGTCCCTCGGCCGGTTGTTGCAGGCGTGGGCGGCGGTTGTGCGTGTTCTTGCCATTTAGTTGTAGAGGGAAACGAAGCTTTCTTGTTCAGATTCCCACAGACGGCGCCAATGATGAATCTAGCTATGTGAGTGTGCGAGATTTATATAATGCAATTAAGAACACCTGTGCTTTTCGTGGTTCGATCGTTAATGAGATCTACGTCCACGGAGGAATGATTCCTCAATACTTTTACTAGAGTTTTTCGATGCAGTATTGGTTACAAGCCTTTGTATTCATGAATCACAACCCTTCTAACATCGCTTTTCTTCTATTTATACAACTCGACTCGCTCGGCGCGCCCGATCTCTCCATTGGTCGTGGTGTGACTCTTCCTCAGCATGCCCTTCATTGGCGGGCCGGACCTTTCATCTTACGTGCGCCACGTGGAGGTGGCGCCGACCTGGTTCCAGGCGCCTCCATCGCCGGCAGGGTAGCGGTTTTGGAGGTGAGAACTTTAAGCGATGATTGACAGGCCGCTTTCAGCCGACCGCGGGGCTCACATTAATGTGAGGCATTACCAGGCGCTCTGCATAGTGGGCGGTCGGTTGGCTATATCCCATCAGTATTATATATAATGGGAAAATCACAGCATATTAATTATAATGGTAAATTTTACGAAGTAACTTCCATGATATGCTACAAAAAATTATACTAAAAAAACACTAAAAATTTGTGAGATTCATAATTGAACCGACGAACTCTTTTGATCGTGCGGCCTTCTTCCACCGCCTCACTCCGGTTATTGCCGATGGGAGCCTGCGGCGGCTTTTGGACTTGATTGGTTGGTCCTCTCCTCTTCTGGGCAATGGCTCCAGTTTGTGAAATTCTGGAGATAATTCTTCTGTTCCTGAGTCAAGGTAGGCGGCGGATCGATGCAGTGTTCAAGAAATCATGTGTTCTTTTCGCCAAACAACACATTGTTCGGTCTCTTGTTGCCGAGATAGCTCGCTATCGCCTCGCCGTAATAGCTTGCTAGCGGTTTGGATTGCTCAGTGTTCAATCTCTGGCTGCGAAGATACCTTGATAGCGCTTCGGTGAAATAGGTTACTATCGCCATGGATTTCTCGGTGGGCTTAGCCATCCTCTCTACTTCTCTGTGCCTGCGGTATGAGTTGTGAGGTTTCTGTGCCATCCTCTCCATTTCTCTGCGGGATGCGATGTGATGTTTCTGTGCCATTCTCTCTCATTCTCTGCGGTATGAGTTGTGAGGTTTCTGTTTTGTGTCTAGTTAGGATTTTGTTCCGACTTTTGGATTCGATCAAGGAAATAATTTCGATTACTGTTTTTTGGTCTCATTCTGTGTACTGAAATTTCTATTTTTATTTTTTATTTCTAAGGAAAAAGAAAAAATATTTCCATCTTAGTATTAAAAAGACATCTCTCTGAGACAGACATATGAAAGATTACAAGTGTTGAAATTGCTATAAATTAATATATTGAGCCGTTATTAAAACTTTTAGTCGAAACTAAAAATTCGATCAGATGTCATGAGGTTTTTTAAGCAATTAAGCCATATAAATACGAAGTAAATAATTGAGAAGAACTAAATAAAACCCAAAAGACGAGGGTATAGCTACTGGTCTAAATAATGGGCTGCAATAATTGTTCATGCATCTAATTTCATACAATACTAAAACTCAAATTAATAAGGTATGATAGTGTGTCAATATCATTTCAAGCTACTGAATTAGAGAGACATAAAACCAAAAAGATTCAAATCTGATCAAATCTCATGCCATCCATCTATCTAAATAAAAATGATTTTAGGACAAATGCCATTACAATTAATCATTATCGTAAAATACATTCAACTGGAACATAATTTTTGCCGATAACAATGATAAAGAAAATTAATATTGTAGCTCAAGAATTATCTAATTTTTCATAATAAAGCATACTAGCATTTGCATCCAACACTTCTCTCTCTAAAACAATATCAACTTGAGAATCTGAGATACAAAACCATTGCTGAATGGCAGATTCAAGCAAAGCAACATCATCTCCATCATCACCTACTTTTCTGTAAACTGTGTAGTGCCCGGCTCCACTGCTTCCGAAATGCTCGACTACCGAGACGAGGCGGTACATTGAGCATCTTGCTGGTCTCATCGAAGGCCGCGTATTGTCCGCCTGCAGCCACAAGAACTACGTTAGCGGAGAAAGAGAACTTGATGGAGGTTGAGGAGATGGAGATGACAGAAGATAACATTGCTGTCAGCACGACTTCTAGAATCATGCGAGCTGGCATTGGAAGCTTCTAAACGAGGGTCATTTTGACTGCAATGCTTGTTTCCGGATCAAGTGGCATCGTTTGGTACATGAAAGGAAGGAAGGCCATCACTCGCTGGCTGCTCTGGCTCGACAGAATAAATGGCGAACTTGCTTCCATGGCTTTTATCGCAACTCCGGTGTTGGTGAACGAAGACAAATTGAGGATCGATGGGAACGAGACGTGACCCTTTAAAGATGACATAGCACCCGAATCACGATACAAGAACACGAAATAGGAAAAAATCTTAGCATCGGTAATAGCTGCATATAGGTAGAAGGCAACAAAAGAAAGGTTGATTGCAAAGTAAGTTGCAAACTTGTACCCATTTTGCAATTTCAACCTCATTTTCAAAGCTTTGCAAAAATACACCAAATCTTTATAATTTAAGCAATTGGGGGTACTTTATTTTTTTTGGTGACCGACATGATGACTTGGATGTTGGCATGGACCGGAAAGATGACGTGAGTGCCAACATCGACTAAATTATGTCGTTTAGTGTGAAATTAAGCACAAAATTGATAAGATCAAAGATTGTGCATTTCAATTTTGTGTTGAATTGCACAATAAACGACATCATTTACTCCTTCTCTACCGAATTTTAGTCGGTGTCCACATTGTCTTTTCAGTCCATGCGGTCCACGTCATCTTTCCAGTTGCTGGAAAAATTGAGGAAGCCCCAATTGCAAAAACTAGGAAGATTTGGTATTTATTTGCAAAGATTTGAAAGCAAGATCGAACTTGTAAAATGGGTAGAAGTTCATAATTTATTTTGCAATTACCCCCAAAAGAAACAATTCAGATTAGGACATTTTGCAGGTAAAAAGTCGAGCAGAACCGAAAGTTCAAAGTAGAGTACCCTAAGTTTCATCGACTGCCCTAGCATGTTATACGAAGCTCGTTGGAAATGAATGCACAAAATCTGCAGGTCATAAGATACAAAAGTCGAATATGTTTAGACGAAAGCTATGCTATAAATAGTTTCTCGTTTAACTCTACATACCTTAGGACTTCGTGCAATACTCAGTTGCTTGAGAGTACGAGAGAACCTATTCGACCATGGAAATGCTTCGAGGGAAGAGAGTGTTCGGCATTGACAAGACTCGCTCCTATTACACTTTTGTAGTTTTTCAATGTCCGTCTGCAAATACTGATGCTAAACAGTAAAACCAAAGTCGAACAACTATGATTTGGTGTTGGGTAAAGACAATAAATTACTCATTACTACCTTATCTTTGAAAATGGATACATATTCGATTGCAGTGGTATGCCAGCAGTTGCTGCAGCAATAATTCTCAATATGCTCGGCTACAAAGTATCGTTTAAGGCAGTCCTCCAAGGTGCATCCGGACATCTAAAATTTTCACAATGAAGAAAATAAGCATGGTAATCCAATCAAATAGAAGAACGGTGACTGACTGAGAAAAATGTACGAAACATACAACTGTGCCATCACTGCTCAATGGAGGCGAAAGGTGTAAGCTATGGAAATGTTGAAAATCGAGAGAGATCTGCAGAAGTAAAAGAGAATATATAAATAACGGAATTATAGAATTAACTTGTGGAAACAGTTATCAATGTTTAGTTATTCGATTTATTCATTCGAACTAAGGCAACGTGAGGGAGAAAACCCGACGACTAAGCAAATTTTCTTACTAGTACCATTCAACCTGAAACGAACAGCTTTGGCAAACTAAGACGCTGCCAAGAATTCCGTCAAATGGCTTGAGAAAACTGTGGTTCCATCTTTGCAAGCCGTTCTCGTCTTTGCTGCTCTTTTCGGCGAAAATCCTACCATTAGGAAGTGTGGGCAAATCTGCCAAGGAACTCGTGGTGGGGACACAATGTTCTAATATTTCTTCTCTCAACGAAGACAAAAGATGGGAAAATGCTTCCTCGGCATCCTACAATCAAGGTAAAATCAGAATTGCAAGTAACTAAACTTGATAGAGATGAATGATGGCGACTAAAACAAGTACCTGCTGCCTTGATAGATTGAAATTCGGAATGTAATGATCCATCGCAACCATCAATTTTCGAGGGTTCAGTACTACTCTTTGGTGCCGAATGGTACATAAGCCTGCAACATACAATGATCTCATTAAGGATAATGCCAATAAATATTTTATACCAACATACGACAGGACATATAAAGGCGAAGACAAGTAGAATCACGCCTTCAAGAATCAATATTTTGACAAAGGGTACGAGCTCATTTTCCCGAAAAGCAATATGATTTACACAAGTTAACTAGCTTGTAAAGAAGCAAGGAAAACTGCAGCAGTAACTTCGCATATGTATAGCTATCAAACATGTGAGTTGTCATCGCCTTAGTCGGCTTTTTACATTAGTGCATAGACAAGATAGACTGACCTTCCACTAGTGAAGCTAATGAACTAAATAGTGGAAGATTTTCATCTCCACACTTATCATCTACTTCTTCAACTGATACTGAGCCATATTCTTCCATCATCTCCAGCAGATATTTCCGAAAGCTAACACAGCTCGATAGTGCCTGAACCCACAAATCAAACCCATCAGAATACTTTATCTCTCTCTCTCTCTCTCTCTTTCACACACACACACAAAACAAAGCAAGACAACATAATCCAACAGCATAACTGACATTACCACCACATAGCTCGAAAAGAGCACACACAAACAAACAAATAACATGGAAAGTCCACAAGAATAACATCAAAAGATTTGACTTTTACATACAAAACAACCTCTCCATCTCTCTCTCTCTCTCTCTCTCAGAGGCAAACAAACGCAACCAACATAATCCAACAGCAGAATTGAACATTATCGTGTGTGTGTGTTGACCTAGTGGTAGAGTGGTTAATGGCTGAGGCCAAAGATCTCGGATTCGAGTCCACCGTGACGCGGCCTTTAAATTTCTGCATTAAATTGACCAAAAAGAAGAAGAAAAGAATTGAACATTATCACCACACAACATAGCTCGAAAAGTGCTCACATTCACACTGTCACACACAAGCAAATACCATCGTCAGACCACAAGAACAACATTACACACACACACCGGCCGGCCGCTCAACCAAACAAAACAATTACCCAACATAATCCAACAGCAGAATTGAGCATTATCACCAAATAAACTAGCTTGAGAAGAGCTCACACTCAATACACAAGCAAAAAACATCACTAGAACACAAGAACAACATTAAAGATCCAAATGTCACACAAAAGACAACCACCCAACATATTCGAAAATCAGACTAAAAACTCCATCACCACATAACATCAAAAGACAAGCTCGCGCGAGCTCAGCCCCAAATTAACACGAACAACATTAAAAAGAAGCGACCTCTACCTGCAAAACAACATTCAAGAAACAATTGTTCTCGAGATTTTGCAATCCCGGCACAACCCAAACACCAGAAGACGCTGCTGCGTCTTGATATGAGATGCTGAAATCGAGATATCTTCTAAATCGTGCAGCAAAGACTATAGCAACAGCACCTAGTACACCAATTGAGATTTTCCAACCAGAATTTGAGACCCAATTTATTCTAGGACCATTGCAAATGAACGAATTCAGTTTCGACCTCTCCATTCCGAGGTGATTTGGTCGCCGATTAAACGCCGCCGCCGTGTCGAGAGGTTTTAAAGAAGCCTTTCACATCCTTCACCGGCCTTCAGAGCTTCTGCTGCCTTTCCCCATGTAATCTTTTCTATTTAGATCATATACATAAGCTCTTGATTTTCCACATCATGAAACTTTTTTTTTTAATTCAATAAGGATTAGTGACTAAATAAATCACCATTTACATCAATATAATCTTTAAAACAATTCAATAATACTTTCTTATTTGATTTGTAGAATAATTTATAAGATCTTTTATTTGTCAATTTTGAAATGATATTATTGTGCATTAATAATTAAAAAGGTCGAAATAATTTTTATTTGTGTTGTTATTATTTAATCGAATTCACAATGTAACAATTACCCATGTTTCCATGCTTCCACTATTATAGAATAATAATACTTCACACAAAATTCCGCATTCGATTAATTCTTATGTAGATCATATGGTAATTTATATTTAAAATAATTAGTTTAAATATCCAAATTAAATAAAAATTAATAAAAGATGTCATGAAGGTCGGTGACATTGTATAAAATTCTCGTTTGGTTTGACGAACCACGTCAATTTCGAACACTGAAAATTGGTCTTGAAAGTACTTTAGTTAGTTTTTTTTATTAATTCATTGATTTAACCATAATTATTAATAATTCAAGATATTTTTTAAATATAATTTTTTAGAACATAAAGTGAATTTTCCTAACTGAAAATATAAATATTATCTGCATCATTTAAATTCTAGGGTCTACTTTTATTTGTACAATTATGATTATGTCAATACTAATAATAGTATTTACTTAATTACTTTCTACGGTATTAGATTAAGGAAAATTATATTTTATGTATAAAATAGTATGTAATATGAAATTTAAAATATATTTTTTTTAGAATAAACCAATAATAATGAGATAATTCAAAATAAAACGAATCAATAATAATGAGACGGAGGTTTATTATATATTTAAAAGGTTTTTAGCACTATTAGTAGAGCTTGCCAGTGCATGGTAAAACAGATTTCAAATCTCCAAAATCCCCAAATCTCCCCTCTTTCTCTCTCTAGGGTTTTACTTTCAGCTGATTGCACGACAAACCCCAAACTAGTCGAATCATTTCCATCAAAATGGTGAGTGTTCGCACCGATTGATCTACAATTAGCTTCTGCCAGTTCAGTTTTTCCGCCCAATTGTGGATCCCGTTGTGTAATTTCGGCAATTAATCTTTTCGGTTTTGCAGGGTGATGGAGGCACTTTGGAGGCGAAAATTGAGGCGCTGCTGAACGTGGAGAAGCAGATGAGGCAAGTTGGCGACGTCCCGGGCACGCGGAAGGCCGCCACCGATATTCTGCAGCTATGCTTCGAGGCCGGCGCGTGGCAAACACTCAATGAGCAGATTCTGCTGATTTCCAAGCGCCGGGGACAGTTGAAACAGGTTGGGTCGGTTTTGCACACTGTTAGATTTTGTATTTTATTACGTCGGTGTTTATGTAATTATAGTCGAGTTTCATTTTTGTTTTGCATTTTAATCTATTCTGGGCTCTGCTTTCTAATTGCTTGAGGTCTGGTGTAGGAACAGTGGCGGAGCTAGGCCCCCGGACATAGGGGGGGCAAAATATTTAAGAACTCAAAAATATTAGAACTTCAAAATAGCAACTTCAATGTGTTGACTTTGTTTCATCAAATCGACACATTTTTGCCAAGCTTGATTATGTACGCTATTAGAACTCCCCACATGTTTAGTAAACAACTCCTTCTTTTTCCAATTACTAAATCCAACCGTAGTGAATGAATCTCTGCCAACTTGTTTTCCCAAATCCGGACGAAATAAGTAGCAACATAAACAAAATGCAGCATCCTTATCTACGCTATACTCCAATCAATTTTGAAATTCATTGAACCAAGATGGACAAAATCTTCTTGTAAACTTACCAAACATTCTTTGTGGAAAGTTGTGATTGCGATGCAGACAAGGCCCTTTCTGCAAATAACTTCTTCTTACTTTATCTCGATCATTAGGATCATAGGCTGAAATCTTTATCCTTAAACCCGGGTCTGATGGGAGATCATCCAAATTGATCTCAACTCGGGGTTTCTTTGAAGAGACGGGCACTTGTTCTTGATACGTCTTTTCTCCTTGACTTGTCTCCTCATTTGTAGTTGATGATTTTCTAATAAGAAATTTATCCATTCCTATTTGATAACAAAATATAGTGAATGAGAAATCAACAATCCAAACTCATAGAAAAGCAGGCACACAACAAACAAAAACTACGGGGATTGCAATTAATTCTATCAAGTTCATATCATGCACAATCCTCGTTATTGTATGTGAAAAATCCCCAAACCAAATCAATCAACAACCAATATTATGGTACTCACAATCACGACTTATCTATACCTTATCCTATATTTCAGATACACTGTAAGATTATGGGGGTATTTATCTATACCTAAAATGAAACAAGCAATACTACAACACCGATTGGCATCCTTGAACAAAAATCTCAATTAACAAAGAGAAGTCGTCAATTCAGCAGAGGCCCAACAACGGAAAACTACAAGCAGATTCAACAAATAACAAGTATAGAAAAATGTCAATTTAGTTGAGAAATCACATATTACGAAAAAGTATGTAAAAACCCTAATTTAATTGAAAAAACAATGAAGTAAAAAAAGCGAAACAAAAACTCACACTTGATGCCCTCGTCGAGATGATTTCTGGGGGATGCACCTTCTCAAGAATAACTATGGAGAAAAACAGAGTATGAGACAGAAAAGAAGAACACTGCTGATTAGTTTGAGAAAAAGTAAAAGATTTAGTTTATTTTGTCTTATTCTCTCTCTCTTATTTCTAATTCTCTCTTTTAATTTTATTCTCTTTCACAATTACATATGCATTAATATTATACGTATATATTTTAAAATGGGTTGAAGAAACAAAAGTAAAATTTATTTTGCCCCTATTTTAAAAAAAAAATTGGTGGGACAACTTTTGATAAAATTATAATATTTCCTAATACTAAGGTATTAATAGCAAATTTTGAGGTGGGACAATTGCCCCTCCATCACAAGCTGTGGCTCCGCCACTGTGTAGGAAGGGAAGCATGCACTAGTTAATTTGAGCTTTTCGTTATTCATTGACATGTATAATGAGGCGAAGATGTCTCACTTATTTGTTGATTTATAGAATAACTTGGTTTAAGTTTAAGATGCAATTGCCAAATCTGTGCTGATTTTGTTCATTTTGTTGGAGGCTGTATGGGCGGGTAGTCATTTTCTCATGCATTTCCTTCTGCTCTGAGTTATCTTTTAGGTTTGACATTTAATAATACAAAAATTGAAAACAATCTGTATGTGCGTGAGAGTTTTATAAACCCTTGTGAACTCCTACATGATTTGATAAGTGATGTTGCTGGGGCTCCCTTTGCTGCGTGAAGTTTGTTGTCATAAATGTTTTTTTTCTTCTTGGCTGATGCAGGCTGTACAATCCATGGTTCAACAAGCAATGCAATATATTGATCAGACTCCAGATCTTGATACTAAAATTGAGCTTATCAAGACACTTAACAATGTATCCGCTGGGAAGGTGATCCATGTCCAGAAATCCCTTTCAGTTTATCACTATATTGAGGAATTTGGTGTCTTATGTATTTCTCAAATTGCCATAGATTTATGTTGAGATAGAGAGAGCTCGCCTTATTAAGAAACTTGCAAAGATTAAGGAAGAACAAGGACTTATAGCTGAGGCTGCAGATTTAATGCAAGAAGTTGCGGTGAGTCATTTAACTTATGCACTAGTTATGTAGTAGGTTTTTTACTTCTTCAGCAGTTCTCTAACAGATTTTTGCCACAGGTGGAAACATTTGGAGCCATGGCAAAAACTGAAAAAATTGCTTTCATACTTGAGCAAGTAAGTTATTTTTTCTTTTTTCTCCATCTATGATGGGTGCTCATTCTGAATTTGGCATCTAGTTAATTGTCAAGGCACCATGCCCTTTGCATTCCATAGGTTCGTTTATGTTTAGACCGCCAGGACTATGTCCGCGCTCAAATACTCTCAAGAAAGATAAGTCCTAGAGTTTTCGAGGCTGATCCGTCAAAAGAAAAGAAGAAGCCCAAAGAAGGTGAAAGCATTGTTGAAGAGGCTCCTGCTGATATTCCATCGCTATTGGAATTGAAGCGGATCTACTACCAATTAATGATTAGGTATCCACCATTTCTATTTTTGATTTCCTGCACGAATCCACCATTTTAACCAGTGGGGGTGTTCTAGTAAACATGTTACACTTGCCATCATATAATTAATGCATATGGTGAACGCCCACAAGACATCCATAGTCATACAAACAAAAATTTAGCTAAAGGAGGTTAGCATGCTGATTGCAGGCTTTAGCCATTAAATAGCATCTTTTCATTCATAATGAACTAATGATGGATTTCGGTGAATGTATGGATACTTTTGGATGTGAGTTATGTTGGATTGTTTGTATAGTTCTCAATATTTACTACTTGCTGCCTCGTCTCTAGTGTCTGATTTGTTATTGACCCATGAAGCATGGCACATAGGTTTTGCTCGGTCCTTTTTAGTTCTCCATTGAGAATATGATGCTTTGACTTCATATCTTCAGTGGAGTATAAATTAATTTTTTCAACTTGATAGTTGGTGTCATAGTTTTTACAGGGAGTTATAAGAAGGCCTGCTTCACCTCCCTGTTATGTAGTTCTCATATTGTCCACACACAATGGTGCCTTTTTAGTGATAGCAGTTCGAAGATAATGGTTTTAGAAGTCGATCTTCAGTCATTAATTTCATGTCTGACTCTTGGAAATAGTTTCTAAAAGTTCTGGGTTATGATTCCTCCTCCTCTTAGGAGCTAATCTGTCTTTATCATGTATATACACGAGTATTATCTGATTGACTTTCAACTTTTCTAGGTATTACTCTCACAACGATGATTACCTTGAAATATGTCGATGCTACAAGTCAATATATGAGATCCCCTCTGTGAAAGAAGATTCAGCCCAGTGGATACCAGTATGATCTTCTTGTTTGCAGAGAGCTTATCACTTTTAAACTCTTGAATTATGATCTGTAGGATATAAATATCTTGTGGTTTGTTTGGCTTCTATTATCTGTTGTTGTTAACTTATATCATATTTCCTGCAGGTTTTGAGAAAAATATGTTGGTATTTGGTCTTGTCTCCTCATGATCCTATGCAATCTAGCCTTCTCAACTCAACCCTGGAGGATAAGAACCTGTCAGAAATTCCTCATTTCAGGTTAGCTATTTCTAGCATGTATGGTTTTTCCTCATTTTATACTTCTTATAGTTATCAATTATCATCTAAGTCTACCTTACCATTAGGTTGCTGTTGAAACAACTGGTTACCATGGAGGTTATTCAATGGACGGTTCTGTGGGGCACATTTGAAAATGAGTTTGAGAATGAAAAGAACATGCTTGGCGGTTCTTTGGGTGAAAAGGCAGCTGAGGATTTGAAACTCAGAGTAATAGAACATGTAATGCTCCTATTAACCAGTTCTCTATGGCTTGTGAATTATTCTCACTGTTTTCTCTAGTGATACTAATCTTCTGTTGTTTACCTCGATTTAGATCAATTTACTTTAATGTGTGCGGGTAACTTAGAGTTGGTATTCCTTGCAGAACATCCTTGTTGTCTCTAAATACTACTCACGGATAACCTTGAAGAGACTTGCAGATCTATTATGCCTCACCGTCCAGGTCATTCTGCATTCTATTTAAGAAATATCATTACCTGTAAACATCTAACTTGAGTTGTTATGTTCTATCTTGTGGTTATGTTACCTTTGATCCTTTGCCATATGTCTCTTAGTTATTGTTTGATGGCTACCCAATGTTTTGATAATTAAGCTATTACTCATGCAACTATGTATGAGATGTGTGTGATAAGCATAGGAAGTGAAGCTTAACAAGCTATAAAAAAAAATTGTTTTAGTCTGCTATACTTTCTGCAAATGATGTTTTAACATGGCAACTCCGAATATTGGGGCTCATCTCATCATTAAAAGAGTATCGAATTCTTATGTTTGGTAATTTGTTATTAATTTCTTCTTGGTGATTCCAGATATTCTTTAGTGTATCTTGGCATCTATTAATTCCGTCTCTATGATGTTCCAATCAAAACCTCATGTTGAATTAGAAATGCATATACTGATACTGCCGCAAAACAGCAGCTTTTAATCCATGATATTGTAAGTCATAATTATCCATGGATCATCTTCGTTCAGTCCATTCTCTTTCTTATCACAGGAAGCCGAAAAACATCTGTCAGATATGGTCGTCTCCAAAGCTCTGGTGGGAAAGATCGACAGACCTCTGGGGGTGATCTGTTTCCAAGCAGCTAAGGACAGCAACGATATTTTGAACTCATGGGCATCGAACTTGGAGAAGCTACTCGACCTCGTGGAGAAGAGCTGCCACCAAATCCACAAGGAGACAATGGTCCACAAAGCTGCGCTGAGTTTGAAAAGTTGAACAAGTTTGCTTATTCTGAAACTTTATGATACCTTTTCTTGATAAGAAAAATGAGTACAAAATTAATCTGTGGCAGGTAACATTTTGAGCTGATACATCATCCCTTTATTTGGCTTTTTACATTCAATGCTTCTACTTTTCATGCTATTCATTCGTTGTTTCGTTGTTTCCGAATTGAATTGGCTATGTATGCTTAATTTATCAGGTGAATTTTACATCAGTAAAAATTATCGATGTTGTGTTGTGAAAATTTGAGATCTAGAGCTCGTTTATGCTGGCATGAATGGTCATTTGCTCGATTTTGAATTTATTTTGTGTGTTAAGATAGATGTTTATATGCAAGAAATTATCAATTGGATAATAATGTTTTTCTTATTGGAAGGAAAAATGTTATTTCCTGCTGTTGGACGTGAGTCATTTGTTCCGAAAGTTTACCGATGGGCGAAATAGGATAATAATGTTTTTTTCTTTGGAAGGAAAAATGCCATTTCCTGCTACGTGAGTCATTTGTTCTGAAAAGTTTACCCATGAGCATTCCAAAACATTAGTGAATAATTTCCCAATCCTTGTTCTAGACAACAAATTTCGTTTTTCTTTTTTTTGTTCTAGACAAAAAGAAATTTCTACGTGTATGTAATAGTTACCATTATAACAAATGTAAGATGCACTTCTCCATTCTTCAACTTGAAATTTTTTTTCAAGGAATCTAGAAAATAAAAATAGACGAATTTTAACTCAAACCCGTTAATATTGTAAAGCTGTCCACCAGTTGCCACTACGAGCAACAAAAACGACAGAAATTTTAGGGTCATTTTTCTGAAGAATTGCATTTTTGTATCAATATTTGCTATTAAGCGCAAAATT
This sequence comes from Salvia rosmarinus, assembly GCA_036937905.1. Classification (NCBI taxonomy): domain Eukaryota; kingdom Viridiplantae; phylum Streptophyta; class Magnoliopsida; order Lamiales; family Lamiaceae; genus Salvia; species Salvia rosmarinus. The sequence goes on along the minus strand of CM072815.1, from coordinate 88,321,370 downwards.
GTAATCACTTATTTGTGATTGACAAAATGCAGTGCAAAATATGAAAATAGTATCAAGACTTGATCATGCTTCGTGCACCAGTGAAATTAATCCTAACATTCCATCATATAATTATTTGCTTCTCGTAAATTCAATAATTTCTTTTTTTCTCCTACTAAAACAAAAAAGGAAAGGAAAAACCCAAAAATACTCCTCGTAATCAACTAGACGAAGTCTGATTGCCGGAATCCCAAGAAAATTCAACTCCACAGCCGCTGCTCTGGCTGCCCTCCCCCTGGCCATCGGCTCCGGGCAGCCGAGCCGCCGGAAAAACTGCACTATAAGGAGGCACAGCAGCAGAAAAAGACTGAAATTCACTGGAAAAACCCGCCGTATGATAAGGCGTCAAACCACTAAAATATCCACCACCCACACCTTGCATTTGCACATCACCAAAACTCACATTCTGCCCTTGAAACTGAGGTCGGCTGTGAACAATGGGGTCCGCCGCCGTGGACACGGCAGCTATCCTCGGCGGCGGCGACGATGATGATGGTGGTGGTGAAGACGAAGACGGCGAGCCATGGATAAGCCGGACGTTTTCCGGGAAGTTGAGCTTGGCCTTGCTGCCGCGGAAGTGGAGGGCCGCCTCGTCGTAGGCACGGGCGGCGTCCTCGGCCGTGTCGAAGGTGCCCAGCCACACCCGGGCGGCTCTGAACGGGTCGCGGATCTCTGCGGCCCATTTGCCCCACGGCCGCTGCCGCACGCCTCTGTATCTTCTGCTGATTCCTGAGGTGTTTTCTTGTGAGAATGTGGGAGTGTAGCTGTAGATTGCTGCTGCTGATGTTGATGCTATGATGCTTGTACCGGATGCTTCTCCTGTTGTACACCGGTTGGTTAGTTATTTAGTTAGTTAGCATTTGTCGCGGTTTGTGTGTATAGTATGACATTATCATTATATGGTAGGTTTAGATAAGCCTACGATGATATATGTTTTATGTTGGTTATACGATTAAAGTGACATTATCATTATATTGGTATGCTTGAAGGGCTCAACCGAAAATGTGTTGGCAATAATCAAACTATTAAAAGAATTCTAATATTCTCTGAAATTAATTTTATTTTGTATGTAACAACTATGATATGGAGGGAAAATTTCTAGTTCAAATATAAATAAAATTTCTAATGTTTTATTCACCTTAAATATTAAAAAAAGCGTCAACTCGTATGCTTAAGAAATTAATTTGTTGCTCTAAAAAAGGTTGATTTGTTGTCTATATTATTCTTGTGATATTGAGGGAAAATTTCTAGTTCAAATATAGTTTCTACTCTTTTATTCATCCTAAGAAAAGAAAAAATACTCAATTACCAAAAAAAGTGTTAAATATACACTTAGCATAAAATTCTTACAAAATCTATATGGAACAACTTATTTTCTTTGAATAAATGAAATCAAAAGTTGTGAATAATTACCTAAATTAGAGCTTCCAATGGAAAAATCACTATATCCTCTGCAAAATCTGGTGGCTGAATCAGAAGGCTGCCCATCACGTCCCCTCTTACATGCACCGCCTCCTCCGCTGCCATCCGCGGTGGTGACCGCCTCTTTGCTGACATCTCCGGCCACCACGTGAGCCAGAGCTGACACCATAGCCGACATCTCCCTCTCTCTACTAAACCCAGAAAGCAACGGCGAAATCAACGAATCCAACGCATTATTAATCACTCCATCATCAAACAACTCATTATTGATATTTCCCTCCTTATTTTCACCACCACTTTTTCTTGGATTCGCCACTTTCACACACACATGAATCCCAAATAGTTGAAATATAGATACAGATTTCCTAAGTATATCTGAATCATATATGTAGCACTGATTTATATATATATGTATATATAATTATAGTTTTCAACGAAAATACTAGAACAAGAACAATGAAACAGTAATATTTTTATTTTTAAAAAGTTGACGAAAAAATAGTCCATTTAACAGAGGTTCTTGAACTAGACCCCTATTTATAGAAAGCGCAGAGTTGAAATGTGTTAGAATCGACAGTTTGAATTAACGCCGTCAAATTAAAGAGTCGACTCTCACTCTTGCAAGCTTTTTGAAATTTATGGGATTCATTTAAGGAAAGCAAGACTTTCTATCAGTTATGTTTGGACAAAATGACGTGCATATGTGATTGATGATGATGATAATAATAATAATAATAATAATAATAATAATAATAATAATAATAATAATAATATTCTGAACAGGGAAATTCGAATTTTGTTTTTTTGAAAAAAATAAAGGTGGCGGTCAACGATGAGGTGGGAATCCACATTTGATAAAAGCATCTGTGAATAGGAACTCAGCCCAATACACGGTTTCAAATTCTGTCGGCGGCGATGGGCGGAGCCGACAACTGCCACCGCCGCCTGACTTTGGGGCTTGGGTGGTAGTAACATTTTAAGAATTTGAATGTGATTGATCACGACCATGATTATTGGACGTGCTTACTTTACTCGTTACATAAATTTAAGATAAAATATAGAAGATATTAATGAAATTCATATTATAAGAAAATATATATGCACATCTCGATTTAAAACATGTTTAATGTTTTAGTCATATTTGGAAATTTGTAACCACTGAAATTGGACTGTTTCTCAATGCAATAGGTTGTTGTTTATATGTAGGCTTATTAATGTACGGGGTTTTACTCGAATCGATCCAAAAACGTTCATAGTCCATTAATAACGATTCTGGTTTTGGTTTCAGATTCGTTCAAATATGGATCGATCTAGATCCAGCTCGGTTGTTCTGCATTCGATCGGGTATGAAATAATATATATATATATATAGTGTACTTTTATATATATATGATTGGGTTCAAATAAAACACATTCAAAAATAAGAAATGAGAACAAATTTGAACCATTGATTTTTGAAGATGTGTGGTTATGATTAAATAAAATTAGGGTATAATGGTAATTAGAATATTACGAAAATAACCGTCCCTTAATTATAGGAATGTGATAACTTAATCTTTAACCATTGATTAATGGTAAATGGATGATCAAGATGAATTCTTATTTCTTATTTTAAGGGGTTTGTATTATAACCCAACCCTATATATATATATATATATATATATATATATATATATATAGTGTACTTTTTTAATGTGTTTTAGATATTAGATAACTAATTAATTTGTCATTTTTTATTAAGTTATGAAAAAATTATATAAATTCATAATTTTTTTAACATTTGGTAATTATTCGACCCAAACTCATGGTTTGATGATCTGAGTCCTGTATCTAATGGGTCGGGTCCAAAATCAGAATCGGTAATTATTTATTGGTTTTGATCCAAATAAAACCAACACATTGACATGCATATTTATGTGGATTAGCAAACTCTATAATGTGTGTCCAATGATGGCTTATTGTCACAGCCCGGTTTGGCTTATCCTTACCGGACCGTGACTTGGGGTTCGGTTTAAGTGAATATGAAAGGAAATAGGGTTTCAACTCATTTCATCTATGAAGAGATATAGATGTTTCAAACAGAATCGAGAATCATGATGGATCAAAATAGCTTATATATATATATATGATGGTTCCAAGGTTCCAACAAAACAGTAGCTTTTACAAAGCTTTCAACAGAATGATCCAGAACTTAACATAGTAATAAAATATAACAGAGTTCAAGAGTTTGGCAGCGGAATAAAACGTGTGAGACATGCATATGAAGATGCATTCTCAAGGCGAACCAAAAATACTTCATACTACTTGACAAAGATTTCCGCTCAACTCCCGCCTGCTCCATCACCCGCTCAACTTGCACATTTAAAAAAATATGCGGTGAGTACAAAGATGCACTCGGTGGACACATGCGAAAACATTTTACTTTACGAAATATTGTCTTGCCTCATCACGAAGAAGACACAAAGGTTTTATTTGAAAAGGTCTGTGCTTACAAAATACATTTTCATTACTTTCACAAAACATCGTCGGCGGGCATTTTCTCATCACAACGTATATTCCAAGTCGGCTATGGATAACGCAGCGGGAGGAGGCCTCCTTCACCGGACGCACGATCGATCATAACCGACGATTCGAAAAAGCGATCGCAACCGCGATTCGAAGCTAAAGTGTACACAACCCTAGCTAGGATTCCCCTTCACCTCTAGCTTAGGATCCGAATTAAATACTTTCCTGTTGCCCAGGCGGCCGAATGGACATATACAAAACATAAAACATTTTGGCGAGACAATATCGTATCTCAACTTTTGCAGAATAAGAAAAACAGTAAAGTAAACTTTTGTAAAATCATTTTCCAAGAAAGCTCGTAAATGGTTTTGATAAGAAAGCCCACCTTGAGAACTTATAGTTCTTACGTCACTAGTTTACTTTTCGTTTCCTTTCTCCTTCAAGCAGAACCCTTTCAACGTGAGAAACGAGATTTAGCACATCGCTATACTTTTTCGATAATCATTGATCCGAAACAACGGACTTACTAACATCAATCCTTTTTAACATTAAGGATCCTATTATCATACTTAACCACTATTATGCTCGTCGCGTCTCGAAGAGATATAATATTCCATTCTTTCATTCTTTCCTTAGTTCAAATCATTCTGCGTAACGTACGAACCTTAATTTCATAACTAACTTTGTCACATACTAACTTTACTTCCCATCTTATATATATATTCAAATTCTAATGTATTCACAATCATATTCTCATAAGTCTCAACTTTTCACGTATCATATCATATGATCCACATCTCACACATCATGAGACATCATAATTCTTCATGAAAATTTCAATATATTTTTTGAAAATTTTAATATATTATTATCATCATATATTAGTGATATGACATAATATTCACCATATACAATTTGTACACCACTATTTCATGCTTTTGTGATTTTCAAAATTATTATCTCATAATATTCCATATTTTTCCAAAAATTTTCACATAAAATCATAAAATTTTAACACGAACAACTATCATTATTTCATGCTCAAAACAATAATTAAAATTCATGTTCATCAACATATAACTCATACTCATTTTCGGTCATAACATAATATTTTTAATATATGCTTAACTTTGTACTAAAATCATAATTCGTGCTTATAAACGTCATATAAACGTATTTAATTAACAACTCAAACATATAGCATAAATTTCACATATGTCACATAATTTTTGAAAGCATATAACATAACATGTCATATATGAATTTCTAATACTTTTGCATGTAATAGTAAAGGTTGTATGATTTCTAACCTTTTGATCGGTTTTGATCGGCGTCGACAATGTTTTTCTATCTAAGGTCGACTATAATTTTGGAGAACACTTTCTATCTTTTTCTCTCTATTTTTTTCTTATTTTTCTCCTTAATTTCGTTCATATGGTATGGTAGGGGTGGCCTCCTATTTATAGATGTTTTAATGTAGTTTAATCATGATTTTATAAAATATCTTAGCATAAAAATCAAAAAATACAACTCATACCTTATCACCTAGATTTTCGGTCACCTCCACTTGCATATGAGACAAAATATTATTTTATCCTATAGTTTATTTAATTAATTTATAACCTTATCAAAATTTAAATGTCATTATCAAAGAATTCCAAAATTGTTTCTTACCTATTTTAGTCCAAATTTTCGGCCACCTCCATTGAATTAACACATCCACTTGTAAATTTAATGATTCACCTTATCTTATCATAAATAATATCTCTACATCATAATTATATAGTTTAATATTCAAAGAGATATGAAAATTATCCTATTTTCACACTCTAATACTAATTTTCGGTCACTATGATTAATCAAGGGACAAAATTATATTTTATCATACCTTATGCTAAGTTACAAGAATTAATTAATATCATATCTTATCTTTATCCTAAAGTTTGAATTTTTCTCATATGTTCACACTTGTTCACATTTGTTCACATTATTTTTCAAAAATTTCAACTACTACAAGACAAAAGCTTTTAGTTACTTGTTCAATTTGAACACATACTTTATCTTATCCTTTAATAATATCTTATCATTATAATCATAACACATCATTATTAAGAGTATAATATTTTCTCATTTTCACACCTATATTTTGAAATTTTCGGCCAACATGTATAATATATGCTACATATTTTATTTTCTTTCAATTAATAGCTATGTGACATAATATAGATCTTATATGATAAAATAAATCATAGAAAAATTATTTAAGATCAATTCTATGTACTAAAGTGAAGTTATCGGCTTTTTCTTAGAAATTAAGATTAAATTATCAAACCTTTATTCTTTTCATAACTAATATTATTTTCATGAAGGATTACATAAAAATAATGCTCTTGTATCATAAAATAAATTCTTTGAATAATTCTAGCATTTTTCCTTTTTTTTTCGAAAACTAGGGTTTTCTAGGAATTAAATTCACAAAATTCCATTCTTGCCCTAATTCATGAATTTCGAAATTTTAATGATTCTTATGAGATAAGATTGATCTTGAAATTATGATATTTATCAAGTATTAAAGGTTGTGCAATTAAATAAATTATTTGATACAAATATCACATAAAATCATAGATCATTTTCGAAAATTGCATAGACTAAGGACAAAATTTTATCTCTTATGATACTTATCACATTTCTACACACTTCTATGAGATAAACATTATCCTAGCTTAGTCACAACCTTATCTTATCTTTTTATAAAAATATCATAGCAATCTTATCTTAAAAATGTCATTTTCAATGTAAAACCCTAGCTTATCCTTCTTATGTCATTTTCGAAAATTATGCTTGCTTCTACAAGATAATTATCTTTGTCATATATCATAACAACTCATCACATATTATCACTTTAATAAAGTGATCACAATTAAATCACAATTAATCCATGTATATCCATCAAATTTCGAAAATTATAGGTTATACACAAGAAGATGCAATTTTTCTTTATCTGAGTAACACTTATCTAGTTAATATCCTATATATACAAAATGACATCTCATCACATAAAATAAAGTGATCTTGATCACAATTTAATCATATATCCACATATGATTCGAAAATAATGAAACAAGTAGGAGCAAATATTTCTTTTCTTCCTTAATGTAATAATATCTCACATATACTTAAAACATGTTTATTTTCTATGAAAATCTATTTCATGTGAAAAGATTAAGAAAATTTCGTTTTTCTCAAAATTGGCAACTATCGACGTTCATTTTCATTCTTGTTTCTATCGTAATATTCCTTCTTATTTTTGAAGTTTTATACTCAAAAATTCGGGGTATTACACTTATGCAATATATGGCGTGTATACTATTAAGAGCATTTATTTTTCATGATTGAGAATACACATAATGGAGTATTTTCATCTTTATTATTAGGGTTTATTCTATCCTATTCTTTTAATCGGATATGAATCAAATATAGTTAGTTTAAATTATAGAAATTATGAAGGACCTTGGGATATCCCAAATTTCTTATTCAACTTAATAAATAATGGATTAATTTTTAATATTTTAAATCTATTTAAACTAATATTCAATATGAAACGCACCCTTATAAAGATACTAAAGCTTAGACAAGGCTCTTTATTTAGATTATGCTTTCCTATATTTATTTATTTATAATTTACATGTCATCACATAGAGGCGAATACACCGTTTTTCTATAGAAATATAAGTTATTATTGCCTCTTATCATTTTTAATGCATTTTTGTATTTAATTTTACTTATATGCCGTGTTTACACATTTATAAATTCGATGCGAGGAAGAACATTCAAAATGCCAATATCGTGCGCTTAATTAATTAAAGATTGTTGAGGTCAAAATATAGAAAACTAACATTAATAATTGGTTTTTAGCATATTGTTACTCAATCACAAATCTAGAGAGTCAAAATGCATGGAATCACCACAGAAGTCCATATTGCAAAAATAGCTTTTATTTACTATTGAATACTAAGAAGTATATGCAACAATTATTTTCTTTTTTTATCAATTTAATACAGAAATACAGAAATTTTAAAGGTCGCAACAATTATTTTTCTTAATATATATTCAGTTTGCATTCTTCTTCCAAAAAAAACAATATTGCATTCTCTATGAGTAACAACTTGGACCATCCCATTCGTACAAAAGGTTAATGAAGTATACTTTTATTTGGGTCAATTGTACAATCTATACATTGAATATATCTTCAATTGAATTAAGTTCCATGTATTCTTATACAAATTACAAAGTAAATTAATCAAGCAATTGGTGCCAATTTACATCTTTTAGCTCAAACCCTTTTACAAAGTTTGTAATACAATTGACTTCTTTTATACTCTCTTTTTCGGTTTATCCTATCAAACTTGCATACATTATTTTTTAGGTTGTCGAATTTGATTCTTCCTTTTTAAGAAAAATATTTATCTCTTTAAAAAATATGAGTCATACTTACTTTTATCATTTTAATCACTTTATATTCCTTTATTATCTATTTTTTATTTATTTAATCACTTTATACTCTTCTCTTAAATAATCGTGTTAGAAATAAGTCATTTCAATAGAACGGATGGAGTTTAATTTACGAACTATTTTTGGAACATGCAATGAATTTTAATTTTTATCCTTATAAAAAGAATTTTATTTATATAAATCTTTTTTTTTAGTTGGGGAAATAGTATATTTGACTAAAGTTGCGGTGGCAATTAAATTCGGTGCGGCACGATTGCCTGCGCCCGACGATGACGTGGACGTATTTGAGTCGTAGAAGATGACGGTGTTGAGAATTCATCATTATCTCATCGTTACGTTTGTCAACGTTGACTCCAGTCAAACTTGTTTACTGCAACGCGCTTTCATTTTGTAAAATTATTTAATTGTAGTATTACGTAATTGTCCAAACAATAAATAACAAACAATTTTATTATACCGTACAATTGAGAATGTGATATGTAGATGTGTCGAGCTATTTATGAACTGTTTAATTCAGATGCGCTAAAATTTGTTAATATAAATGAGAAATATCTTAATATGAATTATTTGATTCATTATTTCGCAACCTATCTAACCCGAAAATATCAAATTGTTTTGTCTTAATTAAAGATAAATATGTTGATTATCTAATTAATGTTATTTTCTTTTTTGAAAGTAGATATATTATATGTTTATTAGAATACACAGTCATGATTGTTAAAATTTAAGTATATCTTTAAAATTTTCATTTATATTCAATTAAATAGGAAAAGCTCGTGAGTCCCTAACTTGTTTGGATTAGCTCATGCACGACTCGAGACAAGCTCAAATTTGGTAGTACTCGATTTAGCTTGGCTTAAATACACCTCTAGCTCCATAACTCGCATCTTAATAGGAATATTTTCTATATATTACTTTATACTTGAATTTTATTATAAATTTTCAGTTAAAGAATATATAAGTTTCATGATAAAAATACTATAACTTAGTGGTATTAATTTTATTAACAGATGTCTCTCTTTCTTAAAGGAGTAGTATTTTTTTTATTGAAACATATTTTTACTCGATAAAACGAGTTTTTAGCTGATAATCTTTTTTGTTCTCAAAGTATCAATGTTTAGTCAAAAAGTATTGCTTTATTTATTAAATGCATTACTTTTGTACTCGATCGATCAAGTACGATTTTTGAAGAAAAATAACTTCTTTTATGTTAACGCAGTAATTTTGAGTTTAGAAGTACCTCCTCTTTTATTTTATAGGTGTCATTTCTTCAAATTTTTCTTATTTTTTAATAAGTGCATTAGTTCGTAATTTAAGAGTAAAATTATGATATTCTTCTTATTTTACTCTTAATTAATACTCTTGAAATTTGATAATTAATTGTATATGTGTATTTATCATAGTAGCTAATAAGGTTACAAAGATAAATTTCTTTATTTTCTTGATATGTGTAATTTAACAACTAAAAACACTTATAAACAATTGAGAAAGTAACTTCTTCCTTAAAACTTTTTGTTATTTTAAGCATTATATGTTTCATTAAATTATAGGAAGGCTTAAATTGTGTGACTTTATTTTGAAAATTGCAGTCAAACATACATAGGGCTTGCCTAAAGTACATACATTAACATAATACTATTGTACAATTTATCATGCATCATTATAAAAAGTTATCATTTCCATCTGTTCTTAAATAAGAGTTTCACTCGAAAATAAAACTTACTGCTAATAAATGTCATATTCTAGAATACTAAAATAAATAAATAAAATGTCAGACTTCCCATAACCTTCCTCAATCTACATTCTTTAGTTATTCAATTTTTCGTGCAATCATCAAAGGTAAGAGTAAATTTACTCTCTTCTTGGTATATGATTTTTTATGACAAAAACATTTAGTTATAGAAGAGGATAATAATTTAGGGGCCCATATAATTATTATATAACATAAATACATACTAACTTAGATGTTCTAAATGAGACAAAGTTGGTAGTCAAAGTCATGATCCAATGCCCAAAACCACGAGGGATATAATTCGCCATTCTTCATGGCATAAATAAAGGAAATTACGCCTAAAAAGGAGTACAAGCTAGTTGAGAATTTTAGGAATCAATGATTTCAAAGATTGTTCAAACCCATTTACATTATATTATATCTAGTTCAAAACATTGGCTTTTTAAGCAAATTGATTTTTCTTTATTCAAACGGTTTGACATCAAACTAAAAATCAAAATAAAATAATTGACTTTATTTTTTAATTTATAATTAGGGAAAGAAAAGCTCTAAACATTCTTCTTTTTCATCAAGTGGCATGGGATGTAGAAGTAGACTATCCTTCACTCCAACTTGTTTGAAATTTAAATCTTTCACCAAATCAAAATCGGCATTTTTGAAATTTATTGCTAAGAGAGGAAATGTATGAGATATAAAAATCTTGATTAGTTTCTTTCAGCTACCCACTATCACCTAGCTTGATTTTATTTATTTATTTATTTTGGTTAAATTTACGTTATTTGAATTTAGAATGTTGACGTTAACTACTGAATGAGCAAGTGGTAGTGGCACCAAAAGAAAAAAAATACAAAGAGAAGACAAAATGTACAATATATAAATGGCAATTTGACTACCAATTCCAAAATAAAATTAAAACAGTGGGTTGATTGACTTGGTCTTACAGTGATACAAATACTTGATTTTAGGTTGGCCAGTTGATTGGGTAGACTTTGGTTCCTTGATTTATTTTTTTGTTTTTTAAGGAAGAAGATAAAGGTAAATCGTATATAAAACCAAGCAAATCTAATTATTAAAATAGGGTATATGTATCTCCTTCTTAGTGTATTTTATTCTTTATAATTAGAGAACCAAAAAATGGGAATAAAATTATTGGATATGACAGAAAACAATAAAGATAATAACGTAAGAAAAATTGAAATTATAGTTCGTAATTTATTTAGTAATTAACTGTCAACACTTGTACGATAATCACGTCGAAACTAGCTTTGTTTCTCCACCACATCACTCTCAATATTCCTAGACTCCTACTCATCCAATATCAATATTAGGTTTGCCATAAGCTATTTAGCTTTGTGTTATTGCTAGCAAAAGGCCAAATTCAAAATGTCAACTACACCCAACTAGCAATGACATTATAATCTAAAGATAATGCACATATACTTTTACGTCTTCTATAGTTGAATGGAATAAAAACGTTGGTACCACATAGTTGATCATGGTAGGTTTTACGCCACAGAAGAATTTCAAGTCTAAATTGATGGGCCAACCGTGGCACAACATTTTAAGACGATATTTGGAAAAACCAAACAACCTGTCGACCATAAATTTGTCAAAGTTATATTTCTATTGTTAGTATCATATCAGTCAACATAGGAACATTTGGTGATGCATGGTATCATGTGGCTTACTGTTACGTTTGGAGGTTTCTCGAATCTTCAATCAAGATTAGGTAAATCTTCAAACAAATCATATGCATTTCTTTTAATTGTCCCAAGTGCAAAATCTCTAAGTTCAATTCTCATCAAATTCGTGTTGTCATATATCAGGCCTACATATGATCCTCTGAACATTGTGATCGTATTCGTTCTTTTATGATCGTAATGTACACAAATATTCATGAGGTAACATAGGTAAAAATTCATACACAGAATCAATAGTTAAAAGGATCATAACATATCATATACATAAATCCAGAAAACATGGAAATTGAGATGACTTCCATCGAGTCATAACACGCTAACTTCTCTTCTTTCTTTTGTAAAATTTAGATTTACTTCTTACCTATAACAAGTTAAAACATCATTTCAACTGCAAGAACTAGGAAGAGTATGTAACCCTTTGGTGAATCTTGAAGTTTAGACATGGTAGAGCAGTCTCCCAGCAGCTAGAGAACTCAACACCAGCCTTTCGAGCATCACAAGAAACGAACAAATACAATCCCGTTTACATTATGTAACCTATCAACTTCCACAAGCAAGGCACTCATCGCGGTTGGCTAAAGAGCATACCATCTGTGCCATCTTAGAATTCTCATCGTCAGCTACCGCCTTAGCCTTGTCATCCTGCAGAATGATTGCATATCACTTTGAGCAAGTGTACTGAGGTTTAATGGATTTGTTCCTTGTGCAGAGAGCAGAGCACCTACCTTGATCATGGTGGCGTCAACTGTGAATTTGATAGCATCAGCTGCTGCACGAGATCTTAGATAGTACATTCCCGTCTTCAGACCCTACACGACCAAGGATGATAAAATCATCACAAGCATAGATCAATAAGGATATTATCTTCAGATTTTTCTGAATCTGCTAAATAGGTAGTAAATTCAGTTTAGCTTACCCGAGTCCAGGCATGGAAGTGGAGAGAAGTAAGCTTTCCAAAACTAGGTTGGTCCATGTGGATGTTTAGGCTTTGACTCTGGTCTATGAAGCATCCACGGTCAACAGCCATATCAACCAATATCCGTTGTTTGATCTCCCAAACAGTTCTGAGAAGAAACAAAACGAATTAGTGTGTGAAAAATTGAAAAGAAGGAAAGGTTTTGCAACTCTGATTTCTGTGGAACGCATACTTGTAAATCACTTTAAGATCTTCGGGAATCTCAGGGATCTTTTGAACAGAGCCATCCTCGTAAATTATCCTGTTCTTGACATTAGGAGACCAAAGCCCCATCTCGGTCAAATCGTGGAGAAGATGCTTGTTCACAACAACAAACTCACCACTGAAAAGGCCATCAAGAGGTAATATATCAGTATCATGGCAAACAAAATGCAGATACAAAGGAAGCTGAATGAAAGATGTCGATGAGCCAAACCTTAGAACTCTACGGCTGTAAATGTTGGAAGTGTATGGTTCAAAGCACTCATTGTTCCCAAGAATCTGGCTCGTTGAAGCAGTTGGCATGGGTGCTATGAGAAGTGAGTTCCGAATGCCGTGTTCTGCTATCTTAGCCCGAAGAGCATCCCAATCCCACCTATCTGACGGCTTCACTCCCCACATATCTGGCTGGATGATTCCCTGAAAGATATAACCAGGTATAAACAATGATGCCCACCTAATACCAGCAGCAAGGCCATCTTTTCGAGCTAGTTAAGATTCTCTGAAATAAGTAAAGATTCTGTGAAATATGTTAAGATTCTGTGAAATATGTTAAGATTCTGCAAAATATACCTTGCTAACAGGACTGCCATTATATGTTTCGTATGGGCCTTCTTTCTGAGCTAGTTCACAAGATGCCTTTAATGCATGATAGTATATGGTCTCAAATATATCCTTGTTCAACTGCTGAGCCTGGTAATAGAATGGAATAACTTAGCAAAGCTACAGGCAAATCACGTTGAAGAGAATATCAGCTTTTTTACCTCTGGAGATTCAAATGCCATGCCAAGCAAGATGAAGGCATCAGCAAGACCTTGTACACCAATTCCTATGGGCCTGTGACGCATATTAGACCTTTTTGCAGTTTCAACGGGATAATAGTTCGTATCAATTATCTTGTTAAGGTTTGTAGTAACAAGCTCCGTAACCTGCAGAAATAAAGCAATAGGTAAAGTTATCAAAAACCATCACAGTTATGTGTACATCAGCCAACATGAACCGATTAGGCAACCGGCATCTAAAATAAACACACCTCAGCCAGTTTGTCGAAGTCAAAATATCGGTTTTTAGACCCTATGCTGCCAACAAGCTTTGTTGGTTGGGACTCAAGAGGTACACCCTAAAAGAAATTAGAGATGTTAATTAAGAAGAGAGCTGATTAGGCTTAATATTTAAGAAGCATCCATTCATATACAACAATATTAACCTTCTCTCTAACATATCGTGGTAGAGCAATTGATGCAAGGTTGCAGACAGCAGTTTCTGTGGGACTTGTGTACTCGATTATCTCAGTACACAAGTTAGAAGACTTTATGGTTCCCAGATTCTGCTGGTTGCTCTTTCTATTGCAAGTGTCCTGGAAATAATAGAAGAAGATTCAGATAAACTGATGATCAAATAAAGTTTGTAATTAGAGACTTGTCAATTCTGCTACCTTATAAAGCATATAAGGAGTTCCAGTTTCGATCTGGGATTTCAAGATTTCAAACCATAAATTCTGTGCCTGGACAACTTTCTTGGCCTTTCCCTGAGTCCAAAACAAACAAAACTTTAGAAATAATTATTCATTCAATGGAAAAATATTAATGTCATATACACCATGTCTTTTTTACCTCTCTCTCATATTTAGTGTACAAAGCTTCAAATTCTCCACCCCAACAATCAGCTAATCCAGGAGACTCATTTGGACAGAACAATGACCATTGTCCATCAGATTGAACTCTTTGCATAAATAGATCAGGCACCCAAAGACCATAAAACAAATCTCTTGCACGGTGCTCCTCCTGAAAATAATATATCGAAGGAAGAGTTCATATATTAGGGCAGTAACTGAAACACTAAAAATTTGCCAATTTTCTTAATTATAACAATATAAATAATTAAAGAAAAACAATGCATTTCCATAACAGTCACAAATCATACCTTTCCATGGTTTTTCCTCAAATCAAGAAACTCAAGGATATCAGCATGCCATGGCTCCAAATATACAGCAAAAGCACCTATCCTCATCATAGAACAAATATCAAAATGCAATACAAATACAAGGTATACAATAGATAAGAAGAAATGTGTTAACCTTTCCTCTTGCCACCACCCTGGTCCACATATCTAGCAGTGTCATTGAAAACTCGAAGCATTGGGACAATGCCATTGGATGTTCCATTTGTTCCACGGATATAACTTCCTGTAGCACGGATATTATGGACAGACACACCGATTCCTCCAGCTGATTTGCTAATAACAGCACATTCCTTGAGCGTATCATATATGCCCTCAATACTATCATCCTTCATGCATATCAAGAAACAGCTGCTCAACTGTAATCAATACATAAAATCAAATATCAGACGAAAAAGAAAGATAAATTTCCACATAACAAATAAACTCCTTTCAAGAAAAAGAGTTAGCATTCATAGTACTTGAAAATAATAAATCACTTGGTAGTTATCTCAGTTATCTTACCTGTGGTCTTGGTGTTCCAGCATTAAAAAGGGTGGGAGAGGCATGAGTGAACCATCGCTGCGACAAAAGATGATATGTTTTTATAACAGAATCTATATCATTCTTATGAATGCCAACAGCAACCCTCATCAACATGTGCTGTGGCCTTTCAACAACCTTGCCTTGAACCTTTAACAGGTATGACCTTTCAAGCGTCTTAAAACCAAAGTAATCATAGTCGAAGTCTCTGTCATATATGATCTCACTGTCAAGACGAACAGAATTCTGCAAAAAAGGAAAATAATACAGCATTTAGACATTGAAGAAGTTACAATATAAGTCAATACTGTGGGATTAAGAAATAGCAAAATTTTATTTAACAAACTTATATATTATCTACTCCTCCATAATTCATGACCCATTTCAATTACACAAACACCCATAGAAACCAAGCAAAGTTAGTGAAAAGGGCAACAAAAGAGAAAGACACAATTAGCAAAATTGCAAAAGGAATTAGTATCATACATCAACCAATTGAGTGGAATTTACTTTTTGTGGCATTTCTTAATCATCTCTTGGTCATACCAATAACTGTATGCCTGATAAAAACTCACAAAACTTACAATGTTGATGATGGAAGAACCAATACCTTCATTATAATCTCATACACATCATCAGCAATCAAAGGGGACTCTAATCCAGACCTCTCATTGACATGATTGTACATGTCTTTGATCCTGCAGCAATTATGCAGAGTGTTAACAACCCAATAATTATGTTTAATAGTTTATCTATAGAAGTGAAGTTCACTTACGTTTCAGAAAATGATTTCTTAGTGTTCTTGTGAAGATTTGAAACAGCAATTCTTGCAGCCAACTGCATATTGCACAAAAACTCATCACTTCCACAACTTCAAAAGTTGTTAACCACGTATACAATAAAACACAACCCTTTCAATACACACACATATATAGATAAAGACAGATAAAGGAATGTTATCCTTCACACAAAGTTTAGTTACCTCCATAAGCACCTAGTGCAGTTCGACTTTGAAGTGATTAAACATGCTTGTCATACATATAGGACAACAATACTATGTGTGCATTTAAAGCTATCAAAAGTAAGAGCACTACATCCTGAGCCTGCACACATAGTGACTCAACAATTTTATAATATTTAAGAAACCAATTTAGTATTTGAATACAAGATAACAAAATGTTAGAATAAATAAATCCATAATTAGAACTGATCTGCACACGTGATGTAAATACCAGATTAAGTAAATTCAGATTTTATATAAACCAGTAAGAGATAGTAAATAAATCAGGATATATATACCACAAACAGAACTTACAAACCAAATTTGGTATAAACAATACAATGTTTTTCACATGAAGCTAAGCTAGACAACCAAAAATATTCACAAAGCATCCAGAAGTCATAAATTGGATAAACAAGTTGCACATTTAATCGTGAAAGAAAACGGCCCAACTAAACATCACCACTTAATCAGCTATACATTCAAACAATTAACAACTCCAGAAATGACGAAAAAACATTAATCTGAAAGAATCAACATACCAGTAATATTAAGATCAGGAAACCATAGTACACAAGCAAATCCATAAAAATCAGACAGAAATTGAACAGATCGTATACTAAAATAGACAATTACGACCAGAAAAAACAACAAATTAAAAACGGAGCGTCAAATCAGCATTCGAACTCACACAAGCATAATCAGGGTGGTTGGCCGTCATAGCAGCAGCCGTCTCCGCCGCCAATTCATCAAGCTGGCTAGTGGTGACGCCCTTGTATACCCCAGCGCACACTTTCTGCGATACCAAAACAGGATCACAGTGCTCGCTACTCAGCCCATAACTCAACTTTTTCAGCCGCGCAGTGATCTTGTCGAAGTGCACAGTCTCCTGCCTCCCGTCCCTCTTCACCACATACATTTTTGTCCGAACGAATTTCGAGATTCCACTCACTGAGAACGTTTCACAAACAGTTGGTTGGTTATCCACTGACAAACAGCAACTGTGCTCTTAGCTTGTATATATAGCCACAGACAAGGAATATATATAAATATAATGGATTTTTAAATATTTGGTTTTATAGCTCTAGGGTTTGAGGAATTTTCCCTCTAAATCAAATGAATTTGGGCAGTTTTGAAGTTTTTCCCGCCCAATTGAGGAGGATTGATGCTGGTGGGGAATGTGGAGTGTGGTCCACATGCATTTAATCAATTAGTTGGCTTTTAGAGCAAGCTTTTTGATCTTAGTTGTTGCATTCCCAAGTAACAAAATTATATTTATTTATTTATATTATATAACTAAAAATATATAGTCCATTTCTCCCAAAATATCATCTTGAGAATCTCAATTAAAATTTTAATAAAGTTATTGAGTGTTTTATGAGTAAAAAGTTTTATATTAGCATAGTATTGAATTAATTAATAGTGGATCATGAGTAATCAAATGTATAAATAATAGTGTCATTAAGGATAATAAGTAGGGAAAATAGTGGTTATTAGTGATAAAAATATGAACAAATGGTATTATCGAGGATAATAAGTAGATAATATTTTATGAGTTAATTTTCATAAATAAAAATAGAACAAATTTGAGATATGTATCAAAACGGAAAACTATAAACAATTTTTGGGGACGGACTAGAGTATAGAACTACATGATTTGGTCGATTTATATATCTATATATTGTATTTAATCTTTATTTTTGTAAAGCGGTTTCTTTAAGCAGCTTTCCAGAGCAACTTCATTGAAAAAACCCGATAAATAGGTTTAAATAACAGACATTATATAGTTTCATATCTGAACATCACCCATATACAGTGGAGCTCGCACTCTTCGAATCATGCTGAGTAGTTAGTGATACAGTCAAAAATCGGACCAACCTATCGACTCGATTGACCGAATTATTTGAAAATTTCAAATTGAAAATTTTCGAATTTTGAACTGTATAGCTTCCTATGGAAGATAAGTTTTCCATATGAAACGATACAATGAAATAGAAGCTACACTTGGACATTCAACATTTGTTAACTCATTTCCTTTCTATTTCTCTATATTTTTTAATGAAAATTGGAAATTTATGGGAATCAATTAATCATAACCAAATAGAAACTATTAATTCATGACTGGTGACTTGTGTCATATTCAACTCTTTAAATGTAGTTAAATCGTCTAACACTTGATTTTAGTTGTAACCCTTTAACAATAATCTAAGATAATGTAGTTATATTAAAATGACAGCGGAGAATGTGCTTTCGAGGCGGGATGTTGCTTGGCTGAAGTTTTCGTTGAAGGTTCTTGTCTCCTGCTGCACAAGGAAGCCAAATTATGACCTGAATCTTGTATAGGTTACACCGAGGTTTGGTTTGAAGCGGCTTCGCTCCTATGTAGGACGTTGAGGTCCGAACTGAAGGGAGAAACTCTTGTAAGGGGCGTTGTTCGTTGACAAGGAACCGAGGTCTAATTTGGGTGTCTGTTTCAAGACGAGGTGCGACCTGTATGGCTCCCCGCTTTTGGAGGACGCCGAGGTCCGACCGGGACTTCGTTGGTGCGAGGACATGGGCGCGGTCCGATGTCCGAGCTCAATGTAATCATTACGTGATCGGTGGCGGACATCGAGGTCCGACCGAAGATTTCCGGTCGAGGAGGACATGGGCGTAGTCCGTGTCCGAGCTCAATGTAATCATTACGTGATCGGGCGGCGGGCGGTCTGCTTCCATAGAGTACGTCATACGCCAGCGGTAGTTGGTATGAGCAAGTATGGGCAATATGTTTTTAGGGTGGGTGGGCCCATAAAATGCAAGTTGGTGCTGATTTTTGTTTATAGATGAATACATATATGTGTTTAATTAATTGGATAGTAATGATTTATTCAGTTTTCCATATATATTATTTATAGAGTCGGAAATGTGGGATGGACTCGAAAAAAATATCGACCATGTTATATATGGATCCTTAAGAATTTTATTATTATTATTATTATTATTATTATAAACTCCTCATCGTGCAAAATAAGAATATTTTTTATCCATTAAATGTTCTTTTTAAACGGTTATGATACTATAGATTTTTTATATTATTTAGTATGTAATAAGGTTGTTACGGTAATTTTTATTTTGAGCATTAATCTCAGTTTTTTTCAGAAAAAAATTAATTGTGAATTGATACGATTATTTATTTTGTTTAATATCAAGCGATTTCTCCATTTTTACCATTTATGTTCATTTCAATTACTGTGAAAAACTTGTTCAACTAAAACACGACAAATTCTAGTCATTTGTGCATATATTCAGTTTGGTAACCAATATATGTTCATGTGTACCGTTAACCTCCACATGTGTGTATGTTAGCACAAAAACACGGTGCACTTTGTTAATTTGTGCATATATTCAGTTGTGCATATGTCCGATTGTCCACGCTAACCTCCACATACGTTCATATGTTCGTGTTACAACAAGAACAAAAAATTCGAAAATTTGGTGATGAACATTAGGGCTCGTATGTGTTTGAATTGCAAAACAAAAATCCAAAAATTTGCGGATCCCCGTCACGATTGTGGGAGTTTTTTTTTTACTATTTTAAGTTATACTTATTATTTCTTAAAATTATAATTATTTCTTGCCCCTCTCAAAACAAATTATTCTTGGTTTTGTCACTTAATTTAATATTTACTATAGTTTCAAATATGGAAATGTAAAATGGACAGAAAATGGGTTTAGTCGCTAGACTGGTTCTCAATTTGGGTGTAAAGTGATAGATTTATGTAATTGGATTTGCTTGCTGCAACTTGACCCAACATAGCGTTGGTTGACTGATTTAGGGGGTGTTTGGCTTTAAACATTTTAGAGAACATAAGTTCCAAGAAATTTATAAGATGTAATGTCTCAAATCTTTATAAGTTGTTAAAGTGTTTGGATAATTGATAATCGTGAGTTGGAGTGATAAAATTAACGAGAGGTGAAGTTGATAGTGTATGTGTAGGAAATAATGAATTATAATAATGTTATTTTGGTAAATTCATGGTTGCTTATAAGTTTATGAAAAAATAAATTAGGGTTGACCACCTTATTTTATGGGAGCTTATAAGCTTTCTTAATTACATACAATGTTGGGCTGTTTGGATTAATTCATTGGATTCATTGTGGTGTTCCAAACACTTTATCGGTTAGGGGAATCAAGAAGAAGATACATTTTGGGATATATTTGTCCTTTTAAATTGTCACAAGGTTATAATTATAAATTTTTGCTTAATCTAAATTTTATATTTGTGTACCAAACAACTAATTTATCTATCTACATTTTATATCTTATCTACCAAACAACAGATAAAATATCAATCTCATATTATCTACAATACATATCTTTTTCTATCTATCTTGACATATATTAACATGTCTACCAAACATGGCCTATATACTACATATTATCATGGAATTTTATCCTCAAACTGCTTATATAGCCTATGTGATTGTGGAAGAAACTGTTATCTATATGATTAATTAAAAATAATATTAAATCAGCTATATAATACAGAAATATATATATTTTCCAAATCTTAAAATGTGAAATGGATGGAGCAACAAAATTTATAATACTAGGATCTATAAGAATATATTATGTGGATGTTACTGTATAGGTGTTGTATATTGGAATTGATCATAGAATGGAATCAGTTTTGAGGTTGCATCTCACTCACAACTACACTAATATATATTAGTTAACTCAATTCATGATCTATTGATTAAAGTTGAAACATTTTACCAATTAATTGACACATGCTTTGCTTATGGAATTAGTTTCCAAACTCTTTTTTTTCTCTCTCTATTGTTAGATTAAATTAATTACATACATTTGTTTTTGTTTATCAATAAATTATAAACAAGAATATTTATTTCATAATTATGGTCACTTTTGCAATACCAATTTTAGCTTATTAATATCCTTTTCATTAAGTTTAATACTTTAACAAATGACCTTCCCATTTAATCCAAACTAAATAAATTTATTTATATTTTAAAAAATATTATTATACACATAAAGAAAGTAAAAATAGAAAATATGAATTGTGATAATATTTATCACTTACAAGTAACATTTTAGATAATATAAAAAAACCTTGAAATACAAGTCATGAGATAAAGATGATAGTGAAACAAACTAATTTAATTGTTTCATTATTTATGTTTCGTTTTTCACATTTTTTCTTTATTTGTTTCATTTTTTTAAGTATATTTTTTCCCCTTACCACATTGTAAATTGCAATGTAATTGTAATTTGATTCATTTGTCGAAGTTATTGAAATTTTTTGTTACAAGTTATAATCTATTAGATTTACCACATTGTAGTTGATTTATGTAATTAATTTTTTTGTACATTATACAATTACAATTTGATTTATATACATTTCATATATTTTGACAAATATATAAAAAATGCAAGTATAAAAGAAAATTAAATGACGGTTCATGGTTCGAACCATGAACCGTGATTCGAATCAAAACCGAACCGTCTATCCTCTAAAGAGTTTCGATTTTGATTCCGAACTTTTGGAATCGAACCGGCGATTCTAGTTTGATTCGAACAAAACCGGAATCATGAACACCTCTAAGCTCGAGTCGTTATCTAGAATATCAAAATGCTACGATATAAACGATATTTACCCTACCATTTATATGAATAAACTATTAATTACATGTGATCGGGTGGGAAACAAATCCAAATGATTGATTATATTGTAGGGAACACATACAATGAAATCATTTATCACTTTGTATCTAAAATATAAAATATCAGCAATATACTTCACAATTGAATGATATAGTAAATCATACACATGTACCATTTTTTATTTATTAATACATATCCTATTATATTTATGTGTTTATTAATACTTCAAAATTTTGTTCTAAGTCCTATGGATTTATATAGGTTCGTGATATGTTGTTTGTTGTCAGTATTTAACTTTTTTATGTTTCTAATTTATATTGTACATTTTTAAATAAAGATATATTTTTTCGGCTTATTAAAATTTTTAATTGATTGTACATCTCTATACCTATGGTTCTTATTTTATCATATTCGTTATATATTAGTAAAAGAAATGCACTACTTATGATTTTAAGAAACCATAAAAATATATGTGCTCTTGCATGCGTAATAAAATGTGAGTGGATATGTAAAGTCTATGAGCTTATTTTCACACTTATCACCGCTTGAGCTTATTTTGTCAAACACTTTGTAACAGCTTATAAGCTCCTAAACAACTTATAAGTTGTTTTAAAGAGCTTATAAGCTCAGCCAAACACCCTCTTAATTACATACAATGATTCAAAGTAGGTTGTTTGGATTAATTCATTGGATTCATTGTGGTGTTCCAAACACTTTATTGGATTGTTGTTGTTTATGGGATTGGTTATGGCTAATGTGGTGCATACTTCTAATTCATCGCAATGTTTGCTATGTAAGTCCATCAAATTCTTCTAAATTCCCGTTTGTGCGCATTTGGATATTCATGATTGATGAATGTAATTCCATCAAATTACATAGGTAGTGAAGTCTGTAACAAGAAATGGTCATATAATTTGTGGATCTGACCGATATTTGACATTGTTGAGAACTCATTTGCTATTAGTCTATCAATTAATGTTGCTTCTAATTTTTGTTTCTTTGTAATTTGTCACGATTTCTCATTTAGTGAGTGAACTTATATCATACATCAATGTTTTATCCACAACAAAGCAAGTATATGTATATATGATCAAGATAAATTATATAAAATTCTTGTAGATACACTATAATAATTCTTGAGTGGGAAATGCATCACATAAAACTACACAGTTACCCTTAAAAATTGCATTTTTTGTACCAAACAGAAGCTCAGAAAATTCGTTGCAGTCGTTGAGGTTAGGGGAATCAAGAAGAAGATACATTTTGGGATATATTTGTCCTTTTTAAATTGTCACAAGGTTATAATTATAAATTTTTTGCTTAATCTAAATTTTATATTTGTGTACCAAACAACTAATTTATGCTATCTACATTTTATATCTTATCTACCAAACGACAAGATAAAATATCAATCTCATATTATCTACAATACATATCTTTTTTTTTCTATCTATCTTGACATATATTAACATGTCTACCAAACATGGCCTATATACTACATATTATCATGGAATTTTATCCTCAAACTGCTTATATAGCCTATGTGATTGTGGAAGAAACTGTTATCTATATGATTAATTAAAAATAATATTAAATCAGCTATATAATACAGAAATATATATATTTTCCAAATCTTAAAATGTGAAATGGATGGAGCAACAAAATTTATAATACTAGGATCTATAAGAATATATTATGTGGATGTTACTGTATAGGTGTTGTATATTGGAATTGATCATAGAATGGAATCAGTTTTTGAGAGTTGCATCTCACTCACAACTACACTAATATATATTAGTTAACTCGAATTCATGATCTATTGATTAAAGTTGAAACATTTTACCAATTAATTGACACATGCTTTGCTTATGGAATTAGTTTCCAAACTCTTTTTTTTCTCTCTCTATTGTTAGATTAAATTAATTACATACATTTGTTTTTGTTTATCAATAAATTATAAACAAGAATATTTATTTCATAATTATGGTCACTTTTGCAATACCAATTTTAGCTTATTAATATCCTTTTCATTAAGTTTAATACTTTAACAAATGACCTTCCCATTTAATCCAAACTAAATAAAAAAAATTATTATACACATAAAGAAAGTAAAAATAGAAAATATGAATTGTGATAATATTTATCACTTACAAGTAACATTTTAGATAATATAAAAAAACCTTGAAATACAAGTCATGAGATAAAGATGATAGTGAAACAAACTAATTTAATTGTTTCATTATTTATGTTTCGTTTTTCACATTTTTTCTTTATTTGTTTCATTTTTTTAAGTATATTTTTTCCCCTTACCACATTGTAAATTGCAATGTAATTGTAATTTGATTCATTTGTCGAAGTTATTGAAATTTTTTGTTACAAGTTATAATCTATTAGATTTACCACATTGTAGTTGATTTATGTAATTAATTTTTTTGTACATTATACAATTACAATTTGATTTATATACATTTCATATATTTTGACAAATATATAAAAAATGCAAGTATAAAAGAAAATTAAATGACGGTTCATGGTTCAAAACCATGAACCAGCGGTTCGGAATCAAAACCAGAACCGTCTATCCTCTACAAGGTTTCGATTTTGATTCCGAACTTTTGGAATCGAACCGACGATTCTAGTTTCGGTTCGAACCGAAACCGGAATCATGAACACCTCTAAGCTCGAGGTACGTTATCTAGAATATCAAAAATGCTACGATATAAACTGATATTTACCCTACCATTTATATGAATAAACTATTAATTACATGTGATCGGGTGGGAAACAAATCCAAATGATTGATTATATTGTAGGGAACACATACAATGAAATCATTTATCACTTTGTATCTAAAATATAAAATATCAGCAATATACTTCACAATTGAATGATATAGTAAATCATACACATGTACCATTTTTTATTTATTAATACATATCCTATTATATTTATGTGTTTATTAATACTTCAAAATTTTGTTCTAAGTCCTATGGATTTATATAGGTTCGTGATATGTTGTTTGTTGTCAGTATTTAACTTTTTTATGTTTCTAATTTATATTGTACATTTTTAAATAAAGATATATTTTTTCGGCTTATTAAAATTTTTAATTGATTGTACATCTCTATACCTATGGTTCTTATTTTATCATATTCGTTATATATTAGTAAAAGAAATGCACTACTTATGATTTTTAAGAAACCATAAAAAATATGTGTGCTCTTGCATGCGTAATAAAATGTAGGGGTGGATATGTAAAGTCTATGATACCGAAATCAGCATATGTATACTATACCAATTTTTTCGGTATGAAAAATCTCATATCAATATCGTACCGAACCTTTAGACAAACCATGAATCGAAATTCACAATTTGGTACGGAGTATATTAAATACGGGTACCGTACGGTACCATCTTTTCGGTATTGTACTAAAATTTGGGATACCACACTTTCACAATATACTGAAATTACCACCATACTGAAACTATCGATATATCAAAATTATTGATATAAAATACATAATTATTGGTATATATATTGATATTGCAGTATATACCATAATATCGATATAAACCGACATTACGTTATATATCGATATCGTCGTATATACCAAAAATTCGATATTAATTATCAAGGGTTTGGTACGATAATGTTATGCAGCAGAATCTAGAAATGAATATCGTTATCTTCTGGTAGACACCTAAAATTACGGTATATCAAAACTTTTGATATTTTTCCGATACGATAACCACAATATACTAAATTTTCAATATTTCCCCCATCCCTAATATAATGTATTTGAAGTTCTCATATGTTTTTAAATATTACTCATTTCGTCCACCAAAAGCTTGCATTGTTTTTGGTGGCACATGTTTTAATAAATTATATTATTGTAATGTGTAAAAGAAGGGAAGATAATAAATAAATATATTAATGGATAGTGAGAGTAAAAATATGGGTCATGTGTGATTTTTTTTTGTAAATAAGTAATAGATTGAGGGTAGTAGATGTTTCCAAAAATTAAAAATACAAGTTTTTGTGGATGTCAAAAAAAAATTAAATACAAAATTTTGGTGGACAGATGAAGTCATATATAAAATGTTCGCACTGGTTCAACACTAATAATATACTAAATCACAAGATCATGGTATTTATATTATTTTACAAATATAAATTTATTTATTTTTATATAAATGATACTATTTCAATAATAAATGAAATTTTTTCCATCTGCGCCTCGATGCGGACGGACAGTTTTTATGATTAGTTTATATTTTCCCTACGAAATTCCGTCTCTTTTTTGGTTAATTGTTGACTTAGAGAGTTATATCTAAATAGATATTTATCTTCAGCAATATGATATTAAATACAATAAAACAATTCCAGTAATCGAGTTCGCCGAGACGCTTTGTTTAGTTATATCTAGTACCTCCCGCTTCAGTAGTAGTACCTCTTCAATAACACTCCTCCCACTACGCTTTTCTGAGTTTCTCCTCGAATTTTCCGATTCCCAATTATTCTCCATCTTATAACTGAAATCCCTACTTTCCATCTTATAACTGAAATCCCTACTTTCCGGATTGCAAGAACTACTGAGAAATCGGTTGTAACTATTTTTGGCAACAATGGCGGAGGAGAACGACGCCACGTCGGTGCCGCTGAGTCAAAGCGTTGGCCAAGATGAAGAGGGGCGAGATCCCGAAGATCCTTTAAAATCTGTTTCTACTCCTCCCGATTCTTCCACTCGTAGGGTTAGTGCGTGTGTGTGTTCTCATGCTATTTATAGAATTACGTAAGTATTAATTGGAAAGTGAGCTGAGATTCAATTTCTGACTATGTGTATACTGTAGTAGGATCTGAGCTGGGTATCTCACACATTTGGGTTGATTTGAATAAGAATATTATAATTGAGGATGCCGAGATATGAACTAGTGATAATTGTAAAAGAAATTTCCAGATTGAACCGTTGGTTTACCTCTAAACCGAATTTGTATGATAATCTTGTACTTTTTTTTAAAAAAATCCTGTCGAATTAATTGTAGGTGGAAATGTATCTATAATAATATTCCAATATCAAGTGCGATTCTTGATATTTGGTTGTTTCCTATTCTCGTGGACTTGTTACTTCATTGTAATATTTATCTTGCTGATCAATTTGGTTCAGATTCAAAGAATTTTATGTTTCTGGGCAGCTGATGTAGCCCACAATTTCCCCGATCTATTCATTAAAATGGGAAGGGGCATTATTCTGACTCTCAAGAATTTTAAAAGAATGTCGATGTACAAAAAGTACATTTTCTCTGTTTGTTTATGGGGAATATGTCACCAATATTCCCTGAAGTTCATAAACAAGATTGTTAATATCCTTTGTTCCTTTTTCTCCAGGAAAATTTAATTTACCTTATACACATGAATACAAGTGAATTAGTTTTAGCTGTTACACCAAACAACAATCATGAATAGGGCTGGTATTGGATGAAGTAAACTGGACTTTTTTTTTTGGCAATCACGAAGTTGAGAACATTTGCAAATTTAGAAACCATTTTGATACATTTTGTCCATATGCTCCTAATGTCCTAGCATAGACAATGAACTTCCAGACATCTCAAAAAAGTTACAATGAATGAACGAGTAAGCTGTTAGTAATAATAATTGTAAGATTTAAAAAAGAGAAGATCGTGTTTTACTCCTTTTAATAGTCTGCATATTTCCAGCAACTGCTATAGTAGAATGGGCTTTTGACTACTCTGCCGTTTTATGTCTTAGATTCTCCTAGATATTTCTCATGGTGGAATGTAGGCTTCCTCTACCTTGGTAATGGCCTTATTATTCCAGCTTTGGTGTCTTAAATTGTTTGATCTGCCAAGTTTTTCTAGTGCAAGCGCTGTATGCCGTTTCAGATATGTTGAGTTGGTGATAGAGAAGCTGTGCATTGGATACGCCGATACGGGGATAGTTATGCAGGATTATTATTTTTTCAATTGATATTTAAAGGGCTTCTATTTTCTGTTGTCCAGGCTTGCTGCTTTGTTCTTCAAAGCTGGGTTTCAAAAAAGTTCATGACTGGATGGTAATTATTTACCTGACATCTTGCCTAGAAATGCAAAATTTCTCTGAATTTGTCAGGTCAAGCTTGACATTGTGATAAATTGTATTTGCAGTGTAGTTCTATTCCCAGTTGCGGTTACATTTTTTGTGACTTGGTGGTTCGTTCAATTTGTTGATGGTTTCTTCAGTCCTCTATATGAACAGCTGGGCATTGAGATATTTGGTAAGTGAATCTTTCATATCCTGAATATTTGACTTTTCGCATTTCATGATTGAGCCAATCGAGAAGGCCATAAATTTGTTGATGGTTTCTTCAGTCCTCTATACGAGAAGCTGGGCATTGAGGTATTTGGTGAGTGACTCTTTCATATCCTGCATTTAGACCTTTTGCATTTCATGATTGAGCCAACCGAGAAGGCCAACAGTGTGTAACCTTGTAAAATTAGATAAGATGTCCCTTTAGGAACTTCTAGAAAGAAAGTAGGTCTAGTTATCAGATGCTGTCTTGCCACATGCTCTACTGGATATCTTCTTTCACCTATGTAACTCAAGCAACTGGGAAATTATCGGATTGTTAATTGGGTTTTATGTACTGTATTTTTCTTACATAAATTGCAACAGGCAATACCTTGACAAGAATGCTTGATGAAGTTTATCAAATAGTCTTTTCTTAAAGTTTCAGGAATATAGTTTTCTATTTCTCCATCAGTTTGGTATTTGAGATATTTTAACATCAGTGTGTTTTTTATGTGTAGTTAGTTAATAGTGTTTTTAATCCCATTTTATCCTTTTGGGACTTAAATTTTATACAGCCTTTTGTCTTGGAGTTCTTGGATTGGCTTCTTGATCAATTGTCTGTTGTGCAGGACTTGGATTTGTCTCATCATTACTTTTTGTATTCCTTGTTGGCGTATTCGTTTCGTCATGGTTGGGTGCTTCAGTGATCTGGCTTGGAGAATGGTTTATAAAGCGAATGCCGTTTGTTAGGCACATATACTCAGCCTCCAAACAGATTAGCTCTGCAATTTCTCCTGGTAAAGAATAGATATACCTTCCTGATTTTGTGACTTTAGGTGACTCTAAATGCAAATTTTGTTATTCCGCTGACAAACTATGCCATGCCTACAGAACCTTCATGTGCTTTATACTTACCGATAGCTGTCTCCTACTGTTTATATTTCATTCTTAATGCTGTTTGAGTTCTATACTTGATGTTCATCGCAGACCAAAATACTACTGCATTTAAGGAAGTGGCAATCATACGTCATCCACGTGTGGGTGAATATGCATTTGGCTTTATCACTTCCTCAGTCGTCCTACAGGTACTACTGTGTACTTATTGATGATATATGTAAACAGACTGAGCAGTTGACTTGAATGACTTTTCAATAAGTAACCAGTTTTCAGATAATAAATGTGAACTTTAAAATTGGCATATTCATTCTCTCATTAAGAAGTAACCGGCGTTCAGATAAAATAAATTGAGAGTTATTTTAAAAATGCTTTACTTAGAATAGATGGCAACCCTGTTTAAATATTTATTTTGTCATCTTCTACAGAGAGATGACGGAGATGAAGAATTATGCAGTGTTTTTGTCCCAACAAACCACCTGTATATTGGTGATATATTATTGGTTAGCTCCAACGAGATTATAAGGCCCAATCTCTCTATTCGTGAAGGGATAGGTATGATACCATAATTGGGTTTAGATCTTCTGATTACTGTTTTCAATTGCATAGGCAAATTGTTAAATTTTCTGTAGGCATATCCATACCATCTTGAAATATGGGCCCAATTATACAATGATAAAAGCTGCACGTATAAATCATACTATCCCACGAAGTGTCATTGAGCATTAAACCAAAAAACACAGTCCGTAGGGTAAGAGGAGGGTTATGCCGTCTAGAAAATTCGATTTTTTTTGGGTCAATTTAATACAGAAAATTCGATTTTATTTGCTACCAAATTATGAGCTCACCCGTACATTTAATCCTTATAGAACCATGTGTTGATGAGGCTTGCGACACAATGGAAACTTTTCTTTACTTCAATGTGAAACCTTTTCTGCTCATGCTGCTTATAGATTATCGGTGCTTAAACTTTTATCGATTTGCTGCTTCGCAAATTCCATTGCATCTTTCGTAACATTTTGAGTGAAAACTGCAGAAATAATCGTTTCTGGAGGCATGACCATGCCACAAAGGATCATGCCAATCACTTCGATTGAAAGAGTTGCTCGACCAGGAGAACGAATTCCCCTCACCAGACTAATGTAGCAAATGGCCAACTGATTTCACGGTTTTACCATAAAAACTCAGTGATGTTTACAAATCTAGAGCTGAAGCTGATTGAAGCTGTACAGAGCCATGTAATGTGGTAGTCGAACGAACAATCATTCGTATAAAATTGATTGCATTTAGAAAGTTATTACCTTTAAATTTATTCATATAGAAATAATTAGACGAAAATATAGTTTAACCTCTAAAAACGATTTTATAAAATGAAATGATAAAATCTCAGTGATTTTAGAAAACGAAGTGATAAAATAGCAGTACATGTTTTATGAAGTTTTAAAAAGTATTCACTTAATCTGGTTCAAGGTAAAAAAGTTTGAAACTTTGATACTCTTTTGCTTTATCTTAATATAAAATTGAAGGACTATTTGTAACTTACTTATATAGAAGTGAGAAGTTTAAAATAGTTCTGTGAGTTAAAAAACAAAATGTTATTATCTAAGCTAGACTAGATGGTAAGACAAGTCGAGATATTCAAGTCTACAATTGTTGTAATGTCCAATCTTGTTTTAGCGAAACAAGATAAATAGCGAAACACCAATTGGGTAGGAAAGAATCTTAACACCAATCTTGGATCTATCGATAATGGGATTTAATTCGCCTTTAAATATCTTGTTTTAGCATTGGACGGAAGAACGATAATGGGATTTAATTCGCCTTTAAATATCTTGTTTTAGCATTGGACGGAAGAACGAGTTTGCATGTATATAGAGATATATTTCGAGCAGAGGCGGATCTAGGATTTGATAATGGGGTGGGTTGAAAATAAACACTTCAATACATTAAATTTTATAAATATCAAAATATTTCGATGTTTACATAAGTTATGCCCTGCAAGACTTTAATACATAAAAATTCATAAATAATTAAGTCTATATCTATATCTTTAACAAATTCTCTCTCAATATAAAACATCATCAAATCTTCAAGTACATCATCACTCATCTTATTACGATGTGCCTCTTCACATGCTTCATTACAGAAAATACACGTTCAATTGTAGCAGTAGAAACATGCAACATCAAAATCAGATGAATTAGTCTAGTAGAAAATGCTTGTTTCCTTTTTCCCGGATCACACTCAATACATGTAATTGAATTTCTCTCTATATGACTTGAAGGACATTGACTAGTTTGGTTTTGGATGGCCGTGGTTAAAGGTTCTAAGCTACCTTCGTTGTTTTGAGTCTCTTGACGATCACATTTCTTAAAAAATGATGATATAAGTCATTTTCCTTTCTTTGCCATATGTTGGTGCTCCATTTAAAAGAATGGAAACTGCAAGACATCCAAAAATCAAGAGTATTAAAACAACAAAATAAATTGTGGGATATGTTCCATAAAAGACAATGTCATAAGAAGTTGTCCATTTAATATCAATTCATTTATCTCACACAAATCAAAAGCTTATAAGATCCTCTAATATCATCATAACTACAATTAACATTCAAATTATCTTATTATATTAGATATATCATAAGACAAATTAACATTGAAATCCAAGCAAACCTCGACAAATAAATTAATGGTAAACAAAATCCAAACAAAAAATAAAATATGCTTATCACTACAACAAGCACTTATGCACATGCATTCCATAACAAAATAGGTATAATTTTGTTCAATATGGTTGATCATGTCTGCATTCTTATTCATGTAATGCCAAATTCAAAGTGGGAAATAAATATGGAACAATTGGGCATCAGAAGACTTGGAATCCAAATATAAAGTGCGATTAGTATAATTATACCCAAAATAAATGAAATGATCATCTCCTTATTCAAAATCGTGATATTTATTCACCAAAAAGTAAACTCAATTTGAAATATTAAATCTTAATTTAGGGTTCCACACCTTGAACATATGAGATAAGAAGGAGTGAGGGGCAAAAAGAGGACTCAGAAGTTGGAATGCTCAAAGGCAACGTCGGTGCCACGATGGACGACAGTAATCGGAGAAGACGAAAATGAGAGAATATACTCTATTTTGTTCGAGTTTGCTGTTGTACATCAGAATAAGATTAGGATTTTAGAAATTCTAAATTTGTTTTTTAATTATTTAGGGGTGGGCTAAAATGAATTTGGACTTAAATATAAAGTATAAGTATAGGAAGAAATTTTGGGCTTGCACTGGGCTGGAGCCCAGTGCAGCCACTTAGTACATACGCCACTAATTGCGACTGTGCGTGTGTGGATATATCTTATAATTGTGTGAAGTGCGTTTTTTTTAAAGAGAAATAGGTTACATAATGGAGAAGTTGTTTGGCTGAGCTTATAAGCTATTTACAAAATAATTTATAACATGTTTAGAATATTATAAGTTCATGTGAAATGTGAAATATTTGACAAAATAAGCTCATAAACAATTTATAAGCTGTGAAAATAAGTTCCAACACTTTATAAGTTCTTCTAAAAATAAGTTCATCAATCTCAATTTAATTTTTTCATAAGCTTATAAACAACGATGAATATACCAAAGTAACCTTATTATGGTTTGTTATCTCCTATATATACTATCAACTTCATTTTCGTCGATTTTCTTTCTCTAACTATGATTTTCTTTGTCTAATTCACGATTATTTCTCTACCTTATAAGCTCAATTATCCAAACACTTTGACAATTTATAAGCTTTTGAGACATTCATCCTATAAACTCTTGAAAAATCTTATAAGTTTTCTAAAATAAGCTTAACCGAACACCTTCGGAGTCTTACATGATATGGAAAGAAAGTGTGTGTTTTGTGTGTTTCTTGCTCAGGGAGAAACAACAATCTCAAATCCACAAAGACCATAGGAAAATATATCATCCATTTGTAAGATTTAGATCGTATAAAAATGCATATGTTGGTGAAAGCATGTGAATGTTACATTAAACTAATAGAGATGTTGCATTAAATGTATAAATTTATTACTCTATGATGTTGTTGCATTGATGTATAAAGTTAACACAGTCCGTAGGGTAAGAGGAGGGTTATGCCGCTAGAAAATTCGATTTTTTTGGGTCAATTTAATACAGAAAATTCGATTTTATTTGCTACCAAATTATGAGCTCACCCGACATTTAATCCTTATAGAACCATGTGTTGATGAGGCTTGCGACACAATGGAAACTTTTCTTTACTTCAATGTGAAACCTTTTCGCTCATGCTGCTTATAGATTATCGGTGCTTAAACTTTTATCGATTTGTGCTTCGCAAATTCCATTGCATCTTTCATAACATTTTGAGTGAAAACTGCAGAAATAATCGTTTCTGGAGGCATGACCATGCCACAAAGGATCATGCCAATCACTTGATTGAAAGAGTTGCTCGACCAGGAGAACGAATTCCCTCACCAGACTAATGTAGCAAATGGCCAACTGATTTCACGGTTTTACCATAAAAACTCAGTGATGTTTACAAATCTAGAGCTGAAGCTGATTGAAGCTGTATAGAGCCATGTAATGTGGTAGTCGAACGAACAATCATTCGTATAAAATTGATTGCATTTAGAAAGTTATTACCTTTAAATTTATTCATATAGAAATAATTAGACGAAAATATAGTTTAACCTCTAAAAACGATTTTATAAAATGAAATGATAAAATCTCAGTGATTTTAGAAAACGAAGTGATAAAATAGCAGTACATGTTTTATGAAGTTTTAAAAAGTATTCACTTAATCTGGTTCAAGGTAAAAAAGTTTGAAACTTTGATACTCTTTTGCTTTATCTTAATATAAAATTGAAGGACTATTTGTAACTTACTTATATAGAAGTGAGAAGTTTAAAATAGTTCTGTGAGTTAAAAAACAAAATGTTATTATCTAAGCTAGACTAGATGGTAAGACAAGTCGAGATATTCAAGTCTACAATTGTTGTAATGTCCAATCTTGTTTTAGCGAAACAAGATAAATAGCGAAACACCAATTGGGTAGGAAAGAATCTTAACACCAATCTTGGATCTATCGATAATGGGATTTAATTCGCCTTTAAATATCTTGTTTTAGCATTGGACGGAAGAACGATAATGGGATTTAATTCGCCTTTAAATATCTTGTTTTAGCATTGGACGGAAGAACGAGTTTGCATGTATATAGAGATATATTTCGAGAGGCGGATCTAGGATTTGATAATGGTGGGTTGAAAATAAACACTTCAATACATTAAATTTTATAAATATCAAAATATTTCGATGTTTACATAAGTTATGCCCTGCAAGACTTTAATACATAAAAATTCATAAATAATTAAGTCTATATCTATATCTTTAACAAATTCTCTCTCAATATAAAACATCATCAAATCTTCAAGTACATCATCACTCATCTTATTACGATGTGCCTCTTCACATGCTTCATTACAGAAAATACACGTTCAATTGTAGCAGTAGAAACATGCAACATCAAAATCAAATGAATTAGTCTAGTAGAAAATGCTTGTTTCCTTTTTCCCGGATCACGCTCAATACATGTAATTGAATTTCTCTCTATATGACTTGAAGGACATTGATTAGTTTGGTTTTGGATGGCCGTGGTTAAAGGTTCTAAGCTACCTTCGTTGTTTTGAGTCTCTTGACGATCACATTTCTTAAAAATGATGATATAAGTCATTTTCCTTTCTTTGCCATATGTTGGTGCTCCATTTAAAAGAATGGAAACTGCAAGACATCCAAAATCAAGAGTATTAAAACAACAAAATAAATTGTGGGATATGTTCCATAAAAGACAATGTCATAAGAAGTTGTCCATTTAATATCAATTCATTTATCTCACACAAATCAAAAGCTTATAAGATCCTCTAATATCATCATAACTACAATTAACATTCAAATTATCTTATTATATTAGATATATCATAAGACAAATTAACATTGAAATCCAAGCAAACCTCGACAAATAAATTAATGGTAAACAAAATCCAAACAAAAAATAAAATATGCTTATCACTACAACAAGCACTTATGCACATGCATTCCATAACAAAATAGGTATAATTTTGTTCAATATGGTTGATCATGTCTGCATTCTTATTCATGTAATGCCAAATTCAAAGTGGGAAATAAATATGGAACAATTGGGCATCGAAGACTTGGAATCCAAATATAAAGTGCGATTAGTATAATTATACCCAAAATATTTCTCTACCTTATAAGCTCAATTATCCAAACACTTTGACAATTTATAAGCTTTTGAGACATTCATCCTATAAACTCTTGAAAAATCTTATAAGTTTTCTAAAATAAGCTTAACCAACACCTTGAGTCTTACATGATATGGAAAGAAAGTGTGTGTTTTGTGTGTTTCTTGCTCAGGGAGAAACAACAATCTCAAATCCACAAAGACCATAGGAAAATATATCATCCATTTGTAAGATTTAGATCGTATAAAAATGCATATGTTGGTGAAAGCATGTGAATGTTACATTAAACTAATAGAGATGTTGCATTAAATGTATAAATTTATTACTCTATGATGTTGTTGCATTGATGTATAAAGTTGTTATATTGAATCCAGTATAGTAACTCTATATATTTAGTACAATAATTTTAGACGTTGAAAATATATCATCCATTTGTAAGATTTAGATCGTATAAAAATGCATATGTTGGTGAAAGCATGTGAATGTTACATTAAACTAATAGAGATGTTGCATTAAATGTATAAATTTATTACTCTATGATGTTGTTGCATTGATGTATAAAGTTGTTATATTGAATCCAGTATAGTAACTCTATATATTTAGTACAATAATTTTAGACGTTCAATACAATATTCTCATAATAAATATGTTCTCACTATATATTAGTGCAACTTTAATACCTTAAATATTACAATCATGGGATCTTTTATTATTTTAGCTGTGGTTAGTTAATTCAATATATCAAAAAACTTGTAACCCCCCAAAAAGAATCACGTAAAACCATTTTTTTTTTCTCCCGAATCTTCTTGACGATATTTTATTA
Source organism: Salvia rosmarinus (assembly GCA_036937905.1). Lineage (NCBI taxonomy): Eukaryota > Viridiplantae > Streptophyta > Magnoliopsida > Lamiales > Lamiaceae > Salvia > Salvia rosmarinus. The sequence continues at coordinate 88,284,860 of CM072815.1, read as the reverse complement.
GAAAGAACTCAACAGATGTCCTTTTTATTATATTAAAACATTTGCAATCAATTGAATTAACCGTAAAAACTATTACAATGATTATATATATTACTTTATAATAGCAATGTCGGTTCCATAAAGATGATAGGAAGATAGCGAATTCTTAAGTTTTTAATTTTTATGTTAAAATGATTATTATTTGAACTTTACAATATAGAAATTGGAATAATACAAGTCAAACTTAAAGTATAAAATATGAACTATTTTTAGTCCTTGATTTGTGAAGATCTACGTAAATTCATCACTTACTGATGAATTCAAACATCCTGGTTCGAATCCCATGAGTGATGATTTTTTTAAATTCGACACTTTCACGACTAAGACGAATTGACGATTTCATGAGTTAGTGGTTTATACGTTAAGAATGGTCGTTACAATAGTCACCCTTTACTATATGTATGTATGTTTTTACGTAATAATACTATTATTACATTATATTTGTTCCACAAAACTTGAATTCATAAAAATCTCAAATTACAAATGAATTATCTAAAATTTCTCGAACTATTGCAATGTAAATCGACGAGGTGGCGCACAACCCGAGAATGGTAAATATTATGACTTATAAGAAATCCCAAAAGGCCAAAACTATTTGCAATTCATCTATGTATTATTCTGTTCACTTTGGCTTGTGGTTTTATCAGTCCCCAAACTCCGTTGGTCTCTGCTCTTGCTCAAATTACACACTCATAGAAATCATCAAGAACGACCAAACATAACTTCAAAATAGTAGTGATGTGTTTGAGTCATACATTTAATTTTTCAAGATGATTTAGTTATTAAATAAAATATAGGATTCACCGTATCATTGGTAACGCCGCGATTCTCCAATATATATAAATAGTAAAAAGTAGTGACGGTAATTAGTTTAATAACGGAGACAACAACAAGAATCGAAAACTAGAAGTCTTTATTAATTTTTGCAATCTACCTAATAAGTTCTAGAGGCCAAATTTGGATTTACTCTTATATATATATAGGATGGATCAAATGAGAACCATAAATATTTTGAGAAATGAGAACTAATTCTAAGCGTAGATCTAGGTGTATCCGATGTTTAGATTTAATGTTATTTTAAGATTTTTTTTTTACAGATTTTATTAATAAAGTTATTATTGTATTTTTGCTTTTTAGTGTAACTGATTTATTCCTTAAATTGGAGGATTCTTATAATTATTTATGGTAGGTGATTAGTCACATATTTATTATCTTCATGTAGTTCAAATTTTATGGTCCGCATGAAAGCATATTACATATTTTCGTTTATTACAATATGCAAATTGCATAGTAGATTTTTATGAGAATTTCATATTAAAATTATGTTTTCATTTAGTTCGGTTTATGCATTTATTATATAATCTTATGCTAATTTAAATGTTTGTTATGCACAAGATCGACTGCATATTTTGAAAATATGTTTACGCATATAACATCATGATTCACACACATAACAAGAATTACCACATCTATAAATAAGTTCATCAATCTCAATTTAATTTTTCATGTTTATAAACAACGATGAATATACCAAAGTAACCTTATTATGGTTTGTTATCTCCTATATATACTATCAACTTCATTTTCACGATTTTCTTTCTCTAACTATGATTTTCTTTGTCTAATTCACGATTATTTCTCTACCTTATAAGCTCAATTATCCAAACACTTTGACAATTTATAAGCTTTTGAGACATTCATCCTATAAACTCTTGAAAATCTTATAAATTTTCTAAAATAAGCTTAACCGAACACCTTCGAGTCTTACATGATATGGAAAGAAAGTGTGTGTTTTGTGTGTTTTGCTCAGGGAGAAACAACAATCTCAAATCCACAAAGACCATAGGAAAATATATCATCCATTTGTAAGATTTAGATCGTATAAAATGCAAAATGCATTAAACTAATAGAGATGTTGCATTAAATGTATAAATTTATTACTCTATGATGAAAGCATGTGAATGTTACATTAAACTAATGCAGAAAGCATGTTGCATTAAATGTATGTAAATTTATTACTCTATGATGTTGTTGCATTGATATATAAAGTTGTTATATTGAATCCAAGATAGTAACTCTATATATTTAGTACAATAATTTTAGACGCTCAATACAATATTCTCATAATAAATATGTTCTCACTATATATTAGTGCAACTTTAATACCTTAAATATTACAATCATGGGATCTTTTATTATTTTAGCTGTGGTTAGTTAATTCAATATATCAAAAACTTGTAACCCCCAAAAGAATCACGTAAAACCATTTTTTTTTTCTCCCGAATCTTCTTGACGATATTTTATTAGAAAGAACTCAACAGATGTCCTTTTTATTATATTAAAACATTTGCAATCAATTGAATTAACCGTAAAAACTATTACAATGATTATATATATTACTTTATAATAGCAATGTCGGTTCCATAAAGATGATAGGAAGATAGCGAATTCTTAAGTTTTTTAATTTTTATGTTAAAAATGATTATTATTTGAACTTTACAATATAGAAATTGGAATAATACAAGTCAAACTTAAAGTATAAAATATGAACTATTTTTAGTCCTTGATTTGTGAAGATCTACGGTAAATTCATCACCTTACTTGATGAATTCAAACATCTGGGTTCGAATCCCATGAGTGATGATTTTTTTTTAAATTCAGACACTTTCACGACTAAGACGAATTCAGACGATTTCATGAGTTCGTGGTTTATACGTTAAGAATGGTCGTTACAATAGTCACCCATTTACTATATGTATGTATGTTTTTTACGTAATAATACTATTATTACATTATATTTGTTCCACAAAACTTGAATTCATAAAAATCTCAAATTACAAATGAATTATCTAAAATTTCTCGAACTATTGCAATGTAAATCGACGAGGTGGCGCACAACCCGAGAATGGTAAATATTATGACTTATAAGAAATCCCAAAAGGCCAAAACTATTTGCAATTCATCTATGTATTATTCTGTTCACTTTGGCTTGTGGTTTTATCAGTCCCCCAAACTCCGTTGGTCTCTGCTCTTGCTCAAATTACACACTCATAGAAATCATCAAGAACGACCAAACATAACTTCAAAATAGTAGTGATGTGTTTGAGCCTGTTACATTTAATTTTTCAAGTATGATTTACAGGTTATTAAATAAAAATATAGGATTCACCGTATCATTGGTAACGTCGGCAGATTCTCCAATATATATAAATAGTAAAAAGTAGTGACGGTAATTAGTTTAATAACGGAGACAACAACAAGAATCGAAAACTAGAAGTCTTTATTAATTTTTGCAATCTACCTAATAAGTTCTAGAGGCCAAATTTGGATTTACTCTTATATATATATATATATATATATATATATATATATATATATATATATAGGATGGATCAAATGAGAACCATAAATATTTTGAGAAATGAGAACTAATTCTAAGCGTAGATCTAGGTGTATCCGACAGTTTAGATTTAATGTTATTTTAAGATTTTTTTTTTACAGATTTTATTAATAAAGTTATTATTGTATTTTTGCTTTTTAGTGTAACTGATTTATTCCTTAAATTGGAGGATTCTTATAATTATTTATGGTAGGTGATTAGTCACATATTTATTATCTTCATGTAGTTCAAATTTTATGGTCTGCATGAAAGCATATTACATATTTTCGTTTATTACAATATGCAAATTGCATAGTAGATTTTTTATGAGAATTTCATATTAAAATTATGTTTTTCATTTAGTTCGGTTTATGCATTTATTATATAATCTTATGCGCAATTTAAATGTTTGTTATGCACAAGATCGACCTGCATATTTTGAAAATATGTTTACGCATATAACATCATGATTCACACACATAACAGTAATTACCACATCTATATTATATTGTAACTCATAATATAGTAAACGTTATTTTATGCATTATTCTATGATCGTTGTGCAATGTTCATGAATATACTAACGAGATATTGTTCATTCGCATGATGGATGATATGCGAGTCTATCTTATGTTCAATGCACAACTACTATCTAGTTATGCATATTAGTCGAATCATAAAAATAATCATACTTATATATCATTATTTTTTCCCACCCACTACGGTGCGAAATTCTTATTTGTGATCGTTATTTTAAAGTAAAAAATTATTTTTACGTTAATTATTATTCAAATAAGGATTCTCAATTATGTAAGTTTGATTTTTAGTTACTGTTTTATTCCTCATAACTACTTACAATCTTATGCACAACCAGTATTATCATATGCACAATTATTAATTTCAGATAGATAATGTGAATTGCACATGGGCGAAAAATGAGGGATCACACAAAAATTAGGGATTGAAGAATCTTTATATTGACCTTTATGCCTCTAACACGTTTAAAACCATAAGAATAGTATAAAAAATAATCAAACTTGTTTTAAAGCATAAATTAAATATGATCCATTAGATTAGATGAAATCAAGGGTGAGAATAAGTTCTTATTTCTCAAAATATTTGTAGTTCTCATTTGATCCATCCATATATATATATATATATATATATATATATATATTATATATAGGATCGGATCGTAGAAATGGATAATTTGGTAGGAAATAGGAATGAATCGAGCCTTTGATTTGCTATATCAATGGTTGAGATTTAATTTTCTGTGTCTTCTGCTTTTGTATTTTATGTGCTACACGGATTATTGTGCAACACTATAACTCTTCTTGTGCTACTGCAGATGAAAGATGTGTTAAACTAATATATTTAGCATATGTCTACTGAATGGATGAAATATGTGCTAAACTAACATGTGCAATATAGTAATTACGATTGTGCTACACAAATATGAAAGATGTGCTACTATTCTTATTTTCGTACATTAAGAGTTTTCACCAATAACCAACCCCTATATATATATATATATATATATATATATATATATATATATATATATATATATATAACATTGTACTCCTCCGTCCCACTAAAAATGACTTGTTTTCTTTTTCGGATCATCCCATTAAAAGTGACTTATTCTATAAAAAGAATCATTTTTACACACAAAAGTGTTTCGAATCCTGTGATCCATTACTTTTACACACAAAACATAACATTCATTAATCTACGTGCTCAAAAGTAATGTATCACTTTTAACGGGACAAAAGGAATAATAAATATGTTAAATAGTTTCATATAATTTTATAATTAGCTAAGAGTGGTATATAATCGAAAAATCTCAACTATTGGTTTGAGAAGTCCCCAATTACAAATAAGAGTGTGAACACAAACAAATAATAGAATAGCTTCTAAAGATTTTATTTCGCCTCTCCAAATACTCCAAATAAAATTGAAATGAGAAAATACATAGAGAAAGGATCAATAATAACCTATATGATTTGCAAATAATCGATATAGATACGGTAGAAAAAGATCAACAGAAATATACCTGATTGAGATGAAACGAACATTTGAGATAGTAAACTGCTAAGGAAGAAACAAAGCATATGAAACAAATCTTTCGAAGAAACTCAAAATCATACAGAACAGAACATCTTCAATCTTGAAGAGAGGAAAATTTTCACAAATTAACATACAATACGAGTATTTATATAGCTGATTAGGGTAAAAGTTCAAAAACACACAGTTGAAGTGATTGAAGTTACATTTTCGTGAGAATCAACCGTAGTTGTAGATGAACTGTAGCTGCAGTTTGCCCACCTTGATAAACTGCAACCACGTGTTTCTTTAAATTTTCCAACTCAAACAAACGGTCCTTTAAATCGATGGTTTAGTTATATTATATATGCATAAGTGCGACCACTTACATATTTTTATGAAATGGAACTTTTTCAAATGCTTTAATTCACCAACGAGATATATTTTACAGTGAAGCTTCTAACAAAGTTATAAGTCTCGAGAATGTCATCCGAACCCATCCTTGTAAAACAAATGAAAAATTACATATACCAATCTTGGGTCTACCAGTAGCCCTAAACAAAATTCTGTCCTCCAATATGAAATTGAAAACATGTTCTAATATGAATCGAAATAAAGACTGAAACACCAGTTGTGGGATGAGAGGTTATTGACACTAACAAAATTCTTTTCTCGAGGATATTGATCTCAGTCCTCACATGGAATGAAACAAAAATTGGAACACCAATTTTGGAACTAGACGATCTTAATTAACATCATCTTTGGGTCTATATCATGCAATAGCCTAAATTCTTTCCTCTACCAAATCGATGTCAAGTCCTAACAAGAAACGAAATAGAAACTGCAGATACACTAATTGTGGGACGACGATAGGATGTTAACACCATTCTTGGGCCTACCAATAGCCTTAAGCAAAGTTCTTTCTTCCAAGAAATTGATGTCAAGTCCTAACATGAATGAAACAAAGATTGAGATACCAATTGTGGGTCTCTAAGACACGACCATTCTTGGCTCAGATTGGATGAGTAGACATGTACAAACTGTCGACCGATCGAAACCTAGGTTTCTTGATGATGGGCTTCGCCTGCAGATGTCTTGTTTGCTTCCTTTTAACGTTGATGGACGACTCGCGTTCGACAACGTCGTCGTCTCCGAACAACTGATCAATCAACTGCTGCACTACTTCTGCCGCCATTTTCATCTCCTTCTGAGCCATCAAGATCTGCATGTGTGCATACAGATATGTATGTATGTATGTTTGTGTGCGTTCTGCGTGTTTTCCTATGGAGAAAATGGGGTCTTCAATGGATGCTTTGAAGGGTTATATAATATGGAGTTTGCATGATACGGGAAGGAAACGCGTTAAGGAAGTGCGTGTTGTGTGTGTGTTTCTCGTTCGGCGAGAAATAGCAGTGTCGGCTCCACGAAGATGACAGGAAGCTACCTACACATAATATATATGTGTGGTGTGTGTATAATAAAACCCCCCTCCCCACCCCCAAATAAAATAATAATAATAATAATGGTGATGGATCATTGGTTCTTTATTTATAAACTAATACTTATTAATTTATACATGCATTACTGGATTTCTTATATTGATTCTTTTATGTATTATATTAATCTTCTTTCTATGATAATAGTAGATCATATAAAAAAACATTATTTTCTATTCTAAAATATTCGTTCATACCTTTTTAACACCATTTTGTACAAGTAGTTTTGAATTTGCGGATGTATTGATCATACGAGCTCCCGACGGATCATTCAACTGGTCATAAACTAAAGCCACTTTTGATCCCCAGTCTAGATATCCTCTGTTTCGCCCAAGATTCGTACATTTAGAGAAGATTGAATGAGGTTTTTTTTTTCTGTCAATTGAGAATTTGTCCAGGCCCTATTACAAGAATTTTTTTATATTAGGTGGTAGCTCTCAATGGTCCATATTAACTTTTTTAGTTACACATAGAGGAAAAATTTTATTTGATCATCTCTTATATTTGTTCACAAAATTATGAATTAATAAAGTTTAACTAGAGTTTCTTGTTACATTTTTTTTGTATATTTCTTATAATTGATTGCTATTAAAGGATATTACTGTGAATTATTTTTAAGTGTGTATGGATGAAAGTATAAATATACATATGATATATATCATATATATAGGTGAAGTAAAATATGAGAGTGTAGAACACAATAGAATGCGGGTGGCATCCACTACACACGCCAACAAGTGTTAGCAGAGTTGAATTTACAAATCTAATAATATTATAAAAACGTATATTATTAAAAATTTAGTAATTTAATATACATATTTAATTTTTTTATTTTAATTTAATATAATAGTAATTTTACATCTAAAATTCTTTTAAATTTTAATTAAATTGTTCTATATACGTACGAGACGCGTTCCATTTTGCTAGTATATCGTAAAAGCAAAGGTCCTCTAGAGGTGTATATTTTTCTAACTATTCTCTCAATTGATGCAATTTGCTAGCTTAATTTGCAGAAACTGATTTTTTTAATATATTATTAGATAAGTCTCTATAGTTTTTTTTTTCTAAAATATTCCTAATGTGTCAATGTGAAATAAAATTGTTAATGCGACATAACTAAAACGAATTGGAATGATGATATATTAATGAAGGGTGTGGAAGAGAAGGGCACATTAGATTAGTTTACAAGAATATATAAGTAGTCAACTAGTGCTAGGTTTAAATATCAAAATGCAACGAGTCCTTTGCGTCAGTCTTAATTTACAAATTTTCTATGTCAATTCGATGTCTGTTTACTATATTTGGTCATTATTTATATAATTGAGCCGTTTCAATTTGACTATTTCAAAATATTTACTGTCGGTTTCTTTTGTTGTATATGCTCTTTCTTTCCAAGCACTATCATACGTCTGTTTTGAAGAAATCAGTTTATATTCTGTAGTAATTCTGGTAAGGGTCGTCTCCTGTGTGGACTGCACGAGACAACCTTAACTAATTAAAAAAAATAATTAATTAATAAATCTTAATTATAAATTAATAAATCATAATTTTAAATTAATAAATAATAATTTTGAATTAATAAGTCCTGACCGTGAATTAATCAATCTTAATTTTGAATTAGTAAAGCCTAATTGAAATTAATAAACCCTAATTGTGAATTAATAAGTCCTAATTTTGAATAATAAATCCTAATTATAAATTAATAAATCATAATTGTTAATTAATAAACCTTAATTTTGAATAATAAAACCTAATTTTGAATTCATAAAAACTAATTTTAAATTAATAAACCTTAATTATAAATTAAAAATGTAATGATACTTAATCACTATAATTAATATATACTATATAATTAATATATATTTGGGTGAGCGCATGGTGAGGCTGCTCACCCAAGTTTTTATCTTTCGGTAATGCATTACATGGAGCAATAAGTTTTTAGTGCAAAGACTAGGTCTGAAATTCTTGCCACGATATTCACGATTTATTTTTAAATCAAAGTAAATTTAAAGACTGAAAAAAAAATTAGGGAAATGGTGATAATTTAATTATCATCTTAAATGGCAAGTAGAATGAGTCAAAAAGAGTTTAGTACCTCAAATGTAATCTACAAACCGAAATCCACCTCAACACTTCTTGATTTGTCAAAATTTCTTCCATATACTAATCTAGCATTATTGAGTTAATTTTCCAAACAATCACAACTTTTAAGTCATTTTACCGTTACAACATGACTTTATGATCATTTCAATTACCATACCATGTTGAACAATTCTTCAATTTCTACATACAAAATTGAATATTAAGGCTGATATTCAACTTAAATACAAAATGAGAATTGAACTTTTTAATCTTTGGACTAGTTAGGAAAGAATTGTATGTTGTTGCTCATATAGATTGCCGGCACCGACAAAATTTTAATAAACATATCGACCAAAGTTCGCGAGAATTATCTAGATGCATGTTGTTATTGAAACAATTGCAAAGTCAGTATTGCAACTATAAAATGACCTTAAAAATTGTTATTTTTAAGAAGAATAATCCTAGAATTTTTATAATTATTTTGCGACTAGTAAATAAATACACAAAAACGAGTTTGTGCTGCTCTAACATCTTAACAAATCTCTACAAATTCCAATAATTAGCAAAAGAAAAACAAGAAAAATATACTTTTGTCAACCACAGAAAAAAAAAAGAATGATATTTAACGAGTATATAATCCTTTTTCTCAAGTTACAGTTATAACCCTTAAAGGGCCATAACATAGACAACACGAAAAAGAAACACATCCAACAAAAGAATCAATGAAACCACATCTCGAAGAACAAATATGAATCAATCAGTTGCCACTTCTTCACATCTATACAGACTAAACTCACATTGAGCAACACTTCTTATTCTACCTTAAGTACATCGAAGGTCGGGCGGGGGCAAAAACGTACCAGCAAACGCATCTGGCTGCACAAGGAAAAGATCAATCTCAGCAAACGTACATCACGACCCTCAGTCGTCACAGTTGAGCCCGCAGATCTCGAGGACTGGACCGTCCCTCGAGACGAACGGGTTTATCCGGACCCACACAAGGGTCAGTATCGACGAGAGCAGGATGGACCATATGATGATCACAGTCGGAACGCCCTCTTGCTTCCCCATCAAACCTTTGAGGAACGGATAGAGGTGCATGATGACCCAAATGGCGAAGAAGAGCCGACCGAACAACGGCCCCACGAGTCGTACCCATTGTTGACGGCGTCTGCAACCCCCACAACCACCCCGACAATGTTGATGATCAGAAGAGTCGTGGGCGGGATCAGTAATGACGTCCACTTGAAGAGGTACAGCTCAGCAAATCCTCCGTCTTCGTCGCCTCCTTTCGAGGTGACGGTGAAGTTCGTGCTCACACCAGCCAAGACCTTGAGGAGACCTTGAAAGAGAGCGAAGAGGTGGGAGGAAACGCCTCCGATCACCCAGAACTGCTCGTTTCTCCACCAGTCATCAATTCCAACACCTCCCCATTGCATTTCAAGGATACCGTAACCGCAATGGTGATGAAAAGGGCAATGAATATGATGCTCGCATAATTACTGATCTGTAAAATCCGAATGATGCATTGGTTAAAACGAACAGCAGAACACAAAAACATAAAAACAGAGAAAGCCAACTGAAAAACGACGTACCTCAGGGACGATGAATTTACCAGTGAGAAGGCAGATAGCTGGCAACGTGCAGTATACAAGCAACGGGATAGAAGTCCAGGGATACACAACGGAATTTATGTAGGAGAATCGTTCCAACCACTTCAATCCTCCACCATATCCATACCAGATCGGGCAGTGTTTGCTCAGGAAAATCTCGACTGATCCAAGAGCCCATCGTAGAACCTGGTGAAGACGATCCGAAAGGTTGACCGGAGCGGATCCCTTAAACGCAGGCCTCTTGGGCATGCAGTAGACGGAGCGCCATCCATGACAATGCATCTTGAACCCCGTCAAGATATCTTCAGTGACTGAGCCGTATATCCAGCCAACCTGGTTAGCGATTTGAAAATTTAGAAGAATCCACAAGACTCGTATATGACGGTGGAATGAACACGTATACTACATACCTCTTTTCCCCATTCCGTTTTATCTTCATAACCACAGCTGATAACATGGATAGCTTCCTTCAAGAGTGATGTTGAACTAATGGAATTCGGCATTCCACCATTTTCTAGTAGAGTTGAAGCCACAAAAACAGGTGATTGACCAAACTTCTTCTCGAGTTTATCTTGGGAGACAGGCGGTCGATGAACAGTACTTATTTCTACAAGGATTCAAAAGTATTTCTTTACGTTTCTTCAGCGATTAATGCAACAATAGTCACATGGATTTCCAAAAAGAATAAAAAGAAATTCTACCTTCAATTCCTTCTTCGATGGTTTCAAGGGCATGTACTTGCTTCGATGCTTCTTTATGCTTCGACTTCCTATCTTTCTTTGCTTTCCCTTTCTTGCCCTTCCTCGAACCACAACACAAACAGCACCACTTCGGCCAGCAGTTACACGTCTTGCTAGGTGCCTTCTTTTTGGCAGGAGCATCGAATCCGTATAGTGCTTGCCTTCTGAAGACACACCCTGTTCCAACATATATAGGTCCTTGCAAACCATCCAACCCTTTCATATTGATCTGCACAAAGTTGAAGAGTTATGTCATGCACGTTGATAAGGGTAACGAAGCAAGTGTAAGCAACAAGGACATACATACATCGAAAAAGACAACATTGCGATTGGAATATCTATCGTGACGATCGATCCCATCAAATCTTTGTGGAAACTGCACATAGCATACTTTCTTTCCTGAGGTGGGATCCATCAGGAAACACATAGCTTCTCTCAATGCCTTGCTATTGTTTATGTAGTGATCACAATCGACGTTTAGAAGATAAGGAGCATTTGACAGAACAGCTGAAACCCGTATCTGTACAATTTTCAGAGTAATAAGTTTAGTAACAAACTAAATCTTTTTTTTTTCTTCTTGTTTTTGATGCACTTATAACAATCAAGCAATAGGCATTCACCAGTGAATTCATAGCACCAGCTTTCTTGTGATGCTCAAAGCCGGGTCTCTTTTCACGTGAAACATATACCAGACGAGGGAGCACATTCCCTTCAATATCATGAACACCTTCATGACCAAGGAATACCTATTGAAAAAGCAATCCAATAATCAAAACTAATGTGCAAGAATAAAAAGAATGACATGAAATACTTAGCTACATGGAACCACCCTATTGAACATATATTCAGAATATAGATAAATATATAAATCATTGTTTTGCTTGTCATCATACATAATAAACCCACTCCTGAAAGCAACGCATTGGCAACTTCATAGTACACAATATTTATAGCACATGACTCGTGCACCAGACCAAGAGATAACATGAGAACACTCTGAGAAGATCAAACTGAGATCGTAAATTAGAAATTGGACTAGGCGAATGAAGATGCCAGTGGCAATCAATAAATTTGTTATTAAAGAATGAAAACAATAGAATTCATATATTGTTCGAAAAAACTTAGGAAAAGCTTAACTTTGGCACCATGCTTTTTAGAGTCAAGCAATAAGCTTCTGAGAAACTTATGCCTCAGAATAGGACATGCATCGTAAATCCAACATCTATAGCCAGTAGAATCAATGCAGTGCCCTCAGAATTTAGCCAATAATTATTTCCTTTGTAAAACATATATTAAAATCACATACTGCATAAGAAAAGTCAAGTAGATTAGTTGTTGCGACTATCACCAACCTGAATCATACCAGGATGGTCCCTGACATTGTTACCGGGCCAGGGTGTCCCATCCTGCATAGTCCAACCTTCCTCGGGAACCTTCTCAGCCATGGCCACCAAACGGTTAATCCGAACTTTGAACTCCTCGTATTCTCTCTGTGCTCAACAAAGATTTCAGAAACGCACCTAGTCAGTCTATTTGATAAAAACCAAATCATTCAACAGTGAACTCATGAACAGAGAGAATGAAAATGTTCTTTTTCTTTCATTCTGGGGGAATCTCGCCGAGTCGCATAATGTAGATAATACTAACCTTCATTGCACGCCTCTCTCTCACAAATGAAGGATGGACTTTATTCTTCAAATAGTCTATCTTCTGAGAGAAATACCATTCAGGAGCACGAGGTTCCAGATTGAATTTCTTGCAGAAGGGAACCCATCTTCGAGCGAACTCAGAAGTCTCGGAAAGTGCTTCAAAAGTAAGCATGGCTGCACCATCGTCTGACACGTAGCATGATACTTTGTCAACTGGATAATCCACTGCAAGGATGGAAAGAACTGTGTTTGCTGTAATTAGAGGAGGTTCTTTCATGGGATCTACTGTGCTGACAAAGACGTCAACATCTGCTAATTCTGAGGGTTTTCCTTCTTTTTCATACCTATAAAGAGTTCGAGAGCAACGTTACAACATCAACAGATGATAAGAAAATGTGTGCGTGAGTGAGAGAGTGAGTGAGAGAGAGAGAGTTCCTACCGAAGAGAAAGTCGATCAAGGTAAGTTTCACGCTCAATAGGATACCACTTTGGGAACTGATCAAGTATCCATGATGTAGCGAACCATATCTCACAGATAACTGATGTCATCCACAAGCCATATGCACCAGGAACAGGATGGAGAATCCTATAGTGAAAAAACAAACCAAGGACTGCAAGACGCAGAATAATTACCATTCGGTATGGATTTATTTTGCTTGACGCAATGGGCAGTTTCCTTGAAAGTGGCTGTCTCCCTTCATCCATCCTACATTGAGTTCAAGATATAAATGTTGAGTTATTATAAAAGAAGGTAATCAGTAATCACCATTTGCCTCACACTTCTACGCATGAAAATACAAGGAGTGGTTCAACATGCAATATCTTGCATAATATATCTAGAAGATAACTAGAGACAAAATCCAGAACTATGGAAGTTTCAGATTTGTTTTAGTTATAACCTGATAAAATATTATGGATAGTATAGAAAGAAAAGAAGGATGAGCTATTTGCATGCTAAGGATATTATAAAAAGCAACGGAGAGATGAAACACTTGTGTGAAACTAAGGCTACTACTCACATAGGCAAATCTGCACCAAAATCGCCCCCATCAAAATCTCCGCCATTAGCCCCTTGATGTTTGACCACTTGAAGTTTTTCATTTTGCCTTCTCCTCCATTCCTCCATTCGATCCTTCCATGCAACACTTCCATAACCATATACTGCAAGATCTTTCTCTGGGACCATCGGCCGGGGATGCACTGCTACATCAGAAATAATAACAAATGAATAATTTGCACAAACTAAAAAGCCCTCCTACTGCAGAAACCCAATCAGAAGAACAACTAATGAGGTGCTACTGTACCAGGAGGAGTCGGATGAATTCCATTCCCTTTAGCAAATGGGGGTACTATTATAGCACTTTGATTATGTGCAATCTCAACATCCTAGACGCAATCAGAAGACATTAAGCCCAACGTGATGCAATAGATAGGTACACACAAAACATGAGAGAGAGAGAGAGGTCCAAGGTCTAGATTATTCATTACCTCTTCACCATATGTCAAAAGAGGGATATCAATACCCTGGGATGAATCATGCCCTGAGGTTGTGGCTGATCCAGGCAAGCCACCATAGGCAGATCCTATTGCGCCACCATTTTGGGTAAAGCCTAAAGGCTCGCTCTTTACATAATCAAACTCATTTTCCAAATCATCAATATCATCTTCATCCTCATCACCCTCAACTCTAGCGAAACCTATGGCACAAATGCATTTGTCAATTAGATATTACACAACAAAGCAAGGTTTCAGCTAGTAAACAACAACCATTAGCAATAAAAGGAACTTCGACGGACTCACCTTTGATGCGCTTGTATCTTGTTTTGCATTGAGGACAGGCCTGAGTACCCTCTTTCCTCTCATACTCATAGCAAGTTCTACAGACGGGGAAAGCGCATTCATTGCAGGCAACAAAGGGTTCCTCATTTATTATCTCCACTTCATCCCCACAAATTTGGCATGTTTGCCCACTTAGTTCGTGAACAGCCTTAATCTATAAAATCGAAAGAAAACAACATTGTGATTCCATTATCCAAGTATGATAATAAAGCAATATAAATGGTTTCCCTAGACGACTCCATACTATACGAATTCGACTAGAATCCCTTCATAGTAACAATCTTCCCCTAGAAAGTTGCAAAATCTATAGCTCCGAACGCCATATCCTCTAACTTGGACAATGGACATCCTAATCGAACATTAGAAATACAAGTTCTTACCTTTTCCTGCAATTAACAGATAAATCTTTAATCCCAATTCCCACAATCAACTAGACCGCAAACAAATATCACACTGACTACCACTTAAATCTAAAGAAGAAGCACAAGGAGGAAAATGAGCATCAACAAAGATGAATGAATTTAAAACCAAATGAGGTTTTATCCAAATACTCACTCGTCCAATTTCATCAGCATTAATCAGTACAAACTCATTTCTATTGTGAGAACCAGCAACAAGCCTCCCTCCTGTATTCATCGCCATTTTTGCGAACAAACTCTAACAGAAATTCCAACTTTTCGAATCCCCACTTTAGAAATCAATCCCCTGTGGTGGAGAAACAGCTGGGATTTCTCCAAACGGTCAGCAATTGTTTTGCAAATGTATATGAAAATCACACTTAAAACCCCTCAAGATTTAGCTCCAAATGCCCTAATGCAGCTGCAGATCCTTGCTTTTCTGTGCCCAAAATCTCTATCAGATACACCTTATCCACCTTGAGATTTATCTCTGGCGAACAATGCTGAAGAAAAAGGAGGGATTTTGGGCTACAAATTTGAGTTTTTCTAACCGAGCGTAAACCCCAATTAGAAATCACCACATTGGAAAAAGCACACACACAAAAAAGTAGAACCCCGAAACACAAAAAAAAGTAGAACCCCGAAATGGAGAAAAAAAAAGAATTAACAAAAAAAGAGGGAAAACTAATGTACAATATTCTGGAAAGTCATGAAAACCAAAAGGTCTATGTATGTTGTGTTCATTGAGAAATGTAGTGATGAGATTAAAATATAAAAATGGTGGAATTAATTAATGAAACAATGAAGGTTTTTTTCTTTACAAGCTAACGCTGCACTGTAATATAGCTGGACAGGACCGATAAGACTTTTTAGAGTCTTGATTGATAGAGATAGAGAGAAAAAGAGAGCGTGTGTCACTCTGTGTGTGTGTGAGAGAGAGTACAGAATAATGAAATCTTCTCTCTCAATTAATGTCGAAAAAAAAGTAGTGTCTGTGTGTGAAAATATTGGGGCCCAAAATGTGGTGGTGGCTGTGGCTTTGAGTCGTCCCCACCGGAGTTAGTACAGTGGTAAATATGAAGGTGTCTGTATATCTGCAATCCAGCTAAGACCTGTGGATGTCTGTATATTTTGTTAATTTCTTAATTCTATATTATGATACTCTGTTTCCTGTAGTTGTACGTTTCCCTATTTTGGATGTACTTTCTTATTTATATTTCTTTTTTTAAGTTTTCAGTCGATTGAAGAATTAGTGTAGAGAATGTTCACGAAAATAATATATATTCAAAGAGGAGGGACACAAGATTGCCTTTTTTAACATTGCCATCATTATAATTATTGTTGTTGAGTTTTTAAATTGGTTTTGGATGCACGTGTCTATACAAGTGAGAGAAAAACGAATAAACGCGTAAAAAGGGAAACCGCGTAAGAAGATCCTATGCATTGGGATTTTTGCACTTGGAATGAGAACAATATCGTGATTACATTTAAAATAATTGATTATATTTAATAGATAAGTGTTGGAAATAAAGAAAGTTAACTATAGTAATGATACTTGTATTACTTTAGATATATTTTCCTTGGTTCTCGTCCTTTTAGTTTTTATTAGTTGGGAGAAAATAGGGATTAAGTCCAAATAAATTGTACGAGATTGATTGGTTTAATTAATCGAGATAGCAAGTTTCAAATCTTATGAAGTCGCATAGGGGTATTTAAATTTGTAATTATTTAATGAGAAAATAAATAGCACAGCGAATATACTGAAATATAAGTGGTTTTGAATTATGAATTATGATTCGATCTATACTAAAATTACCGAATTACAGTGAAGTTGTTTCTTAAGAAAATTCCTATTGGCATTCCGCATGTTTGCTTATCCATTTCAAAATTCAAATTTAAAATTTCATTTGAAAAAACAAATTGTCAATTTTATTTTGGTGTTTTTTCCCTTTCAAATAAGTGACTTTTTGTAATTATTCGATTTTTGGAATGTACAGACTTGTGCCTTTTGACTCTTAATTTCGGTTTTTTTGGAGTAAACGCAAAAAAAAAGGAGTAAATGCAACGATCAGTGAATCATAAATATTTAATTGGGTACGTTTAATATCGCTTATAACCAAACACCTTTTAATTTCTATAAACACTTAGGGGGTGTTTGGCTAAGCTTATTTTAGAGAAACTTATAAGCTCCAAGAAATTATAAGATGTTTCAAGAAATTTTATAAGAGTGAATGCCCAGTCTTTATAAGTTGTTAAAAGTTTGGATAATTGATCTTATAAGTTGTTAAAAGTTTGGATAATTGATCTTATAGTTAGAGAGATAAAATCATAGAGAGAAAATCATAGTTAGAGATAAAATTGACGATAGATGAAGTTGATAGTGTATGTGAGAAATAACGAATTATAATAAGGTTATTTTGGTAAGTTCATGGTTGCTTATAAGTTTATGAAAAAATAAGTTATGGTTTACCAACTTATTTTTAGGAGAGTTTATAAGCTGTTGGAGCTTATTTTCACAGCTTATAAGCTGTTTAAGAGTTTATTTTGTCAAACACTTTCAACAAACATAATTTTGTTTTAAAGAAATTATAAGCTCAGCCAAACACCCTCTAAATCTTACTCTAAAAACTCGATTTTAACAATTACTACATTTTATCTAAAATGGTATTTCCTCCGTCTCGGTATTATTGGCACGTTTCTTTTTATATATAGATTAAGAAGAATTGTGTTTTTATGTAAAGTAATGTGTGATACGAAGTTCAAAATATTTTTTAATGTTAAATTATTTTATTTTTTGGGATGAACCAATAATAAGGGAACAATCTAAAAAAGTAAAACAAGTTAAAGGACGGAGTTAGTACTACTTAGGAGTTAGGATGCGCTTTAAATGTTTAGTCAATCGGCAAATTCAAGAATTCTCCTACTTTATAACACTTTATCTCAATTAAGGGTTGAAACTTTAAATGAATTCCAATTACTCAGTGTGACATCAAACACTAATTTAGTGACCATATTGCAAGCATTCATATTAATTATGCATAATTCTTAATTTTGCATTCTCGGATACTGTAAATTACAGTACAAAAATATTACGTTACATCTATCATAATTAATTGCGCAAAATAAAAATTATGAAATATAACAAATGAAAAGTTAAGAATTTGTCATTATGATATGACCAATTTGAATTGTATATCTGAAACCAATAAAGTACTTAGTTTTTTTTTTTATATCATGAGGAACCATGCATCGATATCTTAGGTCAAGACCCAGAACCCCACATTCTTGTGTAATAAATTACAAACCACACGCGACACGTAAACCATACTTGAAAACCAGCGTGTGCGCCAAACCCATAGAGACGTTTGATGAGGTTCGAACCTGTGACCTCTCGATCACAGGAACCCACCTTAACCATTGGGTTGTCCCTAAGGGACAAGTAATTAGTTTTCTTGATCTAAGAAAAAAGTGCGTAAACATCTTATAATATAAAGATATAACATATAACAAGTCATATATATATTAAATGGTTAACCGAATCATTAGTCTATTGATATGAGTTCGGATGCTTTATATAGGACCACAATTTTCTTAAAGAAGAAGGAAACTGTGGAACTTTTCTTTTTCTTATTTTTTCCCCTGTATAGATTTAAGTTTATTATATTTTTTTTCTACTAGAATACGGATTGGTTGGCATACAAATTTGAGTCACCTTTATCGCACATAGTAATTATGTGATTATTCTGTGATTAATTATACTATAATTTAGCAACCTCCTTCCCATTATTCTTAACTCGTTATTTTTGAACATTTAAATTAAGAAGAGTCGTGTTTTGTCTGACACCAGATTTGAGATATTTTTAACGTAAATTTCATTCCATTTTTGGTACGTGCCATGAATAGTGAGATAATCCAAAAAAAGAACCAACATTAGCAGGACGGAGAAATATTATTTTGTGTGAATTAAAAATTTGCTAACTAAACAGCCATCTAAAATAAATTATTTGTGTTGATGATGTAATTATGTGTTATATTGTTGTATTCAATATGTATATATAGGAATAAGATCAAATAAAAATCAATCTTAAAGTATAGAGAGTATAAATAATTTCCAGTCCATGATTCGTGAAGATATACGGTAAATTCATAACTTTACTTGATGGATTCAAACACATGGATTCGAATCCCATGATATACGAATTTTTATTTTTCTAAATTCAAACACTTACATTGACGAATTTAGATGTTTTCCTGACGAATTCAGATTTCAGGATTTCGTAGTTTATACGTTAAAGATGATTTTTATAATAATCACTCATTATATATATATATATATTTCAATTCTATTAATCTTATAGTATTTATTAACTACCAGTGTAATATCATACCCATATTACAGTGAGAAGTTCATTTGAATTTAAGCATCTTAAAAATTCTAAAATAACTCACTTAAAAGTTAAAACACGTTATAAGCTATATATTTTTATTATATTTTACCTACGCAATCACTAAATTTATGTTAGAATTTAAAAAATATTATTATAGTTTTAGATAATAACTATCCCATATACACAATGAAGTTAGACAGTATTCAGATGCATATAATAATAATAATTACGACTATGAAGCAGGTATGGTGTATTAAAATAAATTTTGTTTAATTGTAAAGTGTTAATCAAATATAAACTAATATGTTTAAATTAACAACCAACGTTATATCTATATTGCATAAATGCCACAATTTTAGTCCGATTGTAAATATTGTTGTATTTTGAAACAGTATTTAGTCCGATTAAAACAATGTTATATCTATATTGCATAAATGCCACAATTTTGTAAATGTCATGCATAATATTATAATATGTTTATAAAAAAATTATTATTTGAACAACTAAATGAGTATTGCGACAGCGCCCACGATAATATACTTTACATTATTTCGTAAATGTTTAAATATATTATGATTACAATCATATATCATATATACTATATATATGATAACATCACGAAAAATCAGAACATAAAACATAGCATACAAGTGGATCAAGGTTTATTTGGTAAAATGTTAGTCGGGGCTTATTGTTTTTATATTAATTAATAAATACTCTAAGAAATATTACTTTCTTAAATTAATTTGTCATATCGATTAATAATTATGAAGTTCATTCTACTTTTTTTTAAATCATGGGAAACTCAAGGTTGCTATTTTCAGTGTGTACTGGGTAATTCTCACAATCATGTATAATAAACTGCAAACCACACTTTGAAAACTATGTGACAATTGAATATCTATAGATAGTTAAACCACATAATGAGTAAACAATATTTTAAAGACTAAATATGATATGCTTACACCTATAAATACATTAATAGAGTTTGCATCCATGATTGTTTACACAAAAAATATATTTTACTACATGACCATCACAAATAGATAATCTATCCTACTTTCAACTATTGCTTTGTGTAATAAAATTCAAATGTTTTTTTCCTAAACCAACTAAAATCCTCCCACTAAGCAACCCTACCCCACATTGGCAAATGGAACATGATTAAAAAAGGTGTCATCATTAGCATGATCATGCCTTTCTAGTGATTAATCATTGTCTCTATATTTTTTATGAGTCGGTGGTGGTGTAAACAAATTTGTGACATGTGTCATGTGACCAAGTATAAATTTATTAATATATAATAATATTATGAACATATATACTGCGATTTGTCTCTTTTCTATATTTTATGTATAATTGCATAGAAGCTCACTGTGTTTGGATTATCTTTTTAAAAAGTTGATGTGAATGTTTCTTGCTCTAAAATAATTTGAGAAGTAAGCTATAATCTAATTAATTTTGTTACTATCTTAGGTATTTAATTACTTCTTAAAATAGTTAGTAATCTCTCCATTTGGAAAACACCTATTGATTTTTTTATTTCCAAAACTATTGCTAATTTTTCTTTATTAAAAATCATATCATTTTTTGCTTAATACACTCCAATTAATGATCTTCAGAATTCCCTTAAAAAATCTTTAAAAATTTAACAATCTTTCATTTTAATGTAATGAAGGGTTGTGA
This sequence comes from Salvia rosmarinus, assembly GCA_036937905.1. Taxonomy (NCBI): domain Eukaryota; kingdom Viridiplantae; phylum Streptophyta; class Magnoliopsida; order Lamiales; family Lamiaceae; genus Salvia; species Salvia rosmarinus. Next base: position 88,263,502 of record CM072815.1, on the reverse strand, counting down.
CTTTCGTAATTCATACCAGTAGTCTTTTTCTTCTAAAAACCAATTTATACCAGTTTTAAAAAATACACATTTAATAATTCGCTAAATCGTGGTTGTAATTTAATCTAGTTGCGACTTTACCCCACGAAAGAAAGAAGACTGATTATATGATTATAATCAAACGTGACATGCATAGCAACAATACACTTGATAAATCGTCAAACTAAAGTATGAATCGAAATCTCAAAACTAACAAACTTTATGTTCAAGCAAAATAATTAATTATGACTATTAATTAAAACCGCTATTGGACTCTAGTTTCATTTTTTAAGTGTCGATCCTGAAACTTCATAGATCTTGGATTTTGAAGTAGACACGAAAATTATCAAACAAACATGGTGTTTTTAAGTGATTATCAATCATTGATGCACACTTTGATTTAATTAAATTTATGTAATAACCCTTTATGCTGTATCTCATGAGTCAACCTGTGCACTCATAGCTAATGAGTGCAATCTTGTTTCAAGTTTATTTTATTTAATTGCATAAATTATATAGGAGACATGAAATGTATTAAACACATTTTTTTGTGACAAATTCGTTTATAAGATTATGGTAGAATTCAAATTCGAATCTGTGACTGACAGCCATACAAATTAAATATCATATTAAGTGGATAACCTTGCCACACATTTTTTTTATAACATGGAGAACCCACGATCGCTATCTTCGATGCATATTGAGTAAACCCCACATGTTGCTAGAAAAATATAATTGACAACAACAAATCATTTTAGATACTGAAAATATGACTTTATATTCGGGATTTCAAAAAAAAAAATTGTAGCAGACATATACTCAACATTTAAGTTATAAGAGAATCTGATAATAAACCGTTGACAAAATCCTGAATTAAATAAAACCGAAGTAGTAACCTCGAAGCTGATATATTAAAAACAAGGTGCCAAGCATAAATTAAAATTGTTTGGAAGCAAGTGTGACAAAAAAGTCCTCAACGGTACATTTTCTTAGGCAATTCAGTCGATGCGACATGTGACAAATTGACTATGATCCATATGCTTTATGAATTCAATGAACAAACCAACTAAAAAAATAGTTGCACACATATAAATAATAAAGCATTCAATGAACAAACAAACTAAAAAATGGCTGCACATAATATATATATTTGAAATAAGATGTCTAGATATTTGTTATAGTTGCCCTATGGGTTGGACTATTTGGTGAAAAGAACTACTTCGTAACCAAAGTATTGAGTTTGAGTTGACAAGATCATATAAATCAAATTACTAAACCAAATCTATAGATAGAAACTACAGGATAACTAGTGAAATATAATTATGCAGAAACCTTAATTTCATATAATTGTTAAAATGGCCTAATATAAAATGGGGTTAGAAAGCAAAAAAGATTCCATGTAATGTCAATTTTCATGCCAGATTGGTTAATAAATCAGTTACATTACACAATGCGTATATGTAAGATATTACCTGGTTGTTGTTTTAAGATAATTTTAATAATTTTTATTTTTACAATAGTTGGAACCAATCTATTTCTTCGGTCTATTTGAAGTTCCCCATCATTTGTCAATTTGAAAATTAAATAAAAATTGGGCTAGGTAGTACAAGTTGCAAAGGATCGAGTACACTCAGATATATTACTTTTATGTTAACTTGATGAGTTTATTAAACAACTTTCGTTGAGTTGTTTGAATTTGTCCAGTCTTTAGAATTTTAAATTGAGCTTCGTTTTTATTAAATTTAATTTAAGGCTATATAAAAAAAAGGAAATCATTAAAGCTACATGAAAAATCATGGTTTGGATCAAAAGTCCAAATTATAAAATTAGACCTTATTCATAAAGCCCATATATGTTTGCTGGGCTTTATTGTTTGTTCACCGATATACAAGCAGAGGCCCATTGTTAATTATCACCAAAACTATTTCCTTTTATCTTTTGAAAATAGAAACAATTAATAGTTTTTCTCCAAACTCCATAACAATTTAATACAAAAGAATTCTATCGACTTAAGGTCTGAAAGATATGTTTCAACCATCTAGAGATAACATACTATACTACAAAAATTACATATTCCAACTTTTACGTAAACAAAAGCAAAAGTATAGTGTGTATGTGTTGGTCTAATGGTAGAGTAGTTAATGTCTGAGGCCAAAGATCTCATGTTCGAGTCCACCATAACACGCCCTTAAATTTCTGCATTAAATTGATAAAATAGAAAAAAAGCTAAAGCTCGTTCCGATCATTCATCTCCACTTACACTTCTTACAACATCGTTGAACAAAAGCTGTTTACGCATCGCTTTTGTTTTCAGACATGTTTTTCATGTTCACGTGAGCAGCAGAATCTGAACTCGATCGGAATCTGCCAACATTCGAGAGGTGTATCATCCTGCATGCTCACCGCCCGATTTTTTTCAGAAAATCTGCAGTGGTTTTATTCAGTTGGGATATGCGAAGAATTCACTTTAAGCACCTAACAAAAATTTTCAGAGCATTGTCTGGTTGCATCACCAACCTTTTGATCAGTTAGGACACTTTCACCGTCTCGAGTAAGAAATAGATGTCGATACAATGAGCAATGCAGTCGAGATAGCAAACCCGAAAGTAACAGAAGACACAACTGCAGCATGTTCCTTGCTCCCACATGGTATTTCCCACATGACCGGACTAGCTTTCTCATCTAGGATAAGGTTCATGGGAATGGATTGACAGCGTGTTTTAGGCACGTCTCGTTCGGTGCTGTTGCAGCATGTGAATATATCGGGTTCCCCAAACTTGACCCTTGAGAAACCAGGTCCTAGAGGCTTATGTCAAGCAAAAACGAGAAGAGGGGAAAACGAAGAAGGGAGTCAATGAGTATACCCAATTTGCTCCCCATATTTTCTATTGCAAAATATTGCCATTAGATTTACAGGAAAATATAGAGAAAGATAGATCTTGCATTTTCATAAGAGGTGTACATAAAACTAAGAAATTATCTCTAAATAGTTCCCTGCCTCTAGAAGTTCATGAAAAATTCTTATATTGTTAACGTCATTATATGTAATGTAATAACTAGATTCCTAGAGCAAAGTAGCACTAGATCATAAAATAAAAAGAATAGGATCATCCTAATAACCTTCATTTAACAAGCAATCGAGGAATGTTGCAAATATAGACATCCAAGGGTGAGTTTACAACTAATTTTGATTTGTATGAAGCCTGCATATCCTGAATTAGTAACGTTGGCATTTTTCATACTGTATGCATTATAAACTATGAGTATGCAAAAGTCAAGCACGATTATGAAAAACACAGGTTTATGCCTAGCACACTAACCTGATATCGTGCGTGTAGTGGAACCTTAAGGATGACTTCTGACTCATCCTCATCTCTCGAGAGCACATTGTAATCAATGCTCATATGTATCTCGACAACTGTTTGATTAGAGTGGAAAGAAGGCAATTCTAGATTTGTGTCACCAAAGACGGCTACATCCGTGAACACTGCAGCAAGAAAACACAAACCCCATAAATCTCAACCTCAGAGATAGAAATTGCTCGAGAATTATAATAATCAAATACCACCGCGCTGGACAAGGTGCTGCAGCTCGAAAGGATCAGTAAAGACCCCAGATGGCAGCCTTTCGATAACTACCACTTCACATGAACGTGCAGTCAGCTCGTGTTTCAGTTCACGTGGCAATTTAAGTCTTATAGAAGAAGAAAGCCAACGATGAGACCCTTCACCAATGGCATTTCGACTTAGACACTTCACTGAAACTCGATTTTTATCTTCGAGCACTTTGCACGAGTCTAGTGGGATTTTATTTGCTATGAAAGTGTCAAATTCTCGTTCTATATAACTATCATATTTCTTGAAATAGGTTTCTGCGATGTATTCATCAACATAACATGTTTGCCCCTGAGGTAAAATGCAAGAAATAACAGTAGATCAATCGACAATGTACATAAACATAATTCAAGAACAGAAATCACTGACATTGAATAAAGTCAAACAAATTAATAAATTTCAGTATTAAAGATAACACATAACAGTGTAGCAAGAAACAAGATTTATTCACTTACATAAGTCGAAGCAAGAGCAAAATTGATGCTTATGATAAATATTACGGAAAGACATTGGACTGAACGAGTTTCCATCTCCAAATCTGAGCTGAAACAACCTAAAAAAAGGGGAATAGTAATAAATAAGGTGGTGAAACAAATTCTGAGCTACGAAAAAATTGTCATGGATTTTGTAAATCAGATCGAATCCCTTTTCACATTGGGATCGATAGTATTGATTCTGAGCTGCATAATTTCCACTGGGAAATCAGAAATCAAGAAAAATAAATTCTTGTGAATGCGAAATTGATGCAACTCATAAAATCGGATGCAACAATGTATTTGTTTAGTAGATAATCTGATGCAAAAATATCTTCTACTTTCTTAATACTAGCGACTCAATTGCTTAATTAAGGGTATAATATCATCCAATCCTTAAATAGAAGTGCAAACTGCAAAATCCTAAGCTCGAACTAATATGGGGAATATTAGAAATATTCAAGCATAAGTTGAATAAAGGAAAACCTTACAATGCGTGACTGGCGAGGCGACGAGTGACTCAGTTGACCTGGCGAGCGACGGCGACGGGCTACGGCGGGGGAGAGCTGCGATCAATATTAGGACTGAAGTCGTTTGGCTGTATGGGTTCTTGGGAATTACCGCAGGAATAAAATCTGATATTCAGATTAGATAAAAACATAAAAAAGTATAAAATCGAAAATCAAAATTCTGAATTTTAAAACTAAATTCTGTAGAATCAATCGAAAATTGAATTAATCAAATTGTTTTAACAGAGATGTGTTTTGCTCAATTCGATTTTATTTCTTCATGGAATTCTAATCACCCCTAAAATCACTTTATTTTATAAATATTAAAGCTTCTGATCAATTAAATTCGATTTCAAAATAATTGTGTATGTGTTTATATGATTAATTAGAATCGTCCATAATATTTCCAATTAACTGAAAAGAACTAACTATAATATCCCACCGATCAGTTAGGTCGGGATAGAGGGATATCACGGGGGTTATGAATGAAATAAGGAAAGGACAAAGGAAATAGACGAGGATAGTCTTACATATATATTAAGGTAATATAACACATATTTTTCAGAAACGAGATCCAAAATCTTGACACGAAAACAGGGTGATGCAAAAGACATCCCAGATATAGGGGCCCATGCGTTTTGGATTAAGCAACTCAGCGGAAAGCAAACACTTGATGCAGTCAGCGCCCAAATTTATAGTTTCAGAAGATATTGGAAATTAGACTACCAAGAGTTTTGGATTTCTTGACCGGTCAATATCCAAGTGTCGTAGTCGTCTCGCTCGGCCATGCTAGCTCCTCAACCTGAAAACATTTGAAAAGAGTTTTGAGCTGAGTATTAGCGTACTAAGTGAGACCTTATGCCCCATTTTAAGAAGTAACGGTTCATAAACAGTTCAAGAAAAGAGCATGCTAAACACATATCATAGGACATGTTTTAAAGAGAAAAAGATTGACCATATATATGCAAAACTTAGTTTTTCTCCAAGCAGAGCTTGTATCGCGATATACTTCTATTGCTCATCACATATGTGCTACCTACTGGACCATATGGGGAAACAATGTTCCACTAATGGCCGCCTTCGCCAAGACTAGGGAACTTGGCCAAGTTCACCCAACCCAGACTTCCGTGTACACTACCTCAGCAAGTACTTAGCTCGAGGCACGATCGTTAACTACTCCCGACCGAAGCCGTAGCGGTTTAACCGCTCCAAGGTCAGCACCAAGCAATGAGCATAAAGACAGCATGCAATTCTCAATTTCAATAAACATCTTGGGGCTTAATAACCCGAAATACATTGCAGAAAATAGATCTCACCTGTTACCGGAGTGGTACCAACAACTCATCATATTCGTACAAATCCACTGGTTGTCCTTGGATAACCTTAATCAGTCCTACATGATGAGTCTAGTCCTTAGACACAATTATTTAATAATGGTTTCTCAAAACCCAAGTCTTAAGCTCTAGTTTTATCTATTCCCAGGTTTAGGATTTGGAGTCAGAGTTCCCGTTGGATCTTTAGATCCATATTTATATTTTTAATGCATGTCATGATATGGTATGAAATCAGGTAATCATGTATATACACTTAGTCACATACTTGCATCAAAGTCAAGCTTTTGTAAAAATTTACCATGTTGCATTTACTTATCTTAATCATAAAATATTTAAGCGTCGTAATGAAATTCGTGTCAAGGTATGCACATAAGACAAGTAGTTTCACATAATTAGAAAACATATTTCTGTGCATAATTGGAATTTTTAACACTTAAGTCAAATTTTAAGTTTTTAACTTTCAGCAAAACTACCCAACGGATATACTTTGATGACTCATAACTCTCAACTCAAAATACCTATGGATGCGTAAAGATACATTATGGAAACCTCTAAACATGTACTACATGTTCTAAGAAGGAATCAAATCCAACGAGTTTTGGTTCTAGAGATATAGGGTCTCAAAGTGGGCAACTCGAACTGCCTTCTATACTTGGAATATTTTTTATGATTTCCAGATTTGGCTTAACGACGAGCGATTTTGCGAGGCTCGTAACTTTTGACTCACAATGCTAAAATGGAAGAGAGATCCCATTATGCAAACCTTGTAACAAGAACTACACGTTTTATTAAGAAAGACTCGGAAGATACCCGATGCATCAAGATATACAGGAGTTCAAAGTTGACTGGTTGAAAATAGACAGTTTCGGGTAAGTGATTTTGGATGGACGAAAGACATACGTATATGGTTCGAACCGAGTCCATTCCAGATCACAACTAGATATGGGAAGGAATATATTTATGAAAAAACCAAAGTCAAAGTCGGACTACAACCGGCTCGTACCTCTCTCGCAAAAGTTGGACTTGAATAGTTTATTAAAATAGAAATTGGATTTAGACAGTTTGCTAAGAAAATTCACTGGAATGCGTTAACTTCGAAAATTCACCGAGGCTTATTATTAAGAATCTACGAATACGACCTATCAATTTGGAAAGCCATTTGAGTTTAGTTTAATTCAGAAAAATTCTCACTCAATGATTAACTAGATTAGGAGATAAAAATATTTTATTACAAGTTATCGTTAGAGTGATAGTGTCATGCTGTTCGTTTGGAAATTCCAGAATAAATAGTAAACATATTTAGAAAATTCTGAAAAATTACAGAGAGCTTCTAGGAACACTAAATTGTGTTTATGAAAAATATGGGCATGTTCCTAATATCCTAACTCCATAGGGAAGCTAAATACCGTAGGTGCTGAACAGGGACTTTTTGACAGCTTGTGCAGTGAGTTTGAAAAATGTATTTAAAATAGTAAAACACCTTGGATCCACCTGAAATTTTATATAGATATACTAGACACGAAGAAGATAAACATATACAAATTTTATGATCATCGGATAGCTACAACTTAGTCAATTAATTTCTTGAAATTACAGTTTTCGCAAGCCAATGCCCAGCTTTAATGATCATGTTTATAGCTATGTTTTTGGCTCATAAATCCACATAAGCATTTCAACAAACACCTTGTATGCACATATATGCCACACGAAACAGTGAAATATCGCCCCAATCTACTCATCAAATTATATATCCCAGCCACAAGATCAACATGAAAATCTTCTCATTTTACCATACTATTACTAATCATACTAGATTTGTTAGAATCGAACACATGCATACATATATATATATAGACCCATAAAAAAAAACTATCTATTAAACCACATGCATGTATAGTTTGGGATTTTCCGAGGGTTGAAGACGTAGGTATTCACATTATGAACATGATTTACAAGAGATTAATAGAGAGGGATGAACCTTTCAGAGAGAGGAAGCTAGAGAGCAAGATATTTCGAAAAATAGGATGGAGTGGTGGCTGCCGACAGTCTCTTTGGTTCAGCTGTAGGAGTGGTATTGGTGAGAGTGGTATTAAGGCGGATTTCAAGCAGGCATCTCTGGGGTATTACACTAACTTTCATAGTTTTGAGTATATCAAGGGTCCATATAATGACTTCAAAAATAATTTAAAGATATAATTAGAATTAATTAAATATAAAAAGGGTAAAATTATTTTCTAAATACACTCAAATGAGCAATAGATGCCATGCTATATACTCTACTCATCCAAATTTATAGTTTCACTATTACGATATATTGGACAAATTTTTTAAGAAATTTAAATATAATCGAAGATTCACAATATAGATTTAGAAATATACACACACTGACACGAACATTTGACAACAGTCTTGATAAATCCGGCCCGGCCCAAACAAGGTTTAAATGAGCTGCAACACTTCCCATTCCCACTTCTATTTCCATTACTCATCAATAATTCCCACATTAGTGCACGGCCCGTTCCCCTCCCCAATCACCCTCTATAAATCCACATCTTCTTCAACAAATCATTCATAATCCATCTCCCGCAACTGGAAAAAATGGCCTTCAAAATTGCATTTTTCTTGCTCACACTCACATCCCTGAATCTCATCCCCTCCCACGAATCAAGGGAGTTTCCCAGGCCCGAACTTGAATCCACGGGCCTCGACTGCTGGACCGCGCTATCCAAGATCAGGTTGTGCTCGAAGGAGATCGTAGCTTACTTCGCCAACGGAACTATTGATATAACTCCACCGTGTTGTGAAGCTGTAGCCCTCATCACTCACCACTGCTGGCCCGAGGTGTTGGGCATGCTCGGCTACGGCCCGGACCAGGCCCACGTCTTGAGGGGCTATTGTGATGCTCTCGCCTCGTCCGTAGCCGTGTTTGGGCCGTCTCCTGGCCCGCTAGGGACGTCTTTGTCCCCTGGTGAACTAGTGGAGATGGAAGGAAGGGATATGTGGTTTCTTGTTTTTATGAGTTTTGCATAATTTGCATGTGGTTTATGACTCATGCATGGTATAGTGTTTATGGTTAATTTAAAACGTTTTGGACAATATTATATCTCATTTAACTTCTTAGTAGATGAAATCGTGACTGATTTAATGTTAATTGGTTCATCGTAGATTCAAATTCTACTTAAATTATCAATTCACATTAAAAAATATTCAAAAATTATTTGAGGGCCATAGATTGGCCTTAATTCGATCTGTGTTAAAAAGATATTGATATGCCATCTTAATTTAGATATGAAATTAATTTATTTATCTTGATAAAGAAATCAAATACATGCAACAACTAATGTACTATTCCACAAATTTTATTCGGATAATATTTAGTCACATTTTTAAGAACCCTAATTTTCTTCCAATATGATTTCTTGTAGTAAGAATCATCATTTTGGGCATACACTCCCCACTGGAAGTAATGAGATCCCTAAATCCCCTTCTACCAATTCCTTCATATATAAGCACTCCATCAATGTAGACTTGTACTTTACTAGCTTCAAAGTCATGAATAACGTTCAATTTTAACCATCTATCATATATATTTGGCAAGATGACGAGCGTTTGGTAGTATGAGAGCATACCATCATACACTCTGAGCATTATAATTGTGGCATGTGACGGGTCGGACCTGAGAACACCCATATGCTTCAAACCGTGCACTGATGAAATGAAAATGATTTTGATTATGATTCAATCATAATCAAAATCGAGATTGAGATTGAAGGAAGTGATGATAGGCATTTTCTCGATCAGAAGAAAATTTTAAAAAGAAACAAATTTATTGAGAAATTTTATATATAAGCTTGCTACATTAATTAACAGTGGTAGGAAATTATCTGGTTGCTTCACATGCGTGACTAACATGACTTGGAGTCGTATGAGAGACTAACATATTTTGTCGAACTCTTGATATTTCAGTCATTGATTATTTATACCAATCATATTTCGGTTCACCAAGTGCAAAATCGAAGTTTTAGTTTAGCATACTCGTTTCATGTAGACATACCAGATATAATTAATTTGATTCAATAAATCCTTCCACCATGATCTTTAATGAATATTATGTGAAAAGATTAACATAAGACAAGTGTTAATGCCATAAACCGTGTACATGTATTCCAATAAATATCACTCCATATATACACACCGATACACCAAAAAAAATGACTTTTGTAGGTCTAATTAAAATAAAAATGGCTTTTGAGAGACAATAATTTAAGCATTAGATTGACTCCATCCGTCCCAATATTCATGACTCCTTTCTTTTTTATACGTAGATAAATGAGAGTTATTTGTGTATAAATAGACAATAAAATGTTGTGTTATATAAATAGCTCTTTGTCTTGGAATGTATTCTTGTTTTTTCAAACTTATTTTGCTTTGTTTGATTTTGGTTTTGTCTCAAGTATTTAGATTTTTGTGACGAACCTTCTATCAAATTCGCATACAGTTAAATTTTATATACACTTAGCACGAAAATACAATGTTTGAACTTAAATATTTGTTCCACACATAGTTAAATTGATTAGTTAAGAATAAGAAATTCAGTATTAGGTAACGACGAGTCTATGTAGTCTAAATATGCCAATTTAACAAAACCAAAAAATACAGGTCTACTTGCACTAGAGAAACCCAACATTTTCACAAATGAATGCAGAAGCAATACCTGAAAAGTTCAGACATGCAAAATTCACTTCATTCATCACCAAACCAAAAGCTAAGACGGAAATTTTCGACTACATTAAGCTCCAAAATCATCAGTGCATATATAACTTCTGTTTGTAATAAATACGAAATGTAACACGAGGCGAACCAACTGCTTCCTTGGAAGCCCCTTGGATAAATTGCATCCCATTGAAGAAGAAGAAAAACAAAGAACATATCATCGATGGTTCCTCCCTTGAAAGCCACTTTTGTTCTTGGCAAAGAAGGTATTCTTTGGTTTGGGAATCTCATGAATATCCATCATTTGGATCGTCCGTTGCTTTTTGGCTTCACGAGTTAATATGAACCACAGAAAAGAAAGCCAATAAGTATAAAAGCAAGTGATACTTCTACTACTAGAGATTCCAAATTATGAAATCAGACCATTCTGAGCTTCTTGGTAGTTCTCTTGAAGCCGCCTTCTTGCTGAATTCAGCCTTTCATCATCCACAACAGTTTCCCTTTGCGCTCTCTGCAAAATCGCATTTCATTAGTTAACACTAATTGCATTGAAGTCTTTAAAGCCAACTTTACATTAAATGGACATACTTCGACAAGAGGGACTTAGAGCTCAAGATTCTAACTGACATACATATTAAGTGCTTTTGAAATTACGATAAAAGGGAATTCAACCACATATGAATCACTAAATACGATCAGAAGGGCCATAAGTGGCTCAGCATACAGTGAAGTGTGCATGTTTACATAATAAAAGATTCAAGTAGATCGGTTGGTACATTGGGAGGAGCAGAGGCAGATTTAGAAACTGATTGTGGTGGCCTCGACGAAGCTTCTCTTCGAGCTGCTGCAGATGGAGATGGTTTAGATTTTGACTCATGTTCCACATAATTCCTTTCTGGAGTAGGACCCCCATCTAACAAAAAACAAAAGATTGATGATATTAGTCTAATGCAGCAATAGAACCCAGCCCGAAACAAAAAAATGACTAGCTGTAGTTTCAAAAGCTCGACACTCACTCCGGGGAATTGGGGAGTATCCAAAATCCGGGATCTGCGAAAAAACCAAAAACCTTAAGAAGTTCAACAACAATAATTGAAAGCCGGTTATTTTCCTTTTCTGCCTTCTTTTCTCGTTTCAGTTCCTTTTTTTCTTTATTTTCTTATTTTTTCCAAAAAACTTAACAGACTGGAACAACTTTCAATTCACCTGGTGATGGCCATTTTGTTGATTTTTGGGTATGTTCTGCTGAGGTGAGTCCACATCAGCTGCCACCACCATCACCACCAATATATCAACACATGAATCTCTTCTTTACTTTCATATTATTCATTGGCATAAACTACTTCTATCTAATATAGCTTTTATCAACAAGTACTACTATACAAAGAAAGAAGCTTCTAATTCAGAAACAACAAATAAAATTTACCAATGAGGTTTGCAGTAGTTGCTTGTGGCTGGTTCACCTTAACCCATTCGTCCACAGTTTCCTTCCATTTTCTGCATTCAAACAGAAAAAGCAAAATTTCCAAAACCAGAAAAGCAAAATTTAAAATCAACCAAACACTAAAGTTCAATTTTTTCCCCCGAAAAAGGATCTTTGTTCTTGGAGGGAAAGTGAGGACCTGACAAGCTGCTTCACCAATCTACGAACTTCATTCGACGAATGCTTCCTCAGTCGATTCACATGTCTTCCTATATCGGTATCCTACAGCATAAACTCTACTCGTTTCAACACAATCATAATCACAATTAAGCACAAACTGTCCATTCTAGAATACTTTTAAATTGAAACTTTTTAGCCATTTTCTGTTCTTCTCCAGCTAGAAATGAATATTGATTTTCACCTTGAGAGCTTGAAACGTGATATCCATATCTGCTAGAGTCTGCAGCAACTCTACCACAGCTTCTTCACTCTACACACCAAAAGAAGATTCAGAAATCAAAGCTAAAATGAAAATCACACAAAGCTAAAAATTACAGACAAAAAAAAAACCTGCTGTGGATCCTCGAGCTGCTCTTTGATGCTGAAAATTGTGGTCTGTTCATCATCATCAAACAACCCAGCGTACGGATCGACTTCGCCTTCGTCGTTCCCATCGCTGAGATTCAGATGGTTTGACTCCGGAGTCATCGCAGCCTTACCAAAATCCACATTCAAATTCCTATCATCATCAACGCTGTTCTTCTTATTGCTATCGTAGTTATTATCCTTATGGTCAGCATCATCGCTGCTGTAATCAATTTTGCTACTCCGATTGCAAAACCGGTGATCCTGATCAGCGTCTCCGCCGCCGCCGCCGCCGCAGTTCCGGCACAACTCCCCCGCTGGGGCGTAAAGCGACTCGACGATCCCGTCTCTCCGTCTGCGCAGCTCCTCGCCGTAGTCGGAGCTGGCGACTCCGATCGCCGCATCAATCAGAGCCCAAATTCCGACTCCCGATCTCGACAAAATCTCCCGGAATTCATCCGAATCCATAGGATTGTTCTCTTCCAATCTCAAAAAAGTGTTAAACAAAAAGAAGAGAAGGAAACAAAAATTAACGAGAAACTCATGGGGAAGTTTGCGAGGGTTGTTACATCAGTGGATCTGAAGGTTTTTTTGGGAGCACCTGGAAACTACGTCGTGTTGGGGAATGAATTGAATGAGAATCCAGTCTTGGAATTTTCTCTGATCGGAGAAGAGGCGGAAAGAAGAATAGTAATTTATTTAATTTTAATTTTGTGATGTTATCTTTCTATTTGATATGACCGAAATGGGCATTGAATTTCGTGATATTCATTGATGTGTCTATCGATAGGGCCGGCGTAGAGCATAATATCTGAGGGCATCTAATGGAATGTAACTTTTATTCTGTCTCCCATATGTTATTTATATAGAGATTGTTTTAGAGCGATGATCCTATTACGGTATACCTTCATATTGAAGGATATAGCTGTACCGTTCAATTAAAATGTAAATGCATTTAGTTTCTAGTAAGGAATGTCGTCGAAAACCATAAATTAACCCGAATAGATCAATAATCTAACAGAAATAGGATTGATAACTTTAATTCAAAAAATATCTCGACCTAAATATCTCAAACTGAATAACCCGACAACCAAAGTAGATTGACTCAAAAGTCGCTCAAATCCAAATGAATTGACCAGAAAATCGATGGATTTCCAATTAACTGATTTTCTTGTTACATAATTTTCAAACTTTTGCTTTTGAAACTAAATATAACAAAAAGAAATTATAAAAAATACTTGTGGAATGTATTTTACTTAATATTTGAAAGTTATACTTATTATTTGACATCTTTATTTTTTTACTCCAATACTTAATATTAAATATTTGTTGTAAATATATCATTATAAAAAAATATAATATATAGTTTTTTTTCCCTTAAGATTTTTGGCCCAATTGATCCGATGGATTAACCAGAAACCCGAGAATTTACAATTAGGATTGAACATTTTTAACTAAAAAAAAATATTAACTCGAATAAGTTAACCCAATCCCGAATGGGTTGACCAATTGACATCTCTAGTTCTAGCTAATTAATCACAAAAATGACCACTCTTAATATTGAATTAAAGTTACCATTTGCGGAAAAGACGAATCGTACTGGGAACACTAGAGCTGTCAAAGGAGTTGAGCTGCAATTTTGCTAACCTAACCCGAGAACATACTTGCATGCAAAAAAAGTCAGGCTGTGGGGCTGGTCACATTTTTGGGGCCAAAAATTTGATGGCCAACCAACCCAAAATGGGGCCAGCTCAGTAGAACGAGACGACTACTTTAGACAGCTCCAAAAAAGAGCTTGTGCGACAAGTTTGACTAATGAAATACGAAAATATGAAATTATAGCCTTCAACTACGAGCTCACCCTACTTCTCACTAGACTATCCCGATAGGGTTGCCTATAGTCTAATTTCATGTAGTCAAAATGTAAAAGAATGTCCAAACGTTGCTGGCAAATCAAACACAGAAACATATCCTAATATAGTGACATTTCTGAAATTGCATAACTTACAAAAATCATGCACTTCCTCAAAAGGCCAGTACCTGTTTAGATTCTGGTAAAATGGCTGCAAAAAATATGTTATACTAGACCTGCTTATTCTAGGCTACCATGTCTCTGACCTCGACGGCAACTGGGAATTAGGGCAGTTCACCAGCAGATGTCGTTGATGCAAGCTTTCCTTCAAAGAGATACCTATACCATTAACTAACCCGACTACCTGCTGCAGAAATGCGCCCATAATCTGTTCAACTGGTTCAGCTCAAGACCTTGGAGTCACCTGACTTGTCACCAGATTTGTTCAAGCTACCTAATATACCATTAATCAGCTTGTCTTTGTTATCAGCTTCTTTAACAAATGAATAGCTCTTTTGAGATTTGGGCTTACGAGTGGGTTTAGCAGCCTCAGATGGAAAAAGATCCAAATCAGTCTCCACACTGTCGCTATTCTTGCTCGTTGACTCATCCCTCTTGCTTTTGCCTTCCTTCTCACCGTGCCACGAATCAAGAATGTCGAGCAGAGCACTTTCAGATGGAAGCTTAGACTGGCTTTCGTCTTCTGACCTAGTGTAGGACGTCTCGTCTTCTGAATCAGAGAAGTCATCCTCTCTTAAAGGTTCGTAGAATGAGAGCCTCTGCTCTGTTCCCTTTTGACTTATCCCAGTTATTCGTGCATCCGATTCATCCTTTTCGGAGCATGAAGTATCAAGCGGGCCTAGTTCGTCCCAAGAGTCACTTTCGTCATCTTTGTTTGATATAATCGAGGAATTACCGTGCGAATCAACCACTGGGCTGGCCTTCATTTCTTGAATAGGAAGACCAGTGTATTGTAGGTTAGGATTCTTAAGAGCACTAGCTGGTAAGATCAAATTGGAATCCATTACCACCCCAGGCATGATCTTCAAAAGAGTCGCAAATTTTTCGTGGCCAAGCTTCTGGAGGTCAAGAGCATAACCATATTTCTCAAGGAATAGTTTCCTAAAGTCTCCAACATTAAACCCTTTTGGATATTCCTTCACTATCTGATCAACGAGTTTCTTGCAGTCTGCCAATACCTCAATCTTGGACTTGCTCGACGAGCCTCTGTGAACTATAGGCTGTGGAACTCCACTACGAGGGTGATTCTGGTGCTTCCTCCCTTTGGATTCTTGTAAATTTTGTTGTCTGTCTGAGAATATATGAATCCCGTTCGAACTTGAAGGATGGTTGTTTTGTGGTTTTCCTGCTGGATGAGTAACTCTGAAGGGATACCTCCCGACATCACGCTCCTCCAACCACTTCTTGTCAGAGATCAACAAGTCGATTAGGTGCAGAAGATCACTTATGGAAAGTGATTTCAGAATGATAGGTCCCTGTTTTTGTAAATTTTGTGCCAAATACCCCCTGAATCGACAGGAAATTGCTTAAGAAAAAACATGATGCAAGCCGGATACAGCACATAAAGCAATCTGTAGTTCATAATTGCTACGAAAAATGATTTGAATCCTAATTATCTTTATACTGCTACTTAATGAACAAATTTTGATGACAGACCGAGCTAATATACGATGAAGTTTTGGGAAATGATACCTGGTCCTTGACTTCAAAAACACTGCTGAACCTTGGGATGAACCAATGAATGACTCCATTTCCTTCCAAAATGACTCTTTGCAAAAATTTCAAGCTGCTTGGACTTCACCTCAACATGAGCCGCTTCACCATTTTTCTCTTCTTTATTTTCATGAAGCTGGTTAATTTTTACCCGATCATGATCTGCTGTCTCTTCATTTTTCTCTACTTCATCATCAACATTTTCGGAACTCCAAAATTTGAACCAACTCGAGCTCTGATTTGAGCTGGAATCTTGAATGGATGTGTCTGAGGAGGCAACCCCACTCTGAGCAACTTTTCCATCAACCAGAGCTTCATGGCTCGAAGGAGAAAACAAGGCTGGACGCACAGCTTCTGGAGATTGGCATGGCGTAACGGTTTTCTGTGGAAAAGCATCCTTTCCACTTGATGCTTCATTGCGTTTAGCATCTCTACTCCCAAACAACTTTATCCACATCCTTCGGAAGATTCCATATCCAGCAACAGAACTTCGATCATCTGGAACAAGCACGTTGTTCTCATTGTTTTCAGACAAGTCCACGACTTCAACAACTGGGGACCCGGAGTTGCCTCATCTTTATGTGGTTGAGTCTTCCTTTTCACCTTCCCATCCTCTTGTATCTCTTGTATGTTTCTCTTAGGAAGGGATGCATTTTGATTTTTTTCCTTATTCAGATCTTCCAAATTTGCTGCACGACCTTCCCTTTTTACATCGTGCATCTTCATTGATGATACAGAAGACTCATTTTGTTTTTCTACCTCTGACGCTTCTTGCAAAGTTGCTGCATGAGCTTCCATTTTTACATCGTGAGTCTTCATTGATACAGAAGACTCATTATGCTTTTCTACCTTTCGGGTTTCTTGAAAATTTCTTAACTCTGCTTCCACTCTTGACTTATCTGCTACGTCTTCACATGAGCTTTTTTGGCTATTAGTTTTAGCATCACTACAAACTTCAGACTCACCATTGTTCGTCACCTGTTCCTCAGACGCAGATAAACATAACTCATCAGAAAATTTGGTGTTGACACGTCGGACCACAATGCCCCCATCATCTCCATGAAGCTCTAAAATGTGAGGCATCGCCAAAAGAAAACGAGAGAACTTTCTATATCCATAAAGGTCTCTGTCCACATTACTCTTAGCTAATTCATTACGAAGATAACTGATATTGACTCCTTCTGGATGTGATCTAAGAATCTGAGAAATATGCCTCATCACTGCTTTTGGAATTGGTCGAAGCTTGGGCTCTGAAGCCGCCAGAAACTTGGGCTCCGAAGCCAATAGCGATGATTCATCAACACTCGAGCATGTAGACTGTTCTGTAACTGCAAACGGATCCACAAGAGGAGCCTTGTAATGGCCATACCAAGAATTATATGGGCCATCGGGAGGCTGGTTGAAAAGCTTCCCTGATAGGTTCACTCCCTTGAGCAAAGAACTCCATTGCCACATAATAGTTGCAGCACTGCATAACACATTGGGAGCACTATCGGGACTGGCTAGTAAGATATTGTAGTTGCTCATCCTAAGCCGATGTAAAATACCCGCAAAATCCCTGTCCCCAGAAATCAATAGAAGGTGCGCCGGTGGAGGATTCTTGGAAACCCAGTACATAAGATCCACGAGAAGGGATCTATCAGCACTGTTCTTACCACCTACAATTTGAAGAAGCAGCATATAAACAGATTAGTAACTCCATCTTCGAAAGTCAAAACTATGAAATGAAATCTCAGTTACGGAGTACATATGATTCGAGTGAAATATGAAAAGAGTCCTAATCGAGAACGACTTCATAAGACTTCTTTTTTGTGAAATATCAACATAACAGAAACAGAAATTTCCAAGAAACCCCATAATAAAATATATAGAAATAAGAAAGCAAACACAGGAAAAACTAATTACACATCTTGATTGAGACTTCCCACATTAATCTAGTTCAGACATCCATTAATAAATCCATCACCGAAGCTCTTGTATACAGAGGTAAGGTTCCTACAATAATAAAAAAAAATCTCATTCATCACAACAGCTCATCTAACGATACAGTTACCTTAATGTTTCCTTCTTACCACTTTGCTGAATGTGTAACGTTTACACTCCTAACAACCAGGTCTATTTTTACTGCCTATCTCTGCAAATCAAAAGTGAAATTCATTTTGTTTCCACACTCGGACGGATTTCTTCCATTTCATTTCATAGATATCTACAAGTACCTAGCTCAGTTCTATTTCAACACATACAATTTCATTTCACCAAAAAATCGAGCCATATAAAAGAAATTTATATACTGAAAATTTGAATGTCCACAAAATTTATTTATACAAAAAGGATCAAGCGTCACAGCTATCGAGCTAAACTCCACTCCAAGCCACAAAATCAAATCTTGTTCCATCAACAAAGCTTGAATTCCATATCAATCCTCAGCGTCACAAGCAAATTTCAGTCACATTCTCAACCGATCACTAATTCCATATCACCGAACAAAAAAAAGTACACCTACTCTGCTACTCATAGCTTGAATTCCCAACAAGAAATTGAAAACCGCATCAAAACAAATGAAATAAAAATAAAATAAAATACCGGAAGGAACATGGCTGAGATTGATCCCAGTAGCTGAAAGAGCTTCCTGATTGGTCCTCGATATCTGCATTACGTCTCCAAAAGCCGTGATCTCGATGGGGCCCTTAATCCCATTAGCCCTTATCGCATTGGTAATGCTCTGCGCCACCCTGAAAGCGTTTCCGTTCACCGGAACCTGACAGTTCTCGAAGTCCCACCAGACCGACACCCGCACAGCGCGGCTCTCCTCCTCCTGCCGCCGCAGGTGGTGGTGGCTCGGAAGGGTGGAGAACGCCACAACATGGGGGATTTTAGTCGCTTTATGGCTCGCGGCGGTGAGAATGGAGAGGGTGAGAATTGGCCTCGGAGAAATGGGCTTCATTTTTGGAGATTAGGATAGGGATTCCGTGAAAATGGAATGGATAATGCGATCATTTGTGGGATCGAAGATAAGTAGCAGGCGCCATGGAAGTCGGTTTCCTTGTGGCTCGAGGGTTTTGTGAGGTGAGGACCTAAACCCTAATTAAAACCCTTTCTCAATTGTCATATTAAAGTTAAATAGATTATTGGTATATAAATACACAAACTTTAGACTAATTTTGTTTTTTCAATAACTTTAAAAATTATCATAAAATACAAAACTTAATGATTTTAATGTTTTTACCACGATTTCAAATTCACATCAAATTAGATCTGATTTGGCATCTCGAAAATTTATTATAGATTAAACGGTTAGTGTTATAAACGACATCGTAAAGAGATGACATAAAACATCGTTGTTCCATCAAAATAAATCAGATTTTTGATTTCTATGATCATCGCATCAAACCTCATTACAAAAATCAAGTATTCTCGTTTGTTTCATCGTCTGGTTCTAGTTGGGATCAAAACAATCGATATCATCTCTCTACGATATTGTGTATATCACTAACTGTTTTGTCTATAGTAAATTTTCGAGATGTCAAATCAGATTTAATTTGGCTTAAATTTGAAATCGTGGTAAAATCACTAAAATCATTAAGTTTGTGTATTTTGTGATAATTTTTAAAGTTCGTGAAAAAAAAAAATTGACCTAAAGTTTGTGTATTTATGCTCTAATAACTCAAGTTAAATATAGTATAAGTTATAATTTTATACTTGAAATTCAATTTTCAATCTTTCATTATTTATACTAATTATTATTAACATTTACTTTGTAGTTTTTTGGCGTGGACAATTTTATTCATCCCCTCGTCTTACCAAAAATATAAGTCAGAACTAAGGAGACTCACTGCAAAATGAGTGTTAGAACTGAAGCTTATTATGGGGGCCTCGTAAGAAAGGGGTCTCAAATCTGACTAGGCTGTTTTAAGAGCTTATGGGTACCAACCTTGAGAACAAAATAGGTAGATACGCGACTAATGGTCATTCGACATTAACATAAAAAATCGATTAAAGAAAGATTCAGACGATGTGTCACTATTTGACTGGGATGAAGGGTTATGGTAGACGAATAACGATAAAAAAATGACCCCCACCTATCCCTCGAATCAAGGCACGACACCAATAGAAAGAACGAAATACCCTCATATATCCGTGATAGAGAAATTACCAAAATACCCTCATATATTTAGGATAGAGAAATTACCAAAATACCTTTATACTTGTAATGTATATAAAAGCCTAGAAATTACCTGAAAATATTGGGGGAAGGGAGAGGGTTTGAGAAAAATAGTGTTGAAACTCTGCCAAAATGTATACTCATATATTTCAAAAATTCAAACAGATAAAAAAGGGTGTTCGATGAATAAAAAACTTGGTTTTCCACTGTGTCATGAGACGTTCTTTCCTTTGGTATTTTCTTGTCGCTCTTTCTCCGTTTTAGATCGTTTATTTAGTATTTTAAATGATCTTCTCTGTTGAGGAAAACCCATACTCAACATTTTTTTTTATTGGGGCGGAAAATCTAGTTATTACAATAACTTATATTTGATTATTTAGATATTTTATAAATTTAAATTGATTGATAATTAGCGGTACTACTTATTGGTTTAGGATTGATATAAATAATAAAGCTAGTATTCATAATGGGTTTGGAGCTGGTATGAGTGGATAAATTTTGAATGAATTTGAATTTGAGAAATGCTTGAGTAAATGGATACTCAATCCATTGTCATTCCTAATAGGAAGTATGAATTTATATCTAAATACTTGGTATTCGTGATACGAGATATAGGAAGAAATGTTATATTTCAAGACATAAATGAGAAACTTGAAAATAGCTACATAGAATAGTAAGTGTTTTTTTAGCTATGGACCAATATACACTCACACTGCAAGTGCACCACCACACCCACATTGATCTAACAGGCCACAGCTGTGGAGAATGAAATAAAATAAGGACCCATTTTTGGGCTGATTTTTCTTCTTTTCTAAAAAAAATTCCATGAGAAATTTTGGCGTCACATCATCATGTTTTTGTTAGAATTATGGTCTAATAAATGGGCCTCACCTACCATTTGAGCCCAATTAATATTCATCGAGTACAAGGAGGAACTAAAACACCATAAAACCAATCTCGTTTTTCTGCTCGTGTAAGTTATTTTAAATAAATCCACAATAAATTTAGTCATGTTTTTAATTCTTAGTTATTATTAAGAAGTTAGTTTTAAAAAATAATGTATTTGTTAGTTATTTCAATACATAACTCGCATGGAAAAATAATTTAGCATGCCATTCACGTTTTATTAATAACTCATATATACTTGGTAATAACAATAATTAGTATATACCAATTGATTATGCCTAAGTTTTGCACCATAAACATTGTAATTTAATAACATTAATTCTCGTTGTAAGAACGAGAGAATGGGTATGAATCCCAATTCTCATCCACCAACTCAAAAAATAAAATATTATATCTAAATTTTACATTTAAAAGAAAAAACGAGAGAGAGAGAGAGAGTTTTACAACCACCCACCCATGGAGGAAATAATTAGGAATGAAGATTACATGTGCCAATACTTTAGATAACATATTATCATTTGGATAAACAAATACTATCATATAAATGAACATTATTGTATATTATTGTATGTATAGAAAATATTATTATGTGAGAAATCAATTACAATCATTCATCAATTTAAATTGGATAAATACCACATAACACTCTAACGTTTTTGATTTTTTATATTCATATCCTGACGAAAGCATAATAATAAATCAGACCATAACCATTATAGAATTTTAACATCTATGTCCCGATGGTCAGAATCGGGCCTATTTTGCCACGTGGCATAGTAGTTCGAGCATGTTTTGCTTACATGGAAGACATGAGTAAAACGACGAGAAACGATGTCGTTTATGCTCTACGTTCTTCATCTTCTTTAATTCTTTTACCAAAATCTCATTTGTTGAACCCTAAATCGCACAAGTCAGGGCTCCAAGGTTTTCAGAAAATTGTCACCTTCTCGGTCTCTCTAACCTTTAGCTGTCTCTGAATCCTTAAACCATAATTCAAATTTCACTCCGTTGCTGGAACGTAGTGCCTCTCTCTTAAATTCTTCTTCTTCTTCTTCTTCTTCTTCTTCTTCTTCTTCTTCGCTGAAACAACTTCTGCAGATTCATACCCAGATAATAATATCTGGCCTAAATTGCATAATTGACGAGATAATCGAGTTACACACTTATGATTCAGTTAGGGCTAAACATTAAATAGATTGCATAAAACACGTTCACCGTGTAGCTAATTTCCATCAAAAGTCGGAATCCTCATCATGGAACAATGTGATAAGGGCCTACGCCACCTCCAATTTCGCCTCGCAGCAAGAGGCGATGAAGGATTTCATCGATATGCGGCGTTTGAGAGTTGGACCTGATGAACATACTTTTCATTATGTGTTTAAGTCGTGCGCTTCGTTTTATGGCTTGAATGAGGGCAACAGTTTCACCAGGATGCGGCATGGTTTTATGTCTCAATGTGTATGTGCAGAACACCATGATTAATTGTTATGGTCCTTGTAAGAAGTTGAGGGATGCATACAACGTGTTCGATGAAATACCTCACATAACTCTTTTTTCATGGAACTTAGTGATGAATGTTAATGTGGAGTGTGATTGATTTTATGATTCAGTGGGGCTTTTTCTTAAGATGAGAAAGAGTGGATTTATGACGGACGAGGCGACTATGGCGAAATTGATGGATGGAACGTAGACCATTCTCTCTTCTACGTGTTTTGTGAGAGATGTAATTTAAAACAATGATTTTTTCTATTGGTTTAGATTGTTATATTTATTAGAATTTTCGTGGTCTTTTAATTTTTTCCATGTGTTTATTTACATGGATTTCCGACGTGCCACGTAGACACAACGGACTTGATTTCCGTAATCATGACATTATTATGAACTCATTTGAGAGATTGTTGTCTGATTTGTTATTATGCTTATGTTAGGCTACAGATATAAAAAGTCGACAACGTTGGAGTGCTATATGACGTTTGTCTATTTAAATTTATAGACTATAATAAGATTAGTTTACATGAGATAATTTAAATTTATAGAAAAAACTGTACCATCAACCAGAATGTAAAAGTTGCTGATTAATCTTTTTAATTAATTGGGAGAGGGAGAATTGATCGGGACTTTAATCATATCTCATGAAATATCACTAAACCCTAAAGTTCAAGGGGACATTGATGATATATAATCAATCACATGAACAAAATTACAAAAATATCTTTTTATAACTTGGATGCATTTCATTGGACTCTCTCTGACATTTCCTGCATCTCAATAATTGGCTATCATTATGCTAAACTTTTAGATTTTCAAGCACATGTTATTCCAACTAAAAATAATTGCAAAAGTTTTGCATTTTAAAGTATCATAAAAGCCGAAGTAGCTAACTATAAATAAAGTCCCTCAAAACTTCATATATTGTTGTATAAAAGAAGTAGACTTCCTAATTAATACAACAAAATTGACCACTTTCAATTATAAAGACAACCTCAAACACTACAAACGTTCGATTGTACCGATAGAAAATGTCATGTCAAATAATCGAACGGATTACTTTTACGTACATTGAACTTAGCCAGAAAGCTTGAGTTAGGATTTTTCGAACTCCGCTCGAGCTTAATTTATCGATTATTTAAGATTTATGACTTCTTACTTAACAAATCATGGCACTTTTAACCCACAAAAAATATCAGGAAAGGTGATAATTCCGCAAAAAGGTACCGTAAGAAATTAAGAAATGACAAGAAACGCATAATTTTCAGTGGGATTTGAATTATTTAACTAAAATGTGCGTTTAATTGAATAAAATATAGTATCCATTTACGAATAAAAATCAGGAAATGTAAAAATGCCATAGAAAGTACTGAAGAAAATAAAGAATGACAAGATAGACATATTTAAAGAGATTTGAATTATTTAATTAACACGGGGCTTGAATTGATTAAAAATATAAATCCATTTACGAATAAAGTCGTATGACGGATTTTGTGCTGAAATATAGAGGGTGTTTGGCTAAGCTTTTTTTTAAAGAATTTATAAGTTCCAAGAGTTTATAAGATGTTTCAAGAGCTTATAAGATATAATGTTATAAGTTGTCAAAATGTTTGGATAATTGAGCTTATAAGCTAGAGAAAGAATCGTGAGTTAGAAAGAGAAAATTGATGAGAGGTGAAGTCGATAGTGTATATATAGAAAATAACAAATCATAGTAATGTTATTTTGATAAATTCACTGTTACTTATAAGCTTATGAAAAAATAAGTTAGAGTTAAGCTACTTATTTTTAGGAGGACTTATAAACTGTTGGAGCTTATTTTCACAACTTCCAGGGCATAAGGGGCATGATGACTTGACGTCATCCTCACATTCCTTATAAGCTGTTTATGAGGTTATTTTGTCAAACACTTTGCATGAACTTATAAATTATTTTTAAAAGCTTATAACCAAACACCTTCACAGTATAATTTGGGATCCCATTTGTTAGATTCTTTGGTAGTGATTTCCTATTAAGAAATTACCTTAGATAACTTGATATGCGCACATATATATTGTTCAAGTTGTTTTTCACTAGAGAAGTTGTGGTGACTAATTTTACAATTTGGGCCTTTTATAATTAAAGAGAGAATAAACTCTAATTACACCACATTCACATTCATTGTAACAAGAAAACTCATGTATATCTGTCCGTAACGTGTGGACGGATAAAATTATAATTTCTTATTAAAAAGTGTCATTTATATTAAAAAAACATCATTTACTTAAGTATCATTTACATTATAGAAAAGTATCAAATATCATTTATATTGAAGAAAAATATCAAAGTCATATACGAACGAATGTACATGAGACCACCTCTCACTATAAATATCATAAGCCATCTTCGGTTTCTCTTATCACTTATAAGCAAATAATTAGTCATAAAAAAATCCTGTGCATTTTTTTCTCTTGGTGCTCATTCACTTCTTTGGTTGTTGTGTTGACCTCATCTCTTGATCGTAGTTTAGAAGAAGATACATCTTTATTTAATTATTTATATATATTCGAATTTCAACGTATGCAAAGTAGAATCGATGTATGCATAATACTTATCAGGATACAATAATCCAACATTTAATTAATTGGTTGAGTTTTCTCTAGTATATATACATTAACTAGTGTATAACCCGTCGAAATTCGACGGAAAATCACTTTACATTATAATTTATAAATATTATATTTTAACAATTTATTGAAAGAAGTATTGAGGGACGAATAAAATTATAATAGAAAAAAATATCGAAGATGGTGTTTAATAGATTTTTTTTCACTTCCTTTACCTGCAAGGAACTAATAGAAATTAAGCTACACATATTTTTAAAAAGATGATAATAAAAATAATTTTCTAAATATAAAAAGTGAAGTGTAATTTGAATTAAATATTTCTCTAAAATTTATAAAAAAATTAGAAATAAAAGTCAAAGTATAAATTTGAAATTATTCAATCTATGAAATCCGTTTAGAATGTGTGCGTGTGGTTCAAATTTGAGTGCAAATTAATTTTACTATTCACATTAAATATTAGTTCAGTATATTAATATCATCTAGTTACTCGAATTAATAAGTTCATCTATTTAGATATAAAAATATTTTAAATCATCTTGACTCGTCCAGAATATATGTACATATATCGGTCTCAAATCCGATTAAAAAGAGACTATAAACAAGATTATAATTTAAATTCAAATTATATATACAATCGATGAAATTCATTTAGATGTATATATAAGTATATTTCTTAAACTCGATTAAAAAAATTATTTTACTACTAGTTCTCGTACCAATCTCGTATTATGCTACCTGTTCATTATCAAAATTAAACCCGTCTAAAATATATATACATGTATTCATCTCAAATCCGATTAAAAAGTGACTTTGCTATAAATTCTCGTCATTATTTGAACCCGCTTGAAATTATAAATATAAGTTGTTACAATAATTGGTACTACTCGTACCTATACCAGTCTTGTAAAGTAGTACTCGTGAATTACTCAGATATAAGAGGTCATGCATTTAGATATATAAAAAAAATTAAACCAACTTGACTAATTTATAATATATATATTGTCCCAAATCCCGATAAAAAATGACTAAAAATATAAATTAAATTCAAAGTAAGATATTTATAAATTATACTCCTTTTATCCTCAAAATTTATTTATATATATGCTTTTATTTTTGACACGTCTCTCAAATTTGTTCTCTTTCCATTTATGAAAATCAGTCTACAAAATATTCCATACTTATTATTTTCAACATTACAATTTATTTACATCTGTTACAATCCATGGTCCACCACTATCCCTACTTATTATCCTTAACAATAATACTTATTTAAATAATTTATCATCAATGACCTACCACTAATAATCTAACACTATACTAATATGAGACTCTTACTTCACTCACAAAACACTCAATAACTTTTATTAAAATTTACACATAAGACTCCCAATAACATATTTTTGGGATAGATGGAGTGAAATATATAACATCAAGATAGGATGTATATGTCATATACTCGATTAAAGAGTAATTTTACAACTCGCTCTCGTACCAATCTCGTATAGTATAGCCGTTAATTATTCGAATTAAAGAGGTCATATATTTATAAATAAATATATTTTCGTCCAACTGGCCCATTTATAATGTATATAAATGCATACATGCCAAATTCGATTAAAAAATGATTATACTGATCGTTCTCAACTCAAACCCGTATAATTATACTCATAATTACTAAAACCCATTTAAGGTTGGAAATTTAAGTTATAATAATGAGTACTCCCTCCGTCTTATCTAACTTGGTCTATAATTTTTTTTTGTTGTCCCATTCAACTTGGTTCATTTCTTTTGTAAGAAATAATTATTTCTTCAAAATGTGAGGCTTTATACCATTATTCTAAATAATTATGTTGAAAAAAATGAATCAAGTTCGATGAAACGGATGGAGTATTATTCATTCATTCATCTATCAATCACGTATAATATCCCTATAGAATAATCTAAATTAAAGATGACATATATTTAGGTACAAAAATATTTTCAGGCACCTAGACATAATTAGAATGTATATATACACATGTCCGTCTCAAATCCGATTAATAAGTTATTTACCAATCGGTTCTAATCTTAAAGCTCGTATAGTGACACTCGTCATTATCCGAACCCGTTTAAATTTTATTAAACACTCAAGAACTTTTATTAAAATTTACATATAAGACTCCCAATAACATATTTTTGGGATAGATGGAGTGAAATATATGACATCAAGATAGGATGTATATGTCATATACTCGATTAAAGAGTAATTTTACAACTCGTTCTCGTACCAGTCTCGTATAGTATAGCCGTTAATTATTCGAATTAAAGAGGTCATATATTTATAAATAAATATATTTTCGTCCAACTGGCCCATTTATAATGTATATAAATGCATACATGCCAAATTCGATTAATAATGATTATACTGATCGTTCTCAACTCAAACCCTTATAATTATACTCATAATTACTAAAACCAATTTAAGGTTGGAAATTTAAGTTATAATAATGAGTACTCCCTCCGTCTTATCGAACTTGGTCTATATTCTTTTTTTGGTTGTCTCATTCAACTTGGTTAATTTCTTTTGTAAGAAATAATTATTTCTTCAAAATGTGAGGCTTTATACCATTATTCTAAATAACTGTGTCGAAAAAAATGAATCAAGTTCGATGGAACGGATGGAGTATTATTCATTCATTCATCTATCAATCACGTATAATATCCCTATAGAATAATCTAAATTAAAGATGACATATATTTAGGTACAAAAATATTTTCAGGCACCTAGACATAATTAGAATGTATATATACACATGTCCGTCTCAAATCCGATTAATAAGTAATTTACCAATCGATTCTCATCTTAAAGCTCGTATAGTGACACTCGTCATTATCCGAACCCGTTTAAATTGATAATTATAAATTGTTACAATAGTTAAATACTCCAATATAAATCATATATTTAAAAGATTGAAAGAAAGTTCATATAATCTCGTATAGTTAAAAGAGTGATAAGAATGTATGAAGGTAATCTATTTAATAGAATGTTTGACCATACTGTGGAGACTTTAATTTAATCAATCATTTTTTTTAATTGTTGTGACATAATTAAAAATTATGACTGCACTAAAATATTATTAACTTTGAACTTTGTTTTGAAATTCTACTTATTGCATTTGAACATTATTAATTGGGATCTCTTGACAAATGCTTTTGGCTCTACTACCGATTATATCTTTCTAAAATATTTCATGTGCAATATATCACTATTTCTATTACAAAATATATTAATATGTATATATATATTGATAGATATATAACAATGCGAAAAACATGATATGATTTTTTTATGCAATTGCATATACATGTACACTCAATGTATAGTTAAGTAGCTAAAATAGATTGAGTAATACATTTTAGCATCCATTAAAAAAAAATACTTGTTAGCAACTACCATTTTGTATCTATTTATTTTATAATTAACAAAATAAATATAGTTGTATACACAACTATGGCAACTTGAATAAATATGCTTCCATACAATAAAATTGCATAAGAAATCGTAAGTTATAATTTAATGCATTCATATTTGTAATTAAGGTGTGCATTAAATATTGATAATTGGAAATAAAATTTAGATTTAAGGAGACTTAAAATGAAGAATTTAGAAAATTAGAAATCTAAATTCTTGTGATGCCACGTAGGATTGTGGATAAATGAGGTGATAGGAATACGTAATGGAATATAATATTAATAGATGATCTTTTATAATTTTTTTTAAATTACAACTCACACACATCTACACACTTACACACCCACATCTACATACTTACACACCCGAAATGACTCGAACTCTGATTAATGGTTGAAGATGAAGCGTCTTACCAATTGATCAATTACGCTTCATCATCTCACTTTTATAATTGTAGAAACTCAATTTAAAAATAAAGTAACACATATCATATATTGCACTCGCTCTATATATAAATGTTATGATTTGATTTATATCATGTATATGTATATATAAGCCAGTAATTTGCGATATATATTAACTCTCTCTCTCCACACACACATATATAATACATATATGAATAGTATGTGTAGTAATGATTTCATGCACATATACTTCTAAATGTATGAATATACGAACAATATCTAATTATTACTCCTCCGTCCCACCCAAGATTTCTTTTTTCTATCACACGGTTATAGAATGGTATAAAGTGAATAAAGTGATAAAAAGTAGGTAGGTCCCACAACTTTGAAGAGATAATTATTTCCTAAAATGGAACGTGCCATCTTGGGTGGACAACTCAAAAGGAATCGAGCCATCTTGGGTGGGACGGAGGAGTATATACCATGTATAACTCGTATAAAATATTGTATGTACCATACCCAACCCGTATAAAGTAATGCATAAGTATATATATAAAATAAAATCACGGTGATTAATTAACATACCCTCATTATATATATATATATGATGACAAGAAATGGTTACTCTCCACTATCAAACAAAAATAAATCAAACTGATCACTCTCGAAAATCAGCTTATCTTTTCTTCATAATTTCATAAATATAAACTTTTAAAAGTCATGAGATGTCACAACCTAGCTCTAACACCTTTTTTCTCAATGGATTTTCTAGTTCATCACATGGCTTTCATTCACGTTCACACTCTACTCAAAGCCCTATATAGATACATACGTACATCTTTCCAACATTGTGTATCATACCCATAACTAAGTTAGAGAGAAGAGAGAGAAATATCAATGGAGGAAAAGAAACCCCTTTTTGCAGTGCTTGCGATACAGCTAGTGTATGCAGGATATTTGTCACGACCCGACTAATTAATTAGATGATTAATTAACTAATCAGGCCGTGATTGGTTAAGATAATAAAATTTTGGACAAATGGATGAGTTTAAAAGAATAAAATTTTCAACAAACGAGCAGCATATCCTCTAGAATATTGATAAGCCAACCTGCACACAGCAAATAACAACGACAAGTGAGGTAACCAACAATATGTACATAAATATTTTCAAACATTTACAAGGTTTTCAAAACTACTGGTTCAAGTTTTCAGGATCAACAGTGGAAGAGTAATGAATGTCATGTATGGAGACACAACATTCGGGCCTATCTATTCAAAACAAAAGGAAAACACAAAAGACAATCAAGCTCAGTCCCAAGGCCATATCTCTTCCATGCTCAACCTGCATCAAAATAGAAAACATTTTTCGGGTATGAATACAAAGGAGTACTCAGTGGGTAACTGCTAAAACATTAACTTTCAAAACTTATATAAAATTTGCTTTAACAAGAGTTAAGAAGATAACTTGAATCATTATTTCATAAGAAGTTTCATTTATCATATCACCACATTTTCGCATTTTGGAACATACCGACATCACATACCCGAGTTGGTCCCGAAGGTTTCCCAACCACGGTCATACCCTATCTACGTCATTTGGTAAAGGGAAGTAGGCCTCCTCCCCAATACCATGGCCGGCCTACATTTGTAAGCTCACGACCATAAACCTGTGCACAGTACATAACATTTTCCTACCGTAGATAGGTAAATCGCCGTCATACCCACAATGTGGTAAATCAATCATTTTCACATATCCATAATGTGGTGATTGAAAACAATTTCAATAAAACATGTTTAAAACATAACATTTAGCTTTGTTCACCACATAATTGAATAAGCGTTACCCACCTGCTAACGTTCACTCTAAGACGTTTGTTCCTTCGTCTTTTACTTCTCGATCTCCTTTGCTCGTTCCTTGTAAAATAAGATTATTATTGAATTTAGTAACCTTCCTTATTCATTAAACTACTTATCAATAATTTACCGATTAGAATTTCAAAACGTCTTATTAATAAACAATTCTATCGAAATTTCGACAGAGTAACGTTTATAATATGAATTGCCAAATCAATCAAAACTCATCCAATTTCATTACAAACTCCCCAATTCATCACCATATACTTAAATATACATTTAGGAACTTAAAACAAGTTCAAACTAATTCATTAACACCATAATCACCTAATGCCCTTCAACCACATTTATAAAAAATTTCAAGAACTCTATAATCTAAAATTCACTTAGTATTAAACAACTCACATTATACTTATTCATAATCAATGATCATCAATCCATGGTCACTTAAATTCTCAACCAAATTTCTCACATAAAATCATGACTTTATACTAAACTTTAATTTTTCATCTTTTAATATATATGTTCAAAAATTCCCATAAATTCAACTTAAGCATTATTTTTATCATAGATCTCAAAAATTATATCAAATATATCAAATAAAATCAAGAAATCAAAGTTCAAGGCTTCCCTTCATTTTCGAAAATTAGGGCATTATTCATACACATGAATTAAATTCTTATAAATTCACATTATGCATTATTTATATCCTAAAGTTTAAATATCATGTCAATTTGATCAAACAATTTCAAAACCCTAAGTTCCTATCACTCATTGTTTTCGAAATTTTTTGAAATTAAGCAAGCATGTTTTAATTTTAATTCTTTGATCATAATATGTTTATTTCCACTCCTAAGCATGTATTTAAACTTAATTTAACTAAAGCACATCATATTCTTCACATACCAAAAATTAGGGTTCATGCTCAAAACATTAATTCATCAACTTTATGAAATGAAAGAATTAAATCCATAGAACATGTTATTTATACATAATAAGCATAATTAAATCAATAAACATAACAAAAATTAAACAAATCGACCTTAAATTGATCCCATAATTTTCGAAAATCATAGGTATGTAAAACATCATATTCTTCAATTTAAATCATAAAACTTTGCTTAAATAAAGTAATTACCTTACTTGAAGTACTTTTCCACCAATTTCCCACTTAAATATGGATTAAATGTGAAAATAAAAATTTAGTGTGTGCTTGTGTGTGTGTGTGTGCCGAAAATGTGAAGAAAAATAAGGTTGAGGATGATCTTATGTTCTTAGAAAATTTCTAGAATGTTTATGCATATTTAATGTACATTTAGTTTTCATTTTATCATAATTAAACACAAATTTCAATAAATTTATAATTACACCTCTAAATTTACTAAGGTTATACCTTAGTATATTTTAATAGACTAAATAAATTTTTCTCATTGTTATAAGGATCCAAAACAATTATCTCCCAAATATTGGAATTAAATTCATTTAGATATAAGTATAAATTAATTGCTTTCATATGTTAAAATTTAAATAATTATACTTAACTCCTTAAATTTTGAAAATTATGCCCAATAATTCTTTTTATCACTAAATATAAATAAAATAACTTTATTCAAGACATTTAATAACTTAAATAATATTTCATCTCATTTCATAAGAAATTTTCATACAAACATAATTAATGCATTTCTTAGCAAACTTTTTCAATTAAATAACATTTTTCATTCAAACACACAATAATAATCACATCTCACACATTTTATCATAATAAAACTCATTTCTTAACAATCTCTACGTTTTCTAATCTCTATTCCTTTAATTAAGAATTTATCGAATTTCTATTGATTAATAATCCCTTATGCACTTCTTAATAAATTTTTAAGAAATAAATACTTTCTAAGCCCCTAATTATCCTTAATTCGGGTCTAATTAAGACTTAAAGATTTTCAGGTTACTACAATATTTCTTGCTAGTTGCTAACGAAGCTTGCATTTGATATGGGAATGAACACTTTTGTCTATGTTTTCTACAGACAAGCTCTTCTTGTTCCCCATTGCCATCTCTCTCCAACGGTATTAATCACCTATACATACATATAAATATATAGGGTTTCTTTCTCTCTCTAGAAATAACGACCAATTGATTTGTCGGCTTGCAGGAAAACTGCTCCACCATTGCCACTCTCACTCTTCGTCAAAATTTCATGCGGAGTCTAATTGGGTTCGTTTAATTATACCTCCATTTTCCATACCTTCTCTCTCTTTCTCTCTAACTATATATTAATGGCGGTGATGGTGTTGCAGGATTGCTAATATCAAACGAAAGAGAATATGCAAACGAAAGAGAATATGCAGAGAAGATTTTAGAAGAGAATAGGAAGGAAAAACTGTTTCATCATTTGCAGACGATACAAAGAAAGTACAAACTAACAAATGCAGATAACTGCTTGTGCCACGTCAGTTTTCATGCATTGACGTTGGCTTATATTTGCGTACATTTTGCTCAACTTAATACAACCCCTAGTGAACCTAAGCTATCCTTTTTCAACTGGAAACTTCTGTCGAAGATGATCGAGTCGAACAACGGTGACCGACTTTGTGAATATGTCAGCTATTTGATCAGTGGTAGAAATATAACAAACATCTAACTCTTTCTTGAGCACTTTGTCCCGAACAAAATGTGTATCAATTTCTATATGTTTAGTCCGAGCATGATGAACTGGATTGGAAGCAATAGCCAATGCACTTTTGTTATCACACCAGATGACATGTTTAAGCGAGATGGGCAGACCAATCTCATATAGCAAGGATTTTATCCACATAATCGCAACGGCATAGTCTGCCAAAGGGGGATACTCAGACTTGGTTGAGCTACGGGATACAACTTTTTGCTTCTTTGAGCTTCAAGACAGTAAATTCGAACCAAGAAAAACACAGAAACCTCCAGTGTGTTAGAAATCGTTTTTGACAACATCTAATGCGCAGCGGAATAATACAATCAAGAACAGATCTTAGATCTATAATTAAAGCATGCGATGAGCCCTAGAACACGAAGATTGAAGACTTACGTGTTTATAACGCTTCCAGGTAGTAGTAAAGCTTCCAAGGAATCCTACGAGGCGCTTTCCACAACTATGGTATCCACGTATGCCAATCACGCAGAACAATTCCTCGATATTGAAATCAAACGAGAGCCAAGAATCTCCAATCAATTTCACGGTAGTTTTCTGTGTTTCTCAATAATGGTCTGATTAACCTTAATCACAATGATTAGATATCCATTATATATATTATCCATAACCTAGTTGAATGGGCTTTAGGGTTCAATTAATTAATATCCAATACTTAATTAATTAAGCCCATCACTAATATTAGTCCATTAACTTTCAATCTCCCAATTGGACTAGTATTAGATAACATACCGCACTATGCATATACCCTTGAACTGAATAACAATACACTTGATAGTGTGACCCAATAGGCCCCCATTACCGACGATGATCTAATCAAAGTCTGCACAAAACTCTTGGACTGCGTTGTGCAAATAACTCGATATATGACGGACGCTTACGTGGAAAACAAGAACAAACCTTTACATGAAGTTTATGTAATATCCTTTCATTCATGACACACTCGATTGAGCCTAGGATTTTGCTATGTGTCTATCCCAATAGCTCAATCATTTTTCTCATCTTTATTATAAGACCCATATGATCATATTCAATTACTTTAATCAATATATCTCTTCGCATCGCCAATGACTTTATGGTCGAATAATATAGAGAAATGAGTGCTCACCGAAAATCTAATCGAGGAATGAATCTCATTCTTGCTCAACTACCATTTTCATTTGTCTCATGATGCACCCAATCCAAGCCGTGTCTCGCCACTGCAGCGTTGCCTTGGTCAAAGTACAAAGACTCAACAAACAAAATGTGTAATGACCTCAAGTCTAAGGACTATTACATACCCACACACTAAGAAATCGAGACATCAAACAAACGATTTAATAGTTGGGTATACCAATACTCTCCAAAGTATTCATGTGTCCATCACGGATATCAAATATCTCGTAGTTGCGAGAACCACTACATTCTCTAAGAATGTGATGCAGACCACATGCTAACCTATAACATATCATCAATATCCCATTCTTGATGATCATTGGTTAGGGCTATTTTAGAATTATACTATATCATTGATGTCTCACAGCAAAAATGACAGTGATAATTCAAGGGAACAAATAAGAGAATAACGACAAACATCAAAATAATTATTCCATTAAATGTACAAAACCCATAGATAAACACCATTATCTTCGATTGTGATCAAAAGAAAGTATGTCTCAACAAGGAGTTTCTAAAACATACAAACTTTAAACTCCCACTGAATCAAAGCCAACATCCCACATGTCTAACACACAAGCTCTCACAACTTGGTAAAAGATCGACTAAGATATCGTGGTGGATAC
This sequence comes from Salvia rosmarinus, assembly GCA_036937905.1. Classification (NCBI taxonomy): domain Eukaryota; kingdom Viridiplantae; phylum Streptophyta; class Magnoliopsida; order Lamiales; family Lamiaceae; genus Salvia; species Salvia rosmarinus. The sequence continues at coordinate 88,227,908 of CM072815.1, read as the reverse complement.
TCTTTCTAATTTCACATTGTTCATTTCTATTATTTCTCTAATCGATGATATCGTCTTGAAACATGTTTGTTTCTATTTGAAGCTAGTATCGGTGCACCTAGTCACCGATAGCTTTGATGTCCACCATAGCCCCAACAATCTATTAGGTCTATCCCGATAGATCTTGATCCCAAGGATATAGGAGGCCTCACCAAGATCCTTCACCATAAAGGATTTAGACAGCCAGTCTTTTACGGATTGCATCATGGATCGATCGCTCCCATAATCGTAATGTCATCACATATATGATCGGTAGACAATGTTTCCATTCTCGCTACTATAAACGCAAGGATCCTCTTTGCTTCGACAAAGTCAAACAATTTGATAGCTCACAAAACAAATGTTCCAACTCCTCGATGCTTGCTTAAGCCCATAAATGGACTTCTTTAGCCTACATACGCATTCGGCCTCTCTTTGGACACAAAACCTTCAGGTGAGTCATGTAGACATCACCTTCTAGTTCTCCATTGGGAAACGCGATTTTGACATCCATTGCCAAATATCAAAATGTAGTACACACTATAGCAAGTAAGATCCTAATGGACTTGATTTACAACCGGTGAAAAGGTCTCGTCATAGTCAACTATAACCCTTTGCCACCAATCTTACCATCTGCATTTCTCTTCCTTTGAAGATCCATTTGCGACTATGGGAAAACCCCATCCGTAAGTCATCAACTAGTTCCCGCACTAAATTGAAATACATCGAGTCCATTTCAGATATTAAGGCTTCAAGCCACATCTTTGAATCGGTGCCAAACACCGCTTCATTATAGGTCTTAGGTTCATCATCATCCAATTCGACTTCATCATTTTGGTTCTCAACCATTAGATTCAATCTTTCGGGTGCACGATGAGTCCTCTATGGCCTATTGAGTTGGGTTGTTTGCGCAGGTTCAGGCTGTTTATTCTGAACGTGAGTAGGTTCTTCCGTGTTGATCTGATCAACATTTTGAATATTCTCAAGAATTTCATCATGATTTTCTTGAGGTGGAGGTGGCACAACTATTGTGTCATCTTGTATTTGATGAGTCTCATTGTCTTCTTGAGATGGTGGTGGCCCTCTAAGAGTCATTTCCCCTCCCAATAGATCATCAAATACTCCCACTGAATTCTTGTTTACACCATTAAACATTCATTCGTCCTCTGTGTCATTTTGTGGTTCTTGAATTGCTTCAAGATCTACCTCGTTGTGACCTTGTTCCTTGGAAACATAAGAGTCTTCAAGAACGTCACATTCCTAGAAATGATCACCTTGTGATCTCTAGGTGAGTAGAATTCATATCTTTTGTTTCCTTTGGATATCCCACAAAATAACATTTCTCACTTTTGATTCCAACTTATCGATGCATCTTTAACAAAAGCAGACAACCCTGTGTCCGCATATGTTTAAGACTTGCCATTTTACCACACCATAGTTCATACGGCGTTTTATCGATGATTTAGATGGAACCCTATTCGAATATAAACGCGCTTAGTAAGGCATGGCCCCAAAGGAATAAAGGAGACTAGCGAAACTCATCATGGATCGAACCATATCTAATAAAGTTCGATTTCTTCTCTCGGATACACCATTCATTTGTGGTGTTCCCGGAGGTGTCCAGTCTGACCGGATTCCATGTGATTTCAAGTAATCAAGAAATTCTCGGCTTAAGTATTCCCCTCCTCGATCGATCAAGACTCTTAATACTTTTACTGTTGTTTCTCGACTTCTAACTTAAACTCTTTAAATTTATCAAGAGCCTCGGATTTGTGTTTCATTAGATACACATATCCATATCTTGAAAAATCATCAGTGAAAGTTATGAAGTACGAATATCCACCTTTTGCTTGAGTTGGAAATGGTCCACACACATCTGAGTGGATTAACTCTAACAATTCTTTGGCTCGTAACCCTTTCCCAGAAAGTGGTTTCTTAGTCATCTTTCCTTTGAGACAAGATTCACAAGTACCATATGATTCAAAATCACATAGTGTGAGATAATCCAATTTTCTCAATCTTGCTATCATTTTCTCATTGATATGACCAAGTCTACAATGCCAAAGATAAGTAGCATTATTCTTATTACTTAGCTTAGGTCGTTTGTTTTGCACATTGAGAATATCTCGCTCACATTCAAGCATATATAAGCCATTCGAAGAAAAGTTTTCCATAAGACACTCGCTTATAAGAAAACGAGCATCTACCATTTTCAAACCGGAAGGAAAACCTTCAATGTCCAACATAGGAATGGAAATAATATTCTTTGAAATCGCAGAACGAAATAACAATCATGTAAATCTAGTCTATAACCCGAAGGAAGATCCAATCTATAAGTCCCCACGCTCGTGAAGAACTCGCTCCATTTCCCACGCTGTAGGTCAACCTCCCAGATTCACCTTCCCGTCACTAAGCCCTCCACATTATTACAAATGTGAGCCACAACGATCTAATACCCAAAATGTGAATTATTTATAGACATATTTATCTCAACGACAAATATACCCGAGCTATCACCCATTGCACCTTGTGCTTAAATTTTGGGTAGTCTCTCTTACAGTGCCCCTTTTCATGAAGCGTGCACTTGGAGAGATCTCGGAGTATCTCATACTCCAAGGTTTGTGCCTCTGAGGCAAACAAACTCTTCAAGTGCTGAATCATTTCATAGGGTAGCATGCATTCATGTTGCCTTTGGAGTTCCAAACTCATAGAAGTCAACATAATGCCATGAGCCGACATAGCATCCTCAACGTGCTTCTCATGAGCAACCCTGTCAAACGAGGCATACTCAGGAGAACGCTCATCGGGATGATACTGATTGGTTTGTCCAAGACATACTCAATCTTTTCCGTCCTTAATACCAAACGCAGGCAACATAGCTAATCCGTATAGTTTGACCCAGTCAACAAATTTGTTTCCATCAAACAATTATACAACTTAGACGACATCGTAACTGAATGAAAAATTTACAGAAATTAGAACAAAATTAGAACAAAGTAAACATAGATCACAATCGTATCACTAATCAAACAAGGGTTTATCATTGATTAGCTCCCACTAATTTTAACATATATTGCACCCCAAATGCAAAATACGGATTTATAACAAATATATAAATCTTAGCGATCCAAGATCCAATTCAATATTATCGTAGCCTCATGAGGGTGATGACTACAAATAATATCACCAAGAGGCCTCAAAGCCAATTGCGCCGACAGCTTTGCATCGATTAAGTCTCAAGATCATCGCAGCCTCTGCGGTGATGACCACAATAATGACACTTGGTCGGTTTTGAATCCGAATGCAACAACAAATCCTCAATTCTTGGTTTATTAATCCAATTAATATGTGTCCACTAATTATCTTGATCACGAGGCAATACAAAATAATTAAGCAAGTCAACCCCATCACACGATGATAACCATACATCTATGAGTGAGCCTCGCCTTGTAGATTTGGGAGTAAACACGAGGGTGTAAAACTCTTGGTCGAAAAGGTTATTGACTCAAACAATTATGATGGATTTACACGCTTTGTTTCAAAGAAACAAGACTTATATTTTGTGGGATTAAACATGTGATACTAATTGTATATTTAATATCCAATATTAAATTCAAAACAATTCTTGGGTCGCCTACCCAGCATAGAAATGCGGACCACATATATTGGCCACCTACCCAAACATAGTAACACGGACTACAAGTATTGGGCCGCCCCCAAACATAAACGGTCTCTAACTACTATAGTTAAAATAAGCATAAGATCAAATAGCATGCTTATCACGTAAAAAAAGAATAGGGCTCAACGAATAAATTCATTAATCTAATTAATAATTTAATTCTCTAATTAAAGTGGATTTAAACATTTATATTAATTCCAAATTAATATAAATATTCATTTAGCATTATTATTTCTAAAATAATAATCAAAGAGATTTATTAATCTAATTAATAAATCAATTTTAATTTATGAACATAAGCAAACTATATTAATTCTAAATTTATATAAAATTAAACTTTATATTATTATTTAAAAATAATAATAAAGTTAAAATTTATTAATCAAATTAATAAATTAATGTCCAAAACCATGATTAGATTTATTAATTCTAAATTAATAAAATTAATCCATGTACATTAGTAACTTATATTAATTCTAAATTAATATAAATTAAAGTTTATACTATTATTTCAAAATAATAATATAGTTAAAATTTATTAATCTAATTAATAAATTAATTTGAAAATTATGATTAAATTTATTAATTCTAAATTAATAAATTAAATCCATGTACATAAGAAGATTGTATTAATTCTAAATTAATAAAATCAAAATTAATATTATTATTTCAAAATAATAATATTAAAACATAACTTATTAATCCAATTAATAAATTATTTTGTGTAATTGGAAATTAAATATTACTAATTCTAAATTAATAAAAGAAAACGTTTTTTTTTTAAATCATAATGACTCAAAAGGGTCGCCACATTTAAAGCCCAAAACGCCTTCGCGCCTGACCCCAGCAGCTCAAACCAAGCTCGTCCAACGAGCGGCCCAAGATCGCTCACCACGACCAGCGCACCAAGGCCCAGCGCCAACGCGACGCCAGCAGCATGACACGGCCCAGCGCGCGCAGCGCCCAACCCACGACCCGTGCCCACGGATGAAAACGTTAGGTTTTTTTCACAAGAACGTTGCCGCCGCCGCCCGCCACCGCCTTCCCGGCGACCATGCCGGACGCCACGCCAAGCGCCGCTTCTCCACGCCGCCGCCACCCGGTGCCGTGCTCGCCGACGACGAGGACGCCAGCGTCTCCGCGATTTCGCCCACGGTCACGCCTATCGCGCGAAGACGAAAGCAACGTTCTTCACCGCTCAGCGCGAATCGCCGCCTTCACCTCCGTCTCACCGATGCCTAACGCCGTGCAAAGTCGAGCACCGGCGTTCAGTGCGCCGCTCGGCGCGACGGACGGCCACCGCCCGCGACCAGTCGGCGTTTTTCCCGCGCCGCCGGTGGCGCAATCATGAAGAGAGAGAATTTTCAAAGATTCCAATTACCAAAACAATTTTAGAATTTCGAATTTCTTTTCGATTTTTTTCTTTTCAAAAATTAATTTCTGATTCCAAATCAGATTTTCAAAATTCTAAATTCGAATATCCACAATTAAATTAGAACACGAATTAATTATAAATCGAGCCCCGCGCTCTGATACCACTGTTAGAAATCGTTCTTGACAACATCTAATGCGCAATGGAATAATACAATCAAGAATGATCTTAGATCTATAATTAAAGCATGCGATGAGCCCTGAACACGAAGATTGAAGACTTACGTGTTTATAACGCCTCGGTAGTAGTAAAGCTTCCAAGGAATCCTACGAGGCGCTTCCACAACTATGGTATCCACGTGTGCCAATCATCGCAGGAACAATTCCTCGATATTGAAATCCAACGAGAGAAGCCAAGAATCTCCAATCAATTTCACGGTAGTTTTCGTGTTTCTCAATAATGGTCTCGATTAACCTTAATCACAATGATTAGATATCCATTATATATATTATCCATAACCTAGTTGAATGGGCTTTAGGGTTCAATTAATTAATATCCAATACTTAATTAATTAAGCCCATCACTAATATTAGTCCATTAACTTTCACAAAGGACTTGCGGTCATCGAGAGTCACCCCGATCGATCGAGAGAAGGGTTTGATATGTAGATACCGAGTGTTCCTACTATTCAATTTTGCTAAATTTCGATTCAAAATTTCGAGAAGCTAGTGTTCTTTTTTTTTTTGTCAATTTAATACAGAAATTTAAAGACCGCGTCACGGTGGACTCGAACCCGAGACCTTTGATATCGGACATTAACCACTCTACGACTAGGCCAACACACGCACACTGAAGCTAGTGTTCCTACTATTCAATTTGGTGATAAGGACTTTTGCACAACATGCAATTTATGCAAAATTACAATAATTTAATGATTTTGTAATTAAGAATAAAAAATGGGTCATGCGGCCTAAGCCCCCCTCTTCATGCACACTCACACACACACACACATGTGTGAATCTAAATGTAGAAGTATCTAGTGTTCCAATTTTATGTTTATAATTCAAAATTGCGCTCGTAGAAATTGAAATGATCCCGTTGTTTAAAATATCCACGTGGCAGTGTTATTGGGGCAATTCTCCTAGTTGGAGGGCTTTATTTTGTGCTATGGGGAAGGCCAAGGAAGAAGAGAGGGAAAAGGGAGAATGCCAGCAGATTGGAGATGCTGAGAAAGCATGCGGAGGTCCAAAGGGGGAGACTACTGCAACGTATATAGGGTTCAAATATGGTCACGTTAATATGTTTTAGTGATTTTCGAAATTTCACGATACACTTTAGTGTTACATTTAATGTATTAGATGACGTGCGGTTGTAACAGTTAATATCACAAATGTAGGTATGTCGTGTATAGATAAATGAAACATGATGTAACACACAGTTACATCACATGAAATTTCATGCCTTACATGCAATTAATTTTAAGATGTTTTTCATTTGAAATAAGTAAATATATCAATATGACAGAATTAGGTCATTTCTTCGATAAATCCATTATATAATAACTTCCACCCATATATAGTGGCGAAATAAGATAATGAAGTTACATATATTATATATATGTGCAAAAGATAAATTTTAATGAAGTAACATATATTTCTAAATAGTAATAAAACTTTTATTTGTGGATGAAATTTCAAAGACAGATTGGGATGAGTGATTGACCGAAAGGTAAAACATAAATTTCTCCGAACCATAAAATAAAAATAAAAATGTGGGAACATAAACCAACGCTGCAACAACCCTTCTCCTATAAATTCCTCGTATCCAATTTCTTCCGCATCCTGTGTCAAGCGAGCACACACTCCCTCTCTCCAAAAAACTTTGTTTTGCAGAGGGAGAGTGAGAAAATGGGAGGGTGTGCTTCCAAGTCAATGCTGAAGAACGTCGACGACGCCGACCCGCTTCCTCTTCCGCCGCTGGAGAAGGAAGAGGCTCCACTCAAAGTGGAAGAGGTCGTGGCCGTCAAGGTATATAAACTCGTATCGTGTTTTATTTGATGAATGCATGCACATGTGTATGCGTTTTTGGTTAATATGTAATAAAAGACGAGATTCAGTAACGTGTGTAATGTTACTTTTTGCATTTAGATTTACGTACTATGGGCGGCAATTTGAGGTACACTTCTAGTTAAATCCTAATTATGATTAATAAATTATAATTTGAAATTAATGGATCTTAACTATAAGGGATTGGTGGATCCTAATTGGGGTGGATGTATCCTACATTCTGATATTCACAACTTTTTGCCCTGTTATTTTCTATGCATAGTGTTTATAGACGTATTATACATATATAATGTTAGTGATGTCACTTTATACATTGCGACGTGTTATATGTAATTTTCGTTTCTCTAACAAAAATGTACAAGAAAAACAAGAATTTTACGATCCATCTCGCATTTGTGTAGACCGAAGAGGAGAAGGACTCGATCGACGTGGACGTCGAACGCGAACTCGAGCAAATGAAACAAGAAGATAGACTTGAAGTCAAGCTCGAAGAAGCTCTTGAGCCCATCGTCGAAGCAGAGAAGGAAACAGCGTCAGAAAGCCTAATAACCGAATCCATGGATGAAAGTGTAACAGAGAAATTGGCTGAGTCCGACACTTCTGAAGAAAGCGAAACAGAAGCCCAAGAATCTGATGAGAATGTGGTGGCTGAGACAACAAACATAGAAACTTCCGAGGAAAATGAAGCTGAAGCAGAAGCAGAAGCCGAAGCGTCTGAGGATAAGGTAGTAGATGAGGCAACGGAGGCCGAAACTTCTGAGGAGATTGAGAAAGAAGTTGAAGCATGTGTTGAAGAAAAACTAGCTGACACTGCAGAGGCTGGAAACTTCGAGGAGATGGAGAAAGAAGTTGGGGCATTTGAAGAAAAGGTGTCAGAAGAAAAACTGGCTGACACTGCAGAGGCTGGAAACTTCGAGGAGATGGAGAAAGAAGTTGGGGCATTTGAAGAACAGGTGTCAGAAGAAAAACTGGCTGACACTGCAGAGGAGATGGAGAAAGAAGTTGAAGCATCAGATGCAGCTGAAACAGTTAAGAAAAGTGAAACAACAATGCAGGAAGCGTCGGAGGAGAAATCCGAGCTGGATATCGTGGAGGAGAAATCTGCAGCTCCGGACAAGAGATCCAGGTTCAGGCTGTGGTTTTAGAGCTCGTTGATTCCTTTTCCTCTCACTTCACATCCTCTACAATGTAGAGTCAACTGATGAATTTAACATTACAATAATATAGAGTTCACTCTTTGTAGAATGAACTATTGGAGATGTTATTAGTGGAGCATAGGACCGCTTACACGGTTATTATACATGAATATTTTGAACCACAGAAAATAGTTTTCTTCTTGTTCACTTCTCAACCTTCCGCTTCTCCTGTAAAATATCATTGGAGTGCTATATTGTTCAAATTTCAACTATCGTTCGAATTTTATTGACGAATCATTATAGGAAAAAAAAGATGGTTTAGGGATACGGATGTCAATGAGTGGGTTTTACCCGAACCAGAATCAATAAATAAGTAATGGTTCTGGTTCTGGAATCGACCCATTAGATATTGGATCCGGACCGAAACCGGACCATCAACTATAGGTCTTAAGCGGTCCGGATTTGAGCGGGTCTGGAACCAGAATCGGACCAGAATCGGACAAGAACCAGAATTGGAATCGAAACCGTTGTTTTATAATTTAATGGGTTATGAGTGATTTAGAATCCATATGGATAAAACTAGTTCATTGACAAACCTATTTAAACTTAGGTTTGTCAATAGACGGGTTTTACTCCGATAAGAACCAATAAATAAGTATTAGTTCTGATTCTGGAACCAAAATCAGATCCATATCGGACCAGACCATCAAACTATGGATCTAAACGGGTCGGGTCTAAAACGGATGTGGAACCGGAACCAGAATCGCTGCTTTAAAATTTAATGGATTTTGAGTGATTCCGGATCGATCCGGATAAAACTCACTCATTGACATCCCTATTTGGGGCTTTAGTTGCCTACTATACTCCCACTTGGATCCTCCCCTTCTTATTGGTCATTATTTTCAATCCGTTTTGATTTTATAGAAGTAATATGTGTTTGTTAAATTTTTAGCGAAATTTAACATGTGATTCATTTCTCAACGTGCAATCATGATAGTGGTGAACGACTCACTCCTTGCTAGTAGATGCCTCGTTGGTAAACAATCGATTGTTTTCATATCCCACCGGACCCACCCTATTAGTCATATCAACAAGGGAATCTGAGCTTATGTTTCTTGTTAGATTCTTGAAATACATATGAATCTCCTTACAAAATAAATCCCCCAAAAAAAAAAAAAAAAACAGTTAATGAACCCTAACGAGTGTGTAAGTAAAAATGGAAACACAATTTACAGCCAAAAATATATATATGAAAAGAATTATACAAAATCATATCTCATCAATGGTTCTACATACATACTCTGTTATTCCAAACACTGTTTCTAGGAGTTAGTTAGTAAAGATACTAACTTTACACCAACAATTACTTCTATCTGGTAAAAACTATGCAGTTAATACTTATTCCCAACACTGAATATCACAGCTCAGAAGGAAGAGAAACGACGAGACATTCGGGTCACAGGAACGAGATCAGGCTCCGTCTGAAGCTATTGTGGGATTTTGTCGAGCGTCGTGGTGTGAAGTTGAGCCCGAACATCTCCTTGTGATGCGTCTGCCCGTGCTCCATGGAGCTGACCAGCTTCGCGACGAGGAATGCGCTGTCAGCAACATGGTCCATGTCGTCTGTTTTGGTCCATAGCCGGTAGGCGAGCTGTAGCCGTCTGAGCTTGGTGTCGAGGCCGATGCCCCACTTGAGAAAGAGGCTCTCTCGTTCTTGCTCGGTCAGCTTCTTCGACATCCTCTTGCTCAGCATTCGCCTCTCCTCAAGAAGCGCCTTCAGGCTGGTAAAATAGCATGACTTGAAAAGTTTACTACTTTATTTAGGGTTAATCACCGAAAAATTCACCTAACTTTGACCTAATTTTGATTTTACACATGATTTAAACAACTTTTCAAGAATGACCTGTCTTTTTTATTTGAAGCAAAACAGACACGTCCAGAACTTTCCAGCAACTTGAAAAATGACATGGCGTGATTTTCCCAGCAACGTCGAAAAATCATGCCGCGTCATTTTCCCCGATTGTCCGGAAAATCTGGGCGTGTCTATTTTGGTATAAATCAAAAGATGAGGTCATTATTGAATAAGTTTCAGAAACACTTAGCAGAACTTTTGACCAAGACTTGGAAAAGGACGTCGCGATCTCACCTTAAAGCCAGCGTGAGACACTGTCCGTTCACGATGGTATTCTCGCCTCGAGAGAATTTATCCCTGAGGAACTTCATCCTCCTCATCTCCACCTCCATATATATAGCATCCGAAGGATCACCGCCTTGGAAGAGCATGAAGAAGTAGCTCCTGTGTATCAGCGAGACGTTGCAAGTGTGCCAAAGCTCAATTATTTCCCGTTGGAGTCTCATGAACTCGGCAGTCCAGTTCGAAAGACCTTTGCACTCATCTATGATGGGATCTAAACCAACGTCTTTGACATCCCTCTTTGGAGATTCGTCAGCTTCAGGTACAGTTGTCAAAGACTGCATCATTATACGAAAATGGTCGAGTAAATAGACACCCGAGTTTAGAACGAGTAAAACAAGAAACCTTAGTATTCTAAAATACTAGGATACTTAGCAAGTTTAAGAGAAAGACTCACCTGATTCTTGATATGTATAGCTTGGGATGGAAGTTTCTCATTTGGGGTGTCGATCTCGATATCAAAAGTATTTTTGGGCGAACACCGAGAGTCATTCCTTGATAAATCTCGAACGAAGGGGCTAAAGTTCAACGGGGACAGTTTCTTTTCAAAATCCATGTACCCTCGTTCTGATCCAAAAGACGACGTGATCTCACTAAAATTGATCATCTTGTGCCAAGGCGAATTCGACTCAGCAATCCTTGCTCTGCAGCTTCTGCTCTTAGTCAATTTGAACAAGCTAGGTATTGATGAATCTTGATCCAGCTCATGGGTACCGTGAGACGAGAAATCCGGTGACTGAATCGAGCTAACTTCTCTCTCTTCCTTAGATGGAGGAGACGACGAGTCTTTCTTTTCGTGTTCCTTCTCTTCCTTCATTGCACAATCATTCACAGGAGATGGCTTAATTGCACGATTGTTTTCAAAAGGAGTCGACTGTGATTCAATTATTTGGGCGTGTCCGTTTACATACATTTCCACTCGAGGGAATTCGGTGTTCTCTTCTGAACATACGGAATTGCAGTTTGTAGCCACTTTATTACTCACCTCTTCTGCCTCGATGCAACGGACTTCCCTGCATATATCCTCCGATGCCCCATTACTTTGCTTCTCAATCTCCTCCCAACCGTGATCCGAGTAACTGTCGCTCGAGTTTGAAGCTAAGATCATCGGTGATGCATTACTAAGCATGAAGTTCTCATCATAATACGGAACTTTCACTATTTGGCCGTCTGAGCTCGTTCTGCTGTGTCCATGGGAACATGTTCCAGAATCACCATCCAAGGATTGAAGTGTCTCCTCTTCTGCCATCGTAATGTCTGGTGCTCTTTGTACTCGCAAGTGAGGATAGACTCCCGATTCCACCTAGAAAATCGAGAAAGAAATGAGCACACGAGAAAGGGAAGAAAAAGAAGAGAAAGATAAGTTTATACGAAAATTGTTACCCGTGTCAAGGATTCTTCATTTCCGATGATTTCTAGCAAATCTTTGACTTGTGATTGAGCGACGTCTCTTTGCAGAGTAATCTCATTTACCTTCTCCTCGAGCTAGAAGAAAGTGAAATCATAACACTCAATATTTATAGTAAAACCATAAAATTTACACATTGATCATATAAGTCCATATGTTTCAAAATTAAATCTGTATTGCCTCATATGTTCAGCATGTGTGTATTGATCAACGATATAAGAGCTTATTATTCTAGAATACAAGTCACGTCTCAACGGTTAATGACATCAAAATTTGTTTTCAAGTAAATGTTTAGTACCTTAGCAATTTGAAGATCTTTCTCTCTCAGCATCGCAGGATAGTTTGGCATGGAGACAGTGGATTGAGAATTTCTCAGCTCGCTCTCTAGTCTCGCTAACTCTCTTTGCAGAAACTTGACCAAGGCTTTGTCGGACATGACCACGTTAACTTGGGCATTGGTGGTCACTTCCTTTGCACAGCTCGCAAACAGAAGAGTGTTTCTTGATTGCTCGACGTGGCTGCATGCAGGGCTCATTGTACAAATGATGGCGGTTCGAGCATTCCCCCCCAACGACGTTTGCAGAATTCGTGTCAGCTTAGAATCTCGGTAAGGAATGTGCCCGCCTCGACCCTTGCTGTATAATGTCACGAATGAAGACTGAAATTTAGAAGGGAAAAAAAGTAGGTAAATGTGAATACCTTAGCTTGCGAACTACAGTGCCTAATGTCAGCAAACTGCGATTTATGTGGCACCCTTCTTTTAGTCTCGTCCCAGCTGAATTGGCTTGCGATGCTCGTTCACTTCCAGCAAGGTCGACAAAATTCTATTTCACAATGAAGAAAAAACCGATTTCAATGAGGAAAAAAAGAAATGCACAGCATTTGGAAAAATCGAAGCTTTTTCATAATTAGTACTCGTAGGTTTCCATACCACAGCAGCTGTAAGAGCGCTCGCGTTGTCCCTGCCTATGAAATCACGGGACGAGCTTTCAACTGTCTGCAATAACGTATTTCGTCTCAGTGAAAAATCATCTAAACAGCTTAGAAGCTTTAGTTCTAAGTTTCACGCGATCTGACCCCACAAGATTCGATTTTTTTCTTCCCAAAAGTTCTCGAGAAAATACGAGGGAAGTGAAAAACAAGGCTTACCAGTCTGATAATCTGGTGAGATCTGGAGCTCACTTCATTAAGGGAAGTCTCTCCAATTTGTCTTTCAGCTGCAAATATCGTAAGAATATTCAGAATCTACAGTTCGACTGGCCTAGGAGTTCGTGTGAAGATTCTAAGATCGACTAAATTTCTTACCTTCACATACAGAGAGCAGCTGGATCACATGATCCCAGTCCCTTATAGTTTCCTCAGTGAGCTTCTCGACCACCGTCCCTTTCTAGCAAAAGCAAAAACGTTGTCTGTCAGGAAATTTTGAATAGATTCTCAAAAATGTGGGCCGGGAAAGGACTCACCTCTGGATCATCCAAGAGTCTAAGAGGAGTGCTATCTACAGTGAGGAGGTCTCTGACGGATTCGTTATAAATTTCCAAAGCCGAGAACTTCAGCACGTAATCTCTTTCCGGGTGCTGAAACATCAGAGTTAGTAGAAATAAGAACTAAGAACGTATGCTGCATTTTTGCAGATGATAAAAAAAATTGGGATTTTCAATTTTTGGCATTACCTTCTGTATGTAGTCATATATGTCGGCTATTGCATACTCGGTTACACCAGTCATCGTGAACGTCTTCCCACTGCTCGTTTGCCCGTATGCAAAAACACTCGCTAAACAAAGTTTGGTCAGATATGCACTGAAAGAAACTATACAAGAAGAAGACAAGGCCAAAAAATGAAATAGGAATAATTATACTCACAATTCATTCCACCAACAACTGAAATCGCGACATTCTTAGCTGCTTTTTCGTACACTTCCCTTGTCGAGCAATCGGGCCTAAACACCCTGTCTGTATAGGAAAAGGGGAAAAATAAACAGCATTCACCACCTATTCTCAAAATGCCATCAATACAACAGTAGTATTTGAAGGCAACTATTTCCAGCTTAATATCAAGATATCCTTAAACAACATACACCAGATTTGGAATTGAAAATCCATAAATAGGCAACAAGCTCTGTTCAAACAAGGCAACATTCTCATTTATCACTGACAAAAATCACAAAACATGCTACACATCATGATCATCTTCCTACACAACCTCATTAAACTCAAAAACATCAAAATTATCAACACACAAATTACACTTGGAAACTGCAACTCATGATCATCTTTTTACATAACATGATCAAACTCAAACATATAAAATTCTGGGAAAATCACCAAATATCATCAACAATTGAGAAAACTGCAACTCACCAAATGTATAAGCAGTTGGATACATGGACCTATCCGAAGCAGAGACATTAACATTCTTGTAAACAACTGTATTATCATTGATGCAATCCCAATCTGCAACATCATGCCTCAAGATCTCCTTCCCATTCAACGGCCTCAAACGCACTGACACATTAATCCTCTCCTCACTGCCCCTCACCACCACCTCCCCACCTTCAACAGTCCCCATTTTCCACTCCAAAACTTGTGGAAATCACACAACCACCCCCCACCAAATGGGGGGGCAAGAAAATAAGATTCACAAAACTACAAGGAAAAGAAAAAAATGGGATTTTTTTTTGGAGCAGCCAATGATGAACATCAGCTGAAATTTTTGCAGCGAGTCAATGGAAATATACTAATCCTTCTTCTCAATCATATATACTGTGGCCAGCCCCTTTTGTCTCATGCATTAAATTAGGGATTTATGCAATTTTCTTTGGCAAAGGGGTTGTGTGGTCCATATCTACAGCTGTCAAAATGTCTTGATTCTCATGAATGTTTCCCAAGTCAGGGGCTTGAAAACTTAAAATAATTCAGGATTAGGTTGAATATATGGCATGCTTAAGAATCAAGAATTTCTTTTACATGAAAATTAGAGGAAAAAAGATTAGATTTTGTTATTTGGTCGTTGTCAAGGAATGTCGGAATGGGATTGTTTTTGCAAGAAAATGTGTCCCTTTTCTCTTCTTGCATAATCCCTTAGCTCCCTTCTTCCCTCTGCGAGATGGGTCTTGAGAGAGAGAGAGAGGGAGGAGGAGAGAGAATGGATTTTTGAAATGAAAGTTTGGTTCCTTTTCTTTTTCAGGTTAGAAGGTGGCAAAACGATGAAAACATACTAGCAGTAGATATTTTGATAGTTCATTTGTGGATTTCTGTTAATGCAACGTAGGCAACGGTTTATAATAATCTCATCTAACTAATCCTCAAACTAATGTCTCATTACGTGTGTGATTTGATTTAGTGTGATGGTGAGTTCCTAAAAAGTGCTCGTCGTCTCCATCTTCGTCGAAATGTCTTTCATCATATTAAAGTATAATATGATCGTAATAAGGATTATTTGCAAATTGCAATCTCAAATTTCGTTAAAAATATTGAATCAGATCGAATCGAAATGCTAGTAAATAGCGATTTCGAAGTCAAAATTTATAAGTAGAATAAAAATTTCGGATCTATGTAAGATAGGAGGTGTCGTTGGTTGACCAGGATGTTCAAACATGATTTATGGTACAATAAAGTTTTAAATTAGTTATTTCTCTTCTGACCTTTTTTCACGTTTCTATAATATTATATATATTTTTACTTTTGTATTATTTTGTAATGAAAATGATGGACCATCATATACTACTTTGGAAAAAAAATGGCCCGATAGTTATATTTAATATTATATTTAATTCGATAGTCATATTTAATATTATATTTAATTTGCTGGTATATGTCTTCTAGCAATAAATTTTTATTTTTCAAGAATGAAATGTGGTCCAGCTGTATAAACAAGGAAAATCACAAAAAGTGATATTTACTAATCCCTTCGTCCACAAAAAACGTGCATTTAATTCATTTTCGATCCGTCCACCAAAAATATGCACTTTCCTTTTTTAGAAACACCAACTTTACATTTTTACCCTCAACTTATCCACTTATTTACAAAAAAACACTCATGGCCCAACTTTTTACACTCACAATCCATTAATATATTCATTTATTATCCCAATGGCATACCTTTTTATACACATTTACTTTACACTCATTACAGTTTTCTTAAAACCCGTGCCACCAAAATCGATGCACGTTTTTGGTGGACGGATGGAGTATTATATAAGATGTTTTAATAAATTATAGTGGGTGTAACGTGAGTGTAGAGAGGTTCCACATTATGAGTGTTAAATGTGGTTTTCTTTTTAAATAAACGGATAGACTAAGAGAAAAAATTATAAAATTTATATGAAGGTTATATTTAAAAGAGAAAAATATAAGTTTTTAATGAATGGATCAAAAATAAATTAAATACATTTTTTTATGAATGAAGTATTACATTACGTTCCTCAGTTACTTGCACGCATAGAAGAGGATATATAATAACATTAATATATCATATTCTGAATTTGATTAATAATTACTTGGAAGGTGCTCTGTGATTGTCACAATAGTTTTTTTTTTTTTTTCAAATTACACGTCGTGATATATACTGTATATTATATTATTGTATAACTGCATATTCAGTATATATATATATATATATATATATATATATATATATATATATATACGTGTTAATAAAGGAAATGTAAAATTTAATAGAAAATGCGATCGAGAATTATCATACTTTTAACTTTCAATTAAGGACCAGTCACGAAGAATGACTAAGCATAATATATTTTATAATTTTCGTAGACGAGTAGTTTATTTGTGCCCAACCACCTTTAATATTACTTTAACATCTAACAAAATCCAAAAAGTAAATCATTTTTAAATAGTAGTAATAATTGTCTTTGACATAAATTCTGTGCCTAATAGGTTGCACATGGCATCCTAATGGTTAGACTATTAAAATAATAACACCGGCCCATGTCTTAAAATTGTATAACGAGAACCATATAATTTAATCAATGATGATAAAAAAAATATTAAAAGAAGAAGTGAATATCTTGTATCCATTCAAAAAAACAGGTTTATTTAAATTCTTTTTTAGTTGGTTTTATTAAAATTTCTTAAATGCGTGCTTTATTTCATTTTCTATCATATTTATTATCACATTATTGTTTATACAATAATGAGAACATCATTAATAGTCAAACTATTATTAGGATAGTTGGTAATAGTTCTATTTTTCAAACTACAATTGAGAGAACCCTATCCATTTTGACTGAAAGGTCTCAAATTTGTACTTTATTGATGACTTTAAGGACGAGCTTCTACATAGCAAACGCATCCATAAGAAATGTTTGCAATACCACAATTTGTTAAAATGGGGAAAAAAGAACTTATGATAACCAAATATTTGTTTTCAAGAAAAAAGGAAAAGTCATCTTTTACGAAATGAAATATTATTTACTATAGATGAATGAGCCTCTTCTTCATAAGCGCCATTTTTTTGCTTTAGGAAATAATGTCTGGCCCGTGCTCCTGAAGCGATCGATAGACATAAGTAACATAGTTGTTCTACGAAGGACCTCCCCCCCCATTATATTAGAGTACCCCTGCCCAATAAACATCCGAAAAGCTATGGGGGGACGGTGTTGGCGTGGAAAAGAGATACTTCGGCCATCTCTAATTCGTGAATTTCTAATGGTCGCAGTGTTCTTGGGAAAGATGTACAACAACTAAAGAGTATTCATGGATTAGCAAGAAAACGGATGCGCGTTCTCAACCAATGAAGTCTAACCACCCACATATTTCCCCAATTATGGAAACAATATCCATAGATAATATCTCCACATAAAAAAATAAAATAATAGCCAACATTGATCGTGGACATGTTACGTTGAATACAAAGAAAATGTGTTAAAAGAAAAAGAGTTTGTAGGGTGGGGACATAAATTTATATTCTTTGAACTAAAAATGGCTTTACATCCCATGTGCATGTGCTAATGTTGTATCACTCTTCATTATTACTCCACCCATGCAAATGCATTTGCCATTACCAAAGAATAAATAAATTGATATATAATACAAATACAATCGTGAATTTATTTGGAAGAAATTTTCGTTATTAAAGTATAGGCGGAGAAAACTCGAATACTGTCACAGCCCGACCACTTAATCACGTAATTAGGCTGCGACATGGGGTTAAGAAGGAAAATCTAATAATCGATAACTACAAATGTGATCAAATAAATATCAAGAGATAAGATATGAATCAACTTTCATCAGGGAGGAATTAAACTTTTATGGTCTAAAGAGGTAGAATGGAGTTGGACAAAGATTGATTCTAGATCCTCAAACCACAATAAAGAATCAAATGAAAAAGAACGACGGTTGAGGACGAATAATCAAAAGGAATATCCAAGAATAAGGATAGACTTTATCAAGATAACCAAATTGGTGATTCGTAAATCAACTAATTATTAAGCAATAGCCCGAAGAATCATGAAATTTTTTCCAACAATGAACATGTGAAATCTTTGTTCACGGACATAATAAGAATATTGAATTCACACCATTAAATAAAGACTATTGTTAAGAGCACAATCATTTCAATTTAACAAAACTATAAGCAAGTAAAGGCCAAAGTTCGACAACGAAAAGTGTGGCTGAGAATTATGTATGAAGACATAAAACTCTGGGCATAAAACATGACCACATCAAATGAATCATATAAATAATGAGCACTTTCATCATGAGTTAAACTTTTTAGAGAAGCTCCTTGCACAACATTCGATTCCAGCATCCTCTCAAGCTCAACCTGCGTATTTAGAAATATATGCAGGGCGTGAATACAAAAATGCACTCAGTGGGTATACGCCGAAAATATAAAACATTGTCCTTAGGGCTATAAACTTGACTTGCCAAGAAAACTTATGCAGGATTTTATTTAAATTACCTGCATAAGACCATTCAAATCTGCTCATTCATACTTATCATCATCATAACATGTGTATATGCATATCATATGCTTGCATGCAACTTTCTCTTTTCCTTCCCATATCCACGGTTTCTTTCTCTGTGTTGAGAAATAGGCATCCTTCTCAAACACTTTAACATAACATACCCGAGTTGGTCCCGAAGGTTACCAACTACGGTCATACCCGATCTCGGTCATTTCTTTCTTTATTTCTTTTTCTTTTTCTTCCGTGGATAGGTAGTGCATCATGCATGTCATGCTTATGCTCAGAAATTAGGCAAGTCAGTTAACTTTGAAACTTTTAGAATAAATGCATATCATATCATTTGAAAACATATAAAAGCATAAGCATATCATTATAGAAAATACTTATACTCACCTGGTAACAGTCACTCAGGACTTTACCTTCTGTCTTTCACTTCTTTCTTCTTCTTCTTCTTCTTGATCCTTTAATCGACAATAAGCGGCATAAAAGCCTACCAAGAATCAAACAAGAACATAATTTTTCTTAGTCGTCGATACGACTATATTTCTCGATATCAAAGTACTATGGTCTATACATACGGGGCCTTTGCATTCTCTAATCTTAAACATCAAATGAGACTTAACGAAGTCTCATATGACTAAACGAACATAGAAAACTCAACAACCACTTAAACCATTTAATCTTAGCCAAAAACCTAACAACCCTTAAGACATAGCTTACGTCCGACATCAAAATCACGTGAGACGTCATCGAATACCAACGAACTTCTATGCATACTCAATTATCATCAAAACATCTTATAAACAAATAAATTCTAACGAAATTTGATCGCTAAATTTCTACCAAATAAATTGATAGTAAAACAGCAAGTATGTATATCGTATCCACGGGATCATGACCGAGAACACAAAGAATAATTAACAAAGAATCTTTATTATTATCCAGGCAACAATATCAAGAGAGAAGATTGTAAAACTAGACTCGAAAATAAAGATAGAATAAAATCGATATGAAAGATCAACCGAGTTCACACAATGTTTAATCCACATTCATATGGATGTATTTAACCTAACCATAGTTCACACAATTAACCTATTAATCTTTACCAATTTAATCCACATTCATATGAATGATCACTAATATAACTATAGTTTCCGTCAGATATATATATATAGTAGTAGGTTAGCCTAAACTCTATCTCCGCCTCACAAGATGTTTAGAGGCGAGTCTCAAGAGAAGTAAGCTAATTACCAAAAGCACACAAGGATTTAACCTCCTACATATTTTACACCTATCTCCGCCAGTCTCAAGACAAAATCAGCACACATGAATTCAAGATATCGATTATGCAATTAATTCCGCCAAGACATCAATCACATAACTAGCATGCATTAATATTGATCAGATACCAACACATGAGAATTAAAGCCAAGAATTATAAATCATGAATGGGACGGCAAAACAGTATCAACAGATCAATCATATAAATCTAGTCAGACATACAAACCCTAGGATCAATACGGAATTTAGCTACGCATAATTAAATTACTGACGAGCCCATTTTTCGTGCTCTTTTTGGGGTAGTCCTTGCCCTAGAAAGAGTGCATTTTGTGTGTGTTCTTTGCGTGTGTTTGTGTCTGGGAGGACACGCTTGGGATGTTGCAGGTTGAGACGGACCTTGGGCAAGATTAGGCCACCTCCTGTGAGAGAGGTAAAAATCCCGAAGACTACCTTGGCAAGGCATTTTGACATCTTGCCAAGACATTGTACCGCATGGGAGCTGAGCCTGATCAACGAGCTGACGTGAAGCCAAGAAGATAATCGAGACAAGGATGAGAGGGAAAAAGGACGAGGAGTGACGCAGGGGACAGAGGGTAATCTCATGATGCAGCTGGGAGACGCAGACAAGATCTATGGCAGACTTGCACGCAAATGGAAAGATTCTGGGCAAGATCACTCTCGCCGATTTTTTGAAAAGGAAAGGTCAACCTGCAATGCCGAGATGAGACAAACCCGTCGATCAAGCGATGAGCCCTGCTTGTGTCCAGAGCCCGAGCCAGCTGCTGCCTTCACCACCTGCCACCTTGAGATGCGTGCGCTGACCAAGACAAATGGGAGTACACTTAGGCTCCCAAGAACAGAACTCAACACACAACGTGAATTAGAGGGTGAAGCATCAGTCCGAAATTCTCTCTGCAACCTATCTCTTTTATTTTCTCTTTGCTTTCATGAGCGATTGGTGAGGAAGAAACAAGTCCTACGGGCAAACACTTATTTTATGTATTTATGACCTCTACCGAGCGATCGTCATGACATCGCTTTAATTTCAGTTTGATTTTCGATTCAAGTATGGTTTCGTTTATGTTCTTGTTTATTGCTTTTATGTTTATGTCGATTATGAGTGAGTAGTCAGTTTGATTGGGCTCGGGGTGAAGCACGTTAAGTCGAGGTCATACGAGTCGTGAGGTCTAAATGTACTTAGAACCTTGAGTGGGTGTTCCCGAAGCTCTAGGCATTTATACCCATGTTATTCCTTTCCTTGAGCGTTAACTCGGCCGGTAGCCTTGGGGGGAGGGGTAGCTACAAGCAATAGCGGAGTAAGACATCGAGTGTCTATTTATCCCGGGAAGTGTGGCTGGAGTGGGTGATTGTAGTCGTCGGACTTGGGCAGTGGTCATGAGCCACTCCTCGATCGGCCTCGCTAGTTGGGCTGTCTAGTGAGTCAGTTGTTGGGCGGGATAACCTATTTTGGGGACCGCTCGCGAGGCAAGACAGGGCCTCTGATTTCGTCCCAAAATCTACAGCAAGTTGGGGCTGGGGGGCCTTGTGTACGTGACAACCTAAAAGGGCGCCTACCCCTTGGTACCTTTAACCAACGACATACACTAGGGGCGGAAATTCTTGAACCTATGACCGACGTCTTGATCAGTATCTCAACGTGAGGAACCCATGGCCCAACTACTTGTTATTTAATCTTTAATCTTGTGTTTAGTTTTCGGTTTACTACGCTCAAGATCTATCTCTCAAGACATCTCATCGAGACCGCTGATCGATCGACACCTTGCCCTCTGGGCAACCTCCTACTCAAACTGTGACAACTCGAGTAACAACACAACCAGCTCTCTTGGGTTCGACCCTTAACTTGCCATATACGGAACTATGTGTTTAAGTTGGAGGAGATCATAAATGTATCTTGACGCGTTCTAGGACCTCTGACGACGGGTCCCGGAGGCTCGTCAATTACTAAAACAATAAATAAATAAAAATAACATAAACTGAGATAGATAGATAAAACCGTAAGATTCCACGATGAACAATGTAGAACTTGGATCCGGAGAATAAACTGAATTCTCGAATAAACTGAACTAAGAACTGGAATTAAAATAAATGGAATACTAAAATCAAAAGAATTGAAGAACAAAGCTAAAAATATTCTGGAATAAAATAAAACGTGCAAAAGAAATAAAACTTGAATATGTGTTATGTTCTCTTCGTGAATGTGTTCTCCTCTCGCGAATGAATGCCCTTCTTGAATGTGTGCGTTGATCCAATATGTATTACGCAACCCTAAGGCCTCACAACGCATGCTAGCGACCTAAGGTCGCGAAGGAGACACCGTGAGGCTTCAAAAAACGCTGAAAAACTGCTCTTCCTCGCGAGCGCAACTCGCGAGGCGTCTTCTCTCGCGCTGTGCATTGCGCGACTTCGCCGTTTCACTCCGTTCTCTCTCGTCCTGACTCTGAATTGCGATCCGTTTGCGCCTATGGACTCCTATCGAGATGATCTTTAACATTATAAACTTTGCACATCCATCCTTGTCAAATCCATTTCATCATATTTATCGTCGTTTTCAAACAGTTCTTCTTCGCACGAGCTCGCGACTGGGCTAGTGATTCCTCTTTATCGTGATCCACCTTTTTTACATCAAAACTTGTGCTAAAATGACACGAAATACACACGGCATAATATCTTCCAATGTAAACATAAATATATCGAAAGACAGCTCAAAAGATCACTTATCAATTAGAAACGAAACGAATATAGCCTTATAAATCAGGTAAAAATAAGGCTTATCAAAATTCCGGCAGAGTAACGTTTATAATATGACTCGCCATTTCAAAACCAATTCAACCAAATTCATCCCAAACTCCACCAAATCATCACCATATGTCTAAATATACTCTTAACAATGCAAAACATGTTCAAACTCATTCATTAATACCATAATCGCCTTATGCCATTCAACCATATACATATGTAATTTCATGAACTTTACAAACCAAAATCCATTTAATTCCAAACAACTCATATATACACTTATCCATCATCAATAATCATCAATCCATAATCACTTTTAATCTTAATCATACTTATCATATAAATCTCACAACTTAGCACTAAACTTTAAATTTTCAACTTTTACATATCAACTCCATAAAATCCCATAAATTCATCTTAGGCATTATTTATATCATAGATCTCAAAATCATATCAAATACATCAAATAAAATCAAGAAATCAAAGTTCATTCAACCCCCTTCATTTTCAAAAATTAGGGGATTATGTATACATTTATTATTTCAAGTCCATAAAATCTTATAAATTCAACTTAAACATTATTTATACCCTAGATCTTAAAAATCATATCAATTATATCAAATAAAATCAAGAACTCAAAGATGCCTCAACCTCATAATTTGCGATAATTTTTGAAAATTATGAATTCATGCATGCTTTCAATTTCTTCCAATTTCTTTTATCAAATCATGTTTATTCTCACTTAATTACATATATCTAAACTCAATTTAATCAAATCATAACACATAATTCACATACAAAAATTAGGGTTTATGATGCTACTTTACTTCATCAACATCATGAATTTAAAGAATTTAAACCATAGATTATGTTATTTAAGCATCATAAGCATAATTAAATCAATACACATAACAAAAATTAAACAAATCAACCTTAATCTACACTTCAAAATTTCGAAAACCCTAGGTAATAAGATCATCATGTTAATCAATTAAAACCACAAAAACTTGGATTAAATGAGATATTTACCTTCTTTGGAATAATTTTCAACAAATTTTACACTTAAACTTTGGTTTAAAAGTGTAGAAAAATTTTGTGTGTGTGTTGTGTGTGTTTTCGAAAAAATTGGGGAAGAAAGAGGTTGAAGATGGTTCATATGAATTTTTATTCTAGAAGTATGTATATATAGATATTTATTCATTAATTAATTCATTTTCCCTTTATTTATTGCAATTTTCGAAAATTGCATAAATATTTCAAAAAAAATGCTAACATTGAAATTTAATATTCTTTAATAGTAAAACTCAATTTTCTTATTAATATAACAATCCAAAACAATTAAATCCATTATTGGATTGCAAATCATATAAATATACTTTTAATCATTTTCATATATAAATAATCAAATAATTAGTCAATTAATTCAATAATTTCGAAAATCATAGGAATAATTTTTTTTCTCACTAGATATAAATAAAATAAAATTATCTAAGCCATTTAATAGCTTAAACATCATTTTATTTCATTTCATGAATAAATCTCACATAAACAATAATAAATAATACACTTTCTTTAGAACAATTTCTATTTAATGAAATTTCATTCAAACATACACATAATAATCATATATTTCACATTTTATCATAAATAAACTCATTTCTAAATAATAACCACTTCTTCGAATTTTTGCTCATTCGATTATAAATTAATCGAATTTCTATCGCTTTCTAATTAATCAAGCACTTCTTTATAAATTCTAAGGATGCAATGCCTTTAAGCCCCTAATTAGGACTTAATTAGGCTCTGATTAAGACCATAAGATTTTCGGGTTACTACAAATACTTCATTTATCTGAAACAGATTATGATTCTCAATTATTTTTTATATGAATTTCTCCTGTAAAATCTCGAATATGAAACGGATTCCAATTGGATGAGCGAGATTGTACTTTTAAAAGAAAATGTATATATATTGTATGAAATTATTCAAAATTAATTTGATTTTAAATTCAATGTAATGATTGGAAAACCGCTCAAAGTGAAACATCGACTATTTGTGATCCAATAATTAATACACTTATTATATATTAAATTCAAATTTATAATACAAATTAAATTAGTATTGTCTGAGTTTTTTCTTAAAAGAGGTTTTAATGCACGAGGCTGTAATATATATTTAGTTGGTCGTTTTGAAATTATAGTATATTGCTACAAAATTATCCATACACGATTTCTTAGAGAAATATATCGATTTAATTTTACAATACATAATTATAATTAACTGGTGTTACGTGTATCAAGATGTCCACAAACAAATTACTTAGACTAAATTGTGTTTTTAAATATTTAAGTAAATATAATATTTTGAATATTACCATGTAAAATACAAATTAATCTGATCCATCAATCATTGTGGAATACTACATTCCAACTGCCATTTTTGTCCATATATTATATACTACATCTTTTTTTTGGTATATTTGGTGGAATTATTCGGGGTTCACATGATTTTAAATAAAGACAAAAATATTCATTCAAATAATTAACATTTCTGTAAACTACTTAAAATAAAAATGATTTATCCAAAGAAAAAATGATTTGCGTCAAAGTTAAATTTAAGTAAATTGCGATTTCGCTTAGTTACGCTATTTCTCGTCTTTCCACATGTCAATGCAGAATTCTGAGAAAATAATTACATATTATTTCCTGACACATTCGAAATAATTTATATCTTGATGGAATAGGTTACGAATAATTACTTAATGACGTAATTGATAGTTTAAAATTGTAAAACAATAAAATCAGGAAAGAAAGAAAGAAGAGCAAAAGCTGTCAACAAAAATGAAGACATAAAGAAAGTGAAAATAATAATAAAAATTAAAAAGCACGAGAATTTATAATTTTAAAATCATAAAGTGTGAAAAAGTTATGATTTTACAAAAGTGACTAAAATAATATTTTTATCACCGCTATTAAATTGTAAAGAAGATGATATAATATCTAAAGAATTATATAAACCGGAAAATAAATACCGCTAATATATACGTATTTGGATCAAAACTGTTGCATTATTTTATCTGCGTATATGTCAATATTGCTTCTATATATTCAACATGGGTAAAACAAAAATTGGAAAATAATTAAGAATTAATATGTCAAAAATATTATTCTGATTTAATATGTTTCGGACCTTGGTTCCCATTTTCAATTTTCTGTTGTTAATTTTTTAGCTCTCACGTTCTAGTTAAAAACACGTATAATTCTTATACAACGTTATATTACAAAAAATACAAAATAAATTAACTTTTGTAATAAATTGAAATTTGGTACAATTCAATCGATCTATAAATAATGAAGTAGTGAAGCTGGCATTGATAAGTCTATATTTTTCTCAAGAAAATAAAGATAAATAAATAAAAGAATGTGGTAGAAAACTTTAGGTAGTTGGTGAGATAATTAATTAAATATCTAAAAGGCTGATAATTGAGTGGTTGATATTTTAGATGAAATTTATGACAAAATGAAAGTCATATCACATGACAATCCTAATAAGTTTAAACATTGATTGAAGTATAATGGTCCCTGGCCCATTCGGAACTTAATTTTCCATACACGCATACCAACATTCAATTTGAAAATTTTTCCCCCCTCTCATTATAATCTGAAAATCAAATAAAATTAAAATATATTGGGGTGAGTAAGCTTGAGCCAATATGAGGTTACTCCTTAGAATCGAAAAAAATGAAAAGTTACAACAATAAAATTATATGTATACTTTTATTAAGTTGGTTTGCCATGCAAACGTCCACATGGTGCATATAGTTTGATGATCATAATTAGGACTTAAAATAAATTATAATTGTAGATTAATTATACCACCAATGCCTGACTGCGGATGTCATCATGGAAGCTTGAGGGATTTTTATTTGATTTAATTTTAAGGCCAACAGGAAAATTGATCCCACAAAGTTGTATATAATATTTTACTGTTCTACATATAAAATAATGTTGTTGAGGTTGGAGAGTTGGTTTTTCTACTCGGAGGACAAATTTATTACATAATGGACCTTACCCTTTTACAAACTCAAAATATGGCCCATTAGTTCATATTAATGGACCTTAAGGCCCAAATATTCTCTACTATATCGGGTGTCCGTGTCAAATGTCAAATATAGTAAAATATTCCTCACCTAAATTCATTTTATAAAAATACGCATATTATTAACTATATTACTCTAAAATGCAAAACACTTTTTGCCATTTTTTAAGAGAAAACGTAACATAAAATCACAAATTATTTGCGTTTTATAAAAAATGCATTAATTATTGAAAAAATCACTTTATATATCACAATATATAAGTATTTAAAAAATATCAACTTAAATCATGAATTATCGATAATTTATGAAAACTATACCGATTTATTTTCCATCTCCAAAATGTCAAACTAACTTATCGGATGTCACGATTGAATTATAATTAAATTTATAAATAAATGACATCTCCACTTCCAACATTCACCTTTGGGTCAATTCATTTTCTTTAAATTTAATTATATAATTACACGACCATATCTGGCAAGCACGTTGACATTTTGGATAACCGAAAAATGATTCACGGTATATCTCTGGTATATTATCAATAATTTATTACTTTAATTAATATTTTCGTGTTCAAAATATTTTTAATATAATAAAAATATTATAGTATATACAGTAATATTTTCCATTTATTTAATTACTAGCTTGATTAATTTGTAATCCTTGTCCAAAATTGTAAAAAAGTTTCACAACTTACTCTTCTCCTATAGTCGGTGGTGTGTCAACCGACTCAACTCATATGAAAATCTGAACATTAAAGAAGCATTTATATATAGAGAGAGTTAATCAAATAAGATTTTTTTTTAAAAAAATTAAGAATTAATGTGGCCTAATCATTTTTTATAATCTAACGGTCAAAATTACTTATATATTCTCATATTTTAATGGTAATCATTTTAGCCTACAATTAATAGATTTTATGTATTCATTTTCGGTAATTGTTCCCACATGCACAATCACTACGATTATATACATAATAAGATGAATTATACGAACATAACAATGAATTGGATTGTGATAACATGCACAAGAACTAAGATTACACGAACAACAATATGAATTACACAAACAATGAATAATAAAATGTGAAATATTTTCGAGATAAGAATATCCAAATGGAATGTGAGAGATTTTGATCTCAGAATAGCAAAAAAATTTGAGATTTGACTATTTTTATCATTAAATAATTATGAGTCGATTTTAGTCAATCTAATGATGGTCATTGATTATTTTTTCTTATCTAAGAGGTAATTCTCTCTATAATCTCTCTCTCTCTCTCTCTATATATATATATATATATATATATATATATATATGTGTGTGTGTGTGTGTGTGTGTGAATCAAGTACAAACCAAACTTAAAGTATAAAAGAAGAACTAGTTTTAGTCCTTGATTTGTGAAGATCTAAGGTGAATTTATAACCTCACTTGATGAATTCAAACACCTGAATTCGAATTTCATGAGGAACAAATTTTTATTTTTCTGAATTTAGATACTTATACAATGAATTCAGAAGTTTTTACGACGAATTCATGAGTTCGTAATTTATACGTTAAGAATAGTTTTTACAATAACAATTTATATATATATATATATATATATATATATATATATGGAGTGGATTAAATGAGAACCACATCTTTTTTGAGAACTCTGCGAACCATGCATAAGACATTGAAGATGATGTACAAAACGGTATAAAATTGTGCATAACGAAAACTTTCTAAAATTATTTTACTATGTAACAATTTTAGAATGTTTTCGTTATGCACAACTTTATAGATTTTATTCATCAACTTTATACGTCAGTGCATAGTTCTCAAGTTCTCAAAAAAATATGAGTTCCCACTAAATCCAACCCCTATATATATATATATAGGGGTTGGATCCAGTGAGAACTCATCTTTTTTGAGAACTCAAAACTATGCACAACGTATAAAATGATGCACAAGGCGGTATAAAGTTGTGCATAACGAAAACTTTCTAAAATTGTTGCACAACAAAATAATTTTAGAAAGTTTTAGATTATGCACAACTTTATACCGCCTTGTCATCATCTTCAACGCCTTATGCATGGTTCGCAGAGTTCATAAAATATATGGTTCTCATTGATCACTCATATATATATATATATATATATATATATATAGAGAGATCGATCGTGAATAGATAATTTGGTAGGAAATAGGAATGAATCGGGCCTTTGATTTGCTATATCAATGGTTGAGATTTACTTGTTCTTCTACAGTTTTGTGTTTGTGTCTACACGGATTATTGTGCAACACTATAACCCTATAGTTGCTCGTTGCATGAAAGATGTGCTAAACTAATATATTTAGATATGTGCTACGAATGGATGAAATATGTGCTAAACTTTCATGTGCAATACATTAATCGATTGTGCTACATAATATGAAGATATGCTACTATTAGTATTGCGTATGAGAGTTTCTCATAACCAACCCCTATATATATATATATATATGGGGGTTGGTTATGGTGAAAAGCTCCTAATATGCGAAAATAGAATAGTGAAGACATCTTTCATATTTGTGCAAAGACGATCGTAATTACTATATTGCATATGTTAGTTTAACACATATTTCATTCATTCGTAGTACATATGCTAAATATATTAGTTTAGCACATCTTCATTCTAACAGAAGCACAAGAAGAGTTATAGTTCTCCACAATAATCCGTATAGCACAAAACACAAAATCAGAAGACACTTGAAAATTAAATCTCAACCATTGATAAAGCAAATCAAATGCCCGTATTCATTCATATTTCCTACCAAATTATCATTTCCTACCGATCCATCTCCTATATATATATATATATATATATATATATATATATATATATATATATATATATATATATAAGGGTTTGATCAAATGAGAATCCAATATATTTTAAGAAATGAGAACTAATCTAATTCATTAATTTGGTCAGATCTGAAGGTCACGATTTGAGCAAATGTTATGGAATTTTAATTTCCAACATTTATATTAAGGCTAGAGTTGTAATTTCAATTTTTATTGTAACCGATTAATGGAGTGATTATAGGGGTTTTATTTAATATATTTGGAATGTTTAGATTTTATTATTTTTTACATATCTTTCATATTGGTTAGATAAACTAAAGATATCTACTGTTTCCATGCTTTTCGATTCTATCTGTTTTTTCGCTGATAGTGCAGGATCCATTATCAATTCTTTAGCATTCTACAAATAGTTTATACATATAGTTATTAAAATACAAGCATAAGTTTTTCAATCGTTATGCATAAATACAATCATACATTCATTTATATGTCAATTGAAAAATTATATAATAAAAATAGAATATCTTGCAAAACTTACGCAATCCTTATGCAAAAACACATAACATGTCTTTCGCATTTTACAAAATGTAAAAACCAAAAAATATATTACACAAACTTGCAAACAAACTAATGACTTGTGGTAATTGTGTATTGTTATTACAATAAGGAAAACAAATCACATATGCATATGGTTTATTAATTTATGCATATAGTTAACATGTGCATAAGAAAGTCATCTTGTAGAGAAGTAATGTTTTATTTTCCCAATCATATACATATATTTTTTTAAACATATGCATAAGAATACAGTTTGGATATATAACTTGTATGTATAATTTTGATGTAATTGCATATTGGGGAATGTACGCGGTTACTTAGGGTTTGGGAGAGAGAAGTTCACGGTAATTATGAGATTATGTAATCAATGAGGTAAAGTTAATTTTGTAGAAAGACATTTTCACCCTTCCGACGTTAAAAAAATTCCATATATCATAATGATATATGAATTATGTGTTTATGCGAATTCAAAGTATTGATTACAATCGTTGGATTAGATGGAATGAAAAATATAGATTAGTTCTTAGTTCCTATCTTAGGGTTTTCATTCGATAACCAACTCATATATATATATATATATATGGAGTGGATCAAATGAGAACCACATCTTTTTTACGAACTCTGCGAACCATGCATAAGACGTTGAAGATGATTCACAAAATGGTATAAAGTTGTGCATAACGAAAATTTTCTAAAATTATTTTGTTTTGTAATAATTTTAGAATAATTTCGTTGTGCACAACTTTATAGGTTTTGTTCATCAACTTTATACGTCTGCAGCATAGTTCTCAAGTTCTAAAAAGATGAGTTCTCACCGGATCCAACCCCTATATATATATATATATATATATATATATATATATATATATAAAATATTATTCTAAAATCGTTACACAAAAAACAATTTTAGAAAGTTTTAGTTATGCACAATTTTATAATGTCTTGTGCATCATCTTTGCGGTTTTATGCATGGTTCAGAGTTCGCAAAAAGATGTGGTTACCGTTTGATCCACTCCCTATATATATATATATATATATATATATATATAGGGAGTGGATCAAACGAAACCACATCTTTTGCGTAACTCATGAACCACGATAAGACGTCAAGATGATGTATAAGGCGATATAAAGTTGTGATAACTAAACTTTCTAAAATTATTTTATGGATAACAATTTTAGAATGTTTTAGATTATGCACAACTTTATAGGTTTTATTCATCAATTTTTTGTTGTGCACAACAAAAATA
Source organism: Salvia rosmarinus (assembly GCA_036937905.1). Classification (NCBI taxonomy): domain Eukaryota; kingdom Viridiplantae; phylum Streptophyta; class Magnoliopsida; order Lamiales; family Lamiaceae; genus Salvia; species Salvia rosmarinus. The sequence continues at coordinate 88,196,331 of CM072815.1, read as the reverse complement.
TTCTAAAATTATCAACGAAACTTTCTAAAATTATAGGTTTTATTCATCAATTTTTTTGTTGTGCACATCTTTATAGGTTTTATTCATCAACGAAACTTTCTAAAATTATCAATGTTTTTGTTGTGCACAACAAAAATATTCTAAAAATGTTACACAACAAAATAATTTTAGAAAGTGTTCGTTGTGCACAACTTTATACCATTTTGTGTATCATCTTTAACGTCTTATGCATAATTCGCAGAGTTCTCAAAAAAGATGTAGTTCTCATTTGATTCAATATATATATATATATATATATATATATATATATATATATATATATACTATATAACTATTTTTATCGTGAAACTAAAAAATGATGAATTCACAGTGAAAATTGATAAATTTAAAGAAATGAAATATTCCTCCTTTATGTTTTTTTAATTTAGGTAACATTTCAAATTTTTGGTTTCAATAACCTTTTCAATTGATATATTAACTTTTCTAATAAATTTACTTTATTTATAGTAAATTTTCCTAACTCTTAATTATCATATTAAAATTAGTTGATCTTTAGTACATGTGGATAATAATTGTCTCCACTAACACAACACCCATTATGCTAACTATTTTGAATTAATTGGAGCAAGATTTTATCGAGGGCCCCCATCTGCAAACGTGTTGTTTCCATGGAAAAGTTAGGCAAGCAAGAACCAATGAGAGAGAGAGAGAGACAAAACCTGATCAATCAAAGAAAAGAAGAAAAAAATAAAGGTGGTGGTGATCTGGGGCCAACGCCGGGATATTCAACTAGTGGGCAAAACTTCAAGTTTCACCTTCAAACCTCCAACCCCACATGCATCAAATTCCAATTTGTGGCACCAAACACTTCTCAACATCCTCTGTTTCAAATTTCAATACATTTCTCTCTCTCTCTCATCATGCCCCACCAGCTTTTATCTTATTAGTCAATCACTGTTTATTCTTATTGCTAGCAAATCAACTCCAACCAGACAATTAAGAAATTAAAGAAATTTGTCCAAGAGTTCTCCTTTTGCGTTAGTGGGATTTTCTTCATTTAATTTTTGTGTGCGTGTGTCTGTGTTGAGGGGTTTTAACGTTTGTTGTTTGGTCGGAGAAATGAAGTATGCGGACGCTTTGTGATGTGTGTGAGGGCGCTGCTGCTGTGCTCTTCTGTGCTGCTGATGAGGCTGCTCTTTGTCGGGCCTGCGATGATAAGGCATGCTTTCTTCATTAACCCATTGCTTTCTTTTTTTTTAGCATATTTTCAGACATGTATGAGGATGTTGCATTGATCTATAATCATGTGTTTTTTTAGAATAATGTTGTAAAGATTAAATCTTTTTTAGGTGGGGTTGCTGAAATTTGGATGCAGAGTTCTGTTTTGCTACTGTTTTTACTGATAGTGAACTTGAATTATTTGTGTGTGAGAGAGAGAGATATAGTTGTTTTCTTGATTTTGTGTCCTCATTTAGACAGGAATCTAGGTTGTTACAGTTGCTCCACTCAATTTGATGATGATGTTAGGCCATGAGAAGATTGTTGGCCATTTTTGATTTTACTTGTTCCCTAGTAGTTAGCCCGACTTAATGATTTCACACAAGATCCTCTATTTTAAATGACGTTCCATAGTTTATCCCCTTGTTTACAATGTTACTGGTAACTAAATGATCTGACACGAGATCCTCTATATTAAATAGCGTTCCATATGTTACCCCTATGTATACAATGTCATTGGTGACTAAATGATTTCACACGAGATTCTCTATTCTAAATAGCGTTCCATATGTTTACAATGTTATTGGATGTTTTCGAAATAGGAGACGAAACACAATCGAAAGATTGGATCCTAATTTGATAGACTATGGACTGTTTAATTCCATTGTGTGTCTCTATGTATGACTAACCAAATTTATCAACAAATTTATTATATTTTATGTCTAGGAGGTCCTTCATTCTTGATTTCTTGAAAATTTATGTAGGTATTAATGATGTTTGTTGCATATCTGAGATGCAGGTTCACATGTGCAACAAACTTGCTAGTAGGCATGTAAGAGTTGGTCTTGCTAGCCCCAGCGACGTTCCACGCTGTGACATATGTGAAAATGCTCCTGGTATGCAAATTTTCCCTTTCAATTTGCTTGTCGTTTCTTGAAATTGGCATTCATCTGTCGCTGAGGTGTAGCAAATACGCCATGTTTGCAGCCTTCTTCTACTGTGAAGTGGATGGTAGCTCCCTCTGTTTGCAATGTGACATAATCGTGCACGTTGGTGCTAAACGAACACATAGGAGATTCCTCTTGCTGAGACAGAGAGTTGAGGTTTGTTTTCATACTAAAATAGTCTTATGTTTCATACTTTCACTCATTGTCTGTTGAATGAGTCATTAACTTGCTCTTCTTCTTCGAGGTGATCCCACAGTTTCCTGGAGATAAGCCTGATCTGGTCGGGAAGCCCGTAGCACAAGGCACTGCTTCAGCTGAGAACAAGAGAGAAAATAGCCACTCTGGAAGATTAATGGACGATGATAAACAGAACCACGTGTTTTCTCCCTCGGCAGAGTTAGATGCCGGTAGTGATAGAGATGCTAAGATTGGTGCAGGGATGATTGATTTGAATATGCAGCCTCATCACCTCCACGGCCACACTGAAAACAATCAGGCAACCTAACCTAAACCACCTCTTTCAATGCAAATTGAATCTTGAATTTTATCTATGAGATAAATTATGCGTTAGGCATTAGCTTCAAGTTTGAACTATTCATGAATGAGACGCGATCCGCTTTTTTATATGGGATGGCATTGTTATTCAAGAACTGAAAATTGTTGTGTTTGCATGATCTACTGAGGCAGCATTTCTAAACCTCTTTGTTTTGGGTTTATTTTTCTGGACAGGCATTTTAGGTTCGGGGAGAGGGTGATGTTTGCAAGATGGACTTGCTTGGGATACTATAATGGCTGGTCATTTTTGTTTGGATTGCGTCTCAATTAACTATGGGAAGATGAAGATGCAGCAGCATTCTTTGTTTGATGGCCTTCTCTGAAGAGGTTTGTGGAGCATGATATATTCTTTGAGTAGTGAGGATAGTTTGTATAGCTAGTGCGATGTGGTCGAGCAACGGGTTGTTTTCGAGTGGGATGAAGGTTTTGTCGTCGACTGCAACGTGCATACGCATAGAACTAGCTAGCTTTCTTGGAGTTGGAGTGGTATGTGTAGGAACTGCTGTAAATCGAAGAGGTGTTTTTGCTTTGCTGTATCAAGTTTGAATCCATGTGTTTTTTGGCATCAGATTTGTGTTTCTTGATCCATTCATGACTGTGCAGATATGATTCAATCTTTTCTACTTTTTTTATGTAGCAAAAAGCAGTTACTATCTAAAATATATATTATTAACTCAACAATTATAATATTGAGACGGACTTGGTAAAGTGAGTTTTATGGTCAATGTCAAATCGCCGTCGGTGTAAAATATTTCATTTTTCTTTTGGATTATCTCATTACAAATATTTTATTCCATTTTAAAAAGTAATTATCCCTATAAAAAGTGTGGACAATAATCATTTTTAACACTTTAATTACTTTATATATTTTTCCTAAATATCTGTGTTCAAAATAAATGAGATACTTTAAATAGGACGGAGAGAATATTTGATTTCTATTAATATCGACATGATTTATTGTATAGCAACTAAAAATATCAGTCGAGCATAATTAAGGGCGTCGAATTATTCTCGAAGGTGTTGATAAGCAATTCTAAAGTTATATAACTGTTTGTTGTTTTTATTAGAGTTACAAGTTTATGTTTGATTATAATTTATAAGACATGCATTATACTATATTTTATATTCCCTCCGCCTCCTAATTTTCTTCTTAGTTTTTTTAGGACGTCCTCAATTTCTTTCCTATCTATTTATTGATATTATCTTCACAACTTTATTCTTAATAATATCCTTTATTTACATCTTTTATCACTTATAATTCATCAATATTTTTTTTACCCTCAATAACATATTTATATATATACCTTTTATCATTTATGGCCCATCACTAACTAATTTAATATTACAATATTGTGAGACCTTTACTCCACTCATAATATATTTAATAACTTTTATTAAAACTCGTACCGAAGATTCCTAAGACTATATTGGAGATGGAGGGAGTATAATAGAACCAACAAAATTGAGATAAAACAACTCTTGAAATAATGGAAAGTACTTCTAAATATGACTTAAACATATAATGATACTTTTTTAATGTAGAAATACTAATTTAATGTTTTATATATAAATACCGACAACAACATGTCAACAACAATAATCATTATTGTATGTGTGTGTTGGCCTAGTGGTAGAGTGGTTAATATCCGATGCTAAATGTCTCGAGTTTGAGTCCACCGTGACGCAACCTTTAAATTTATATATCTAATTGATAAAAGAAAAACAATAATCATTATTACTATCTACGCTAAGTAAGTCGGACAAGTCGTGTTTGCATTTGAAAATTAATTATTCAAATTATAAAAACGATATACGTCCTTAAATTTATAACCAATAGTAAAACATGTAAAGAAGAGAAACTTCCTGATATAGGTTTGCCATTTGGACTATATAATACTCTCTTTGTCATGCTCTAAGTGATTCCCATTTATTTTTAAATTATTCTATTTTAAAGGGTAAATATCAATTTAAACTCTAAACTATACATGTTTTATCAAAAATATCTTGAACTTTCAAAAATATCAATTTAAACCCCAAACTATCATATTTATATAAAAATGCCCATGTATTCAGGATAGTTTGGGGTTTAAATTGATACAAATATGATAGTTTGGAGTTTAAATTGATATTTTAAAAATACATGGTATTTTTAATAAAATATGTATAGTTTAAGATTTAAATTGATATTTATCCTATTTTAAATGATTCATATCCGAAAAAAGAACCATTTTTACATATAAAAATACTTCAAATTTTGTCTCATACTATTTCATACATAATAGTATATAATTTTTTTTACTTTGTATGTCCAAAATAATAAATATTTAGAAAGGGAAGGAGGTGGTAGACAGTAAAATGTTCTAACTGAAAAGGACTGAAAATCAATAGAAAAAAGAAGGAAAAAAGTAGTAATATTAGTAAAAACGATATCAAACAGTGTATTCTTATCGCAGTCGCCTATTTCAAATAGAAATCCTTGATTTCTTTCCACCGGGGACGCTAAAAAACACGACGAAGTTCGCGGTGGCGGCGCCGGCGGCGATTTCACTCGCGATTTTCGTGTTGATTTTGGCGGTTGCGTCGGCGCAGGGGCATTTGCGGGAGCGGAGATCACCAGCAGCAGCAGCTATTTGACCAAGGAAGAGCACTGGATAAATCAAACTATTGATTACTTCTCTCCGTACGTAAGTTTGTTTTCTCTTTATCTCTCTATCAGGTTTGTTTGATTGCTTCAGCTGTTGGTGCCACACAGACATTGAAATTCAGCTCAGTTTGGTTGAAGCTCAGTATTGAAGGTCTATTTGTGCTCGATTGGGTTCTTCGTAAGGATATCTGTTTAAGTTCAATTTGTGCTCGATTAGGTTCTTCGTAAGGATATCTGTTAAAAGTCTCGCGCTTTCAGAAGATTCAGCTCGTTTTAGCTTCAATTCATGCAATTGAACTTACAGTTACCTAGATGTCTAGCATATGCATTCCTGCGGCAATTAGGGCAACCTGTCCTTTCTTGGTTTGTGTGTGTGTAGTGGGTGCCACAGTGAGGTTAATACTGGGGTATAGGTTGCATAAATGAAGTTGTTAACTTTGAAAATGACAAGTTGTAATATTTATTTGGTTTGGCATCATGAAAGGGAACGGATTTGACCTGGCCTATGTAAGGGTGGTCATATAGCTAATCAGTTGGTAGAACGTCATAGTTTCATTTAATGACTCAATTGCATCATTACCACCACAACAGGGAAAAAGGATGCTTACTGCATTAGCTTCCAGATTGTGTAAGTAGAATGCATGTTTTTTTGAATAAATTAAAAAACATATCAGAGGCTCTATCTGTTGAACAAGATTTTTTAGAATCTTTATGCATATAAGCAGCTATCGACTCAATTTGGGTGGGCGTATTTGTTAACTTGCTACTTTACATGTTGATAGGATACTACCAACTACTGCGCCCAAGATCGGCCTAATACAAGAACCCCGACATCGCCTCGACGCAGACAAGTTTGGCCACAAGACTCTTAAAATCGGTGAACGCAGAAAAACTCACCATATCTAAGTTAATCCTAATTCAAGAGGATAGGATCTCGAATCCTAGTTAGAGAAGACTTTGATTCAAGATCTGGTCAATATATTTGTGTATAAATAGAGGCTAGATTAGATTTAAATAGATTCATTCACTCTTCAGTAATCGCTTACACCTCAATACACATACTCTCTCGCCTCGTGGACGAGATCTTATTCACGATCGAACCACGAAATCTTTGGTGTTCTCAAGATTTATTTCCTTACGAAATTAAGATCGATCATCGGCGCCACTGTGGGAACCGAAATTTTGTGTTTTCGATCAACCACCGCTATAGGAAATAATCATGACTGTGTACACCGTAAGACATGCATCCGTGGACCGTCGCGCGAACAACAACGCCGACGGCGAAAGGAACGCTGAGCTCACGGGAAGAGCCCAATCGAGAGAAAACCCTCAAGGACATATCCAAAGTCTCGACGAGCACAGACACCCCGCCCGCAGAGGTAAAGTTACCATAGCGGCGAAATCGCAGAATAATCCAGGAAACATCCGCTCATAAGTAAACCTCGACGACGCCGCTGGCGGATTTCTCGAAAAAATAAGAGAGCTTTCTCAAAGACTCAACAACACGTGGTCGGCCACGCCCCAAGAACGGAACGCCAAGCCTCATCTAGATACGAGGCATCACAACGAGAGGTCGGGCCCAAACCGACCGCGCGAACGAACGAGCAACGCGGAGAGGACGTCGTGATCGCCGCCGGCCTTACCGATCGCCAGAACGAATCCATCCAATAACTCCGCCCGATCTCCGTGGACGAGCAGCAGCAGAAAAGGCATCGTGGCCGTGAAGTCGGTCCGAGTCACCTAAACGAGTTCGATCGTCGAACTCCGTCCCCAATCTCCGCAGGACGGCTTCGATGGATACGGAAGATAGTCACCCGCTCTCAAATAGGATACTCAACACTTCTCCTGATAAATACCGGTACCAAGCATCGCCCTACGACGGGTCGAGGATCCACGTAACTTCCTCTCTTAGCCCAATACAACATGATCAACCAACGCCTCACCGGTTCATATGTAAACTCTTCCCGAGTTACTCGTCGACAACGCCCGCAGTGGTTCGACGGTCTACCCACGGAAGCATCGGCCCTATCGCGACCGATGGCGCCTTCCATCAAGGTTCTTCCAAAGCGGTCAGTCAAAACGCCATCCAGACACCTCCTCACCATAAGGCAAAGCCAGAATGAGTCCATCGGTGACTTCACGACAGCGTTTAACAAGGTGTTTGAAGGTCAAGACGTGAACGACTGTTAGTCATCTCGCCTTCCAAAACGGCATCTTGTCGGGGCCTTATACCGAGAGATCGCTGGCACGAACCCAGTCGCAATGAGTCGGGCGATAGCCAACCGTTCGCCAAAGTCGACGAGGCCGACAAGAGAAAGCGCAAGCGCATGCATGCAGACCCTGAAAAGGAAGAAGAGGCGAAGAAGGAAGATCGGAACGAGGCGGCCAAGCGCCTGAAAGATTACATCGCCTGATAAGGTCCAGTGCTCGGTCCGCGCGACGCCTGAGCGACCTCAATACACCCCGCCGACAAAGCCAAGGCGTAAATCACGCTCCATACGAACTGCTCGGAAGCCTCGACCGATGACGGGAGGGAAGAGGCCACCCATGGATAAATACTGCTCATTCCATGAGGATTACGGCACGACATCAAGAGTGCAAAGAGCTAATGGGTGAAATAGAGATGCTAGTTCGTGACGGATCCTCAAGAAATACGAGGACAGAGTCGCCAAGCCGACAAGAGTCAAAAGAAGAAAAGGTAGAAAGAGGGAAATCGCGCCTACAATAAAACGGCGCAACACCGACGAGGAACGAGACGACGAGCCCCAATATGACGGGTGATCTCCACTATTACGGGCCCCCGTGGAGTCACGAAGTCCTCCCCGGCCGATGCTCAAGTCCTAAAACCGCGAACCTACCAACAAGAGGTTCGAAGTGACGAGGCGATCACCTTCTCCGAGGATCGACCCGCACACGACAAGACCCCACCGTGACGCGTTGGCGATCCGTAGTAGTCGCAAATAAGTTGGTAAAACGCTTACATCGACAACAAGGCTGGTGAGCATCCTTTTCAAGGAATGCTTTGACAAGCTAGAGAGTAGAAGCGCGACCGCGACAGCATCACCGCCACTCAAGCTTCGTCCAGAAGAGACGCCCCGAGGGATAATCGAGCCACCCGTCACGATGGGAAAAGCACCAACGACCTCGACCAAGGTGGTGCGGTCAGAAGAAGGCCCACCGCCGTATAACATCATACTAGGCGAGATCGGTGAACTGTAGGCGGTATGCTCAACGCACCACCGACGATAAAGATACCCACCACGGGGAACCGTGATCCGAGGTGATCGTGGCAAGCCAAGGAATGTATGCAAGTCGCTTTACGAGGTGCCGGACCTCGGTCCGGCACCCATGCATAGCAATTAAGGAAACCCGAGGAGTTGAGTCGAAGACATCGCCACTCCAAGACAACAGTGGAAGAGGTCGATTGCACAAAGACGAGCCATTAAAGGTCGCCCAGTTAGTTTCACCACGGCACCAAGTGAAGGATCGATCATCCAACCCTAAGGGAATTCCGGACGTGTTTGCTTGGTCTCCCCCGATACGACCGGAGTCTCGCCGAGTATCATCACCACCGGCTCAACATCGACCAACATAAAGCCGCCTCGACGTAAGCAAAGAATTTTCGCATTTAACGGAACCAAGTCATTCACGACGAGGTGAATCACCGTTAAAAGCACGACATCGCTCGAGGTCAAATATCCGACCGGATAGCCAACCCGTGATGGTGAAGAAATGAGGAGGGATGGCGAATGTATCGACTACACGCACCTCAATAAACATTGCCCAAAGGATCGCTATCCACCCCAACATCGACAAGAAGGTCGACGCTGGTCGGATACGAAGTCTTCGCTGGACTTATACAAAGGATATCACCAAGTCCCGATGGACGACGAAGACGCTGCCAAGACAGCCTTCATTACCGACTTTGAGTCTTTGCGTATAAAAGATGTCATTCGCCTTAAAATACAGGGCTACCTATCAAAGGATGGTGGACAAAATATTTCACCCTCACATAGGTCGAATGTGGAGGATACGAGACGACATCGTCGTCAAGAGCAAGAAGAAGTCGCGATGTGTTGCCGACCTCCGGATCGCCCCTCGGCCTTCTTCGAAAATCAACCTAAAGTCAATCCCTTAAATGCACGCTTGCGGTCCGGTCCGGAAAGTTCTTGGGGTGTTGGGTTTCACAAGAAATAAAAAGCAAACCCGCCCGAGGTCCAAACCATTTTAGAAATGAAGATGCCAAAGACCATCCACGACGTACACAAGCTAACAGTCGCATAGCAAGACCGAGCCGCTTTTCAAAAGCCGCGGATAAGCAACACCCTTCTTCAAGATACTCAAAAAGCCCCAAATTTCTCATGGGACGATGTACACAGTCCGCTTTGAAGATCTCAAGAGCTACCGCCAAACTCCCACTCTATCCGTCCCAAAGAGGAGAGGTCCTTTTCTACCTCGCGCCTCGGACGAGTCTATAAGTGCAGTCTGCACGGGAAGAAGGACGCCAACCTCGGTATATTTTATCACCGAGCACCAAAGGCCGGAAACGAGGTATCACCGAGAAGCTTGCTTTAGCATTGGTAAATGCCGCGAGAGACTACGTCCATACTTCCATGCACATCGATACAAGTCCTCATCGACTACCCACTTCGCAAGTATTGACGAAACCCAAGCCTCGTGAGAATCGCGAAATGGGCAATCGAATCGGGCGAGCACGATATATCCTTCGCCTCGCCAGCCATCATGGTCGTTCTCTAGCGATTTCGCCGAGGCCAATTTCGCCGAGAAACCAAGCCCACCGAGTCCAGACGACAATGCCAAGCCGAACCAATGGATGAAACACCAAAGGAAAGGCCGGCAACTCTACGCTGACGGGGCTTCGGGAAAACGGTAATGGGCGAGAATCTTACTCCCAGGCCCGAACGGCCAAGAGATCACCTACTCACCGGTTCACATTCAAAAATACGAACAACGGTGGAGTATGAAGCACCGATCGCAGGATCTCGCCTCAAAGTCTCGAGATACGAGTGCAGAAGTTCACAAATGACTCAAGTCGTCGTGAGCCAAATGTTGGGAAAATACGAGGCAAAAAGCGATGAATGAAGAAGTATCTTGAAAAGCAAAAGCCCGCAACGGACTTTCTCACACTTCCGTGATAGTTCGCATCCCAAGGGAGCAAAATAGCCGAAATGACATCTTATAAATTGGCCTCGCCATCAACGAGCCCGCCAAGAGAGAAAGTCCAAGCGTAGCATGATTATGCCGATAACGGGCCGAGGTCAACGTAGTCTCGGATGAAGAACCCAATCGATGACTCCCATTCGAGTACACGGAGGCGGCGAGTCCCCGTGACAAGTCGGAAGCTAGGAGGATCTGAACAAATCTCTGCGATATACAATCGAAAGGTGAGTCCTATACTGAAGTCATATCTCCAGCCTCTCTTAAGGTGCTCGTCCGAACCGAGCTAATTACGTTCTACGAGAAATACACGGCGATCGTATGGAAGCCACATCGGACCCGAGCCTTGTCAAAGAAAGTCATGCGATGGGGATACTATCGCCAACAATGTTCCAAGACTCAATGGACCTCGTAAAAAGTGTCCGTGTCAAATCCATGGAACGCATGCCAGGCACCGACCGACCTCGCCCATACAGAGCCCTCGGCCGCTTATGCAATGGGGATCGACATTGTGGGCCCTTTGTAAAGCACCGTGATGCCCAATTTTAATTGTTGCGATCGACTACTTCACGAAGTGGGTGCCGAGCCCTCGCGAAAATCACAAGCAAGAACGCCTCAACTTCGTGCGGAAGAACATAGTGTCGCGACGGCATCCCTCATATCCTCCTTTCGTAAACTAACACAATTCACGGATAAAACATTCAAAGATTGGTGTCAAGAGCTTCGATCCAACAAAGTTCACCTCGGTGGCCCATCCTCGCAAATGGTCGACCGGTTACCAACAGACCATCGTAAAGGTCTAAAACTCGCCTCGACCGAGCTAAAGGCCTCGGTGGAAAATTTACCACAGTCTTATGGTCGCATCAACAACACCCTGACCTCGAACGGAGAAACACCCTACAGCTGGTGTATGGAACCAAGCGGTGATCCTCGCAGATCGGAGTACCGAGTCCCTGCACTATCACTTCTCCGTCAAGCAAATGGGGAAAATCTACGAGCTGATCTAGACCTACTCGAAGAAAAGAGACCTCGCCACATCGAGGAAGCTCAGCAAGCAACAAGTAGCTCGGATACAACAACCGCAGTTAAAACCCGACAATTCAGTGGGCGACCTCGTACTCAAATAATGAAGTCAAGAAGCAAGCCAGCAATGGCAAGTTGGAAGCCACATGGGAAGGACTCACCGGGTGGACGAAGTCCTCAGCAAAGGGCCTATAAGCTCGCTTCAATTGTCCTATGAGCAATTACCCAACGCATGGCACATCATCCATCCAAGAGATATTATGCATGTTGTCAAGGGTCGGGTCTTGTTCGGCCGTATCTTTAAAGTCCTGCTTAGAGTCGTAGTCTTATTTGGTGGTCGCGTCATCTTTTATCAATAAAATTTTATTTTTACGAGTTCTACTTGTCACTAATGCATAATTAATCTTCACATTATCCTCTACGGAGGACGAATTCCCTCGACGGAGGTCGATTACATCTGTTTACATACGAATGTAAATTTAAATCGCTGCATGCCTACATACGAGATCGATTACCTTCATTTATTTCGCGGTTCTATGTAGACGAAGGACCACCCTCCCGATAACCTCGCAAAAACAGGAACCATTCCTACATACGAGATCGACACTTCGCTTATTTCAAGCGCTTCTATGTAGACGAAGGGACCACCCTCCCGATAACCTCGCAAAACAGAACCATTCCTACATACGAGATCGACACCTTCATTTATTTCAAGCGAGCTTCTATGTAGATGAAGGGACCACCCTCCCGACGACCTCGGCAAAAACAGAACCATTCCTACATACGAGATCGACACTTCGCTTATTTCGCCAGCTTCTATGTAGACGAAGGGACCACCCTCCCGACGACCTCGAAAAACAGAACCATTCCTACATACGAGATCGATTACCTTCGCCTCATTTCGCCGTTTCTATGTAGACGAAGGGACCACCCTCCCGACGACCTCGGAAGAAAAAAGAACCCCACCTTCAGATGGGAACGATTTCTTCGCTTATTTCAAGCGGAATTTCACGAGGACTAACTACCTATTACTCTTGTTCAATACAAAGTCAATAAGAAATCATTCTTATTAAATAAAAGATGTCTGAGTTACATTTTACGATGACGGAGCGGATCGAAAAAAGGCGAGCCAATCCCTAGAAAAATCGGATTCAGCATTCATCTATACTAATCCTACCTCTACCTCGTCCTCGGTCTACATTACGGGCCCGCCATGACTCGGTCACTTGAAGACGCCGCTCGCTAACCTCGACCCCTGACACCGAGGACGCCTGGTTCGACCCCTCGAGGATCCACGCTGCTCGAGGGTACAGCACGCCTCGAGCGCGCCACCGGATCGTCATAATTCGGTTCATTTATTCTGCATCGAGAAGCTCCGGTAAGAAGAGGCCTCGCATCCCGTCAAGCATTTCGTCGAGCCGTGGTTGTCGAGCGATGACAGCCAGATATGCTCGAGCCTTTTAATTCAACAGATCGCCCGTGAATTGCCGCCGAGGTCCGACCATATTCGCGCGTGACATCGCACAACGGGCAGCACCTCGACAACCTCGCTTCAACTTCCGGATCATCATCCCACCATTTCGTGGATAACCTCCTCGACTCGGCATGCTCCTCGCCTATCACCTGCCTCCACCTGGCGACCTCGAACGCCTCCATTCCAAAAGGCGAGCCTCGAGCTCATCACGCCTCCCAGCGGCTCTATGCTTAACATCGACTCACTGTATACGACTAAGCCGCCTTTATATGGAGGAGTTCGACCTCTTTCAACTCAAGAGCCCGCGATGTGTCTTCGATTCAATTCAACCAAGGAGAAGATCAAACATTTCAAAGCACAACCGAATAAAGAGATAAGTGTTCTCATATAAACTTGTGATTCTATTAATATGCTCTTAAAGTAGAAAACAAGTGTACATTTACATTCAAAAAAAAAAAAAAAAAGGGATCAATCGACCTCCAGATGCCTCGGCTTGTCCACCACACCACCTCCGGAGCATGGAAAGCCTCGGCCTCCTCCGCCTAACTCGCCAAGCCCGGCCACCTCCTCAGAACCGCCGGCCTCACCGCCTTAGAACCCCACCGCAGCATCCCCACCCTTTTGTAAGATTGGCCATTAAAGCGCTCGGTCGGGGATCTCGATCCACGTGGCAAGCGCAATGACTCCATGGCCGGCGAACCGGAGATGAAGTCAAGCCCACAAAGACGGAAGCCCTTCAGCCGCGAACAAGGACATCAAAATAGGCCCGCCGTAACATCGCCCTCTATCACCTCATACCCATACTGATTTATCCACCTGTAGTCCTCTCGACGACTTCTTCGATCAAGGCCCGAGACGGCGCGCTTATTGAGGACCTCGGTACGATCGCCCACCATCCCGAGAAGCCCCAGAGAGGAATAGCCTCCGAACGCCCAAAGCATCTCGCCTGCGACCGCTACCGGCCTCCCGACGCCGAGACCTCCAACTCGCCTCATTAAGGCGACTGCCTCGCCGCGCTTCACCCGCCCTAGCCTTGCCGCCCATCGCCGCCGCCGCGCCGCCTCCGCCGCCTTGCCTCAAGCCAGCCGCCAGATCCGTCGCTCGCTTGACGAGGTCCCTGATCTTTGCCTCGGCCTCGCTAATCTCGACGAGGAGAGTCTTCTCTCCTCCATTCCCCGAGCATACCGGGCCACCTCACAAACCGCTAACGGCCCTTTCAAGAAGTCCGTTATGAAGCCGGACATCCGGGCCATCCCATGACATCTTAGCCACCTCGGCCGACACGATCTCGATCCCCATGCGTAATCCCAACAAATCGAAGAATACATTATTTATATCACTTCACAAGGAAGAAAATAAGGCGCTACCTCGGAAAGGCGGGGAGTCGAGAGCCAACGACAATGCATCTGTGGTCGGCAAGAACCGCGGCCTCGTGGATAGCACGCTTAACCTCTCAAGCGCCTGAGAGGTCATGCTCAGAGATTTCAAGCATCCTCGCCACTGGGCGCAGCCTCTACATCTTTCAAAATCGAGGAGAGAGTTCGACCTCCTTCAAAAGAGAGGAGGAGCTCGACACCGCGCTCGAATCCTTCCTCTTCTTCCTCTTATCCCCGATCAAGTTCACCGCAAATAAATACAAGAGGTCGCATGTACACACAAATAATCATGCAACAAAGGACGAAGAGAAGGAGGGCCTCACCTTCACCGACTCCACCTCGGTGGCGGTGGATCATAAGTGGCTAAGCCATGCACCAAGCGAGCTCGGCCTCAGAAAGGCCTCATCCACGAGACCTACTCGCCCAAAGGCCTCCTCCGTGCCATCACAATCTCGTCAACCACCACATCGGCGATCTTTCTCCGATCGCCATATAAACTCAGATCCATCGAACCGACAAAAGAAAACTTCTTCGCGACTCGAGATCTTCGACTTTATCTCGCTTTGAATTACGACGGGTGATAAATAATACCACCCCGAACCACCCTTCGCTTGAAAAAACGGAGAACAAGCCCCAAAGTGAAAGGAAAATTATGCCGATAGCATAGACACCTAGCCCACCAAATGCCGAAAAGAATTTGGCCTAAGTTGGGCAGTGATAAAGTCAACATCCGTTGAAGTTCGATATACACGAGGATATGGAATACGAAGACCACCCGAGGTCGCCTTCGTGACAATGACAAACCCTTCCGGAGAGAACAAGCCCTATGCTCTGGACGGGGCAATATAAATTATATCGTAATACGGTATTGAGAGACAATCTCTTTATATCGGAGGTTGTTAAAATGGAAGAAAAGAAGACACTTTACCAAAATCCCGAAGTGGGCCAGAATACCGCCGCTAATCCGACTACAGCACGTATACGATATATGGCTCGGAAGATTTAGAAGAAGAGCCATAACTTACTTTTGGTTTTTCAAGATGATGGTGATGAACTCCAGAGACAACAATGGCGGCGGTTATACGTTTTCAAGTTTTGAAGTCCAAATTTTGAAATAGCAAAAGTGATATGAGAAATGGCGATCAAGGAAGATATTCCCTATTATACGCTTTATCTGGAATCCAAACGCCACCACATTAAATGCGCATTAAATGCGATCCGTGTCCCGTACTCAATGACGCGTAAAAATCCGTGTTCGGCATCGGCTTAACGCCTCGACGTAAGAAGCCGGAAGAGACCCTCGCTAACGACCGACAAACGAAACCAGTCCGAGACTTCGCTTAACGCCCGACACGTGAAGGGTCCAAGACCTCGCTTAACGCCCGCCGGTGAAGCCGGTCCAAGACTTCGGCGTAACGCCGACAGCGAAGCGGTCAAGACCTCAAGATAACGCCTGTCATGGCCGCAGACACCTCGCTAGAGATACAAACAACAAACATGACTCTCGGCAGACGCTCATGAGCACAAAGATACGATATACGACGCCGTAAGCATCACACACAAAGTCGGACAATGAAAAGAATGTCAAAGATCGTCCAAACCCCGCCGTCACAAACAACCCCAATCCAAAGATGACCTCGTTTGCGTCTTTTTGGGGGGTTGGATAGATACGCCCAACTACTGTGCCCAAGATCGCCCAATACAAGTAACCTCGACATCAAGCTCTACCGACAAGTTCGCCCATGAAGACTCCTAAAATCAAAGGAACGCAGAAAACAAACCATATCTAAAGAATCATAATTCAAGAGGATAGATCTCGAATCCTAGTTAGAGAAGACTTTGATTCAAGATCTGGTCAATACATTTGTGTATAAATAGAGGCTAGATTAGATTTAAATAGATTCATCCACTCTTCAGAATCGCTTTACACTCTCAATACACATACTCTCTCTCTTTCTGCGTGACGTAGATCTTATTCACGATCGAACCACGAAATCTTTCAATTTCAAGATTTATTTCTTTGTTAAATTAAGATCGATCACATGTTTTCTGGGATATCTCTATCTGTCATTTTTTATGGAATAGATAAATTTAAGTATGTTTTTATGAGAAATATCAAATATCTCAAGATTGGTTATATGCTAAGAATCACGGGGACGAAGTACGATACGATACGGGGACGAAAATACGTCCATTTTTCAAAAATCAAGATACGAATACGTTGAAAATATGTTTTTATTTATTTATTTATAATATTTTATATTTCAATAATATTATGAAAATTGTAAATATTAAATAACTAATTAATTAGAATACCATACAAATAATTATCCTGGTGGCAGGTGTAGCCATCACAATTTTGACAATTCCCCTTAGTCACGGACTCACGAGTATGAAGAAGTTATTGGTTCAATAATTAACAATATATTGCTTAAACCAAAACAGAAAATTAAAAAACAAAATAGAAAATTAAAAAGTGACAACTGTACAGAACAGATGTACACAATTCAACAAACACACACAAGCAATTCAGAATAACAGCTGTACACAATTCAGCAATTAAATTCAAAGTAATAAACTAATACTCAAATACACAAAGAAAAAGAGCAAAACGCGATGGACTCGTTGGACCACATCCAATTATATGTACTAAGCATATTGGATTCATTCTTTGCAGGGCCACATCCAATTTGCTCAACGTTATTATGGGTATCTTGATGAGTTTCGGGCCCCTGATGGTCCAATATTTCTTATGATCTGTGGAGAATCTGTGTGCTGTGGGATTAGTAATGATTATTTAGGGATAAGTCTGCAGACTGCAGTCCATGAAAGTGTGCCTACTGAAATTCTGAGAACATTTCTCAGGTGGTTGTCCCCACCTTATGTTGGATCTATACTATGATTTCAACATGGTATCGAGCATGATTAATTCGGGAACTCGAACTTGTTCATCATCGCTCCAATACCTTTCTCGACCTTTTTTCAACACCAATCAAGGCAGAAGCCTTATTCATCCCTTCCTGAAACAAAGCGATACAAGATGTCGAAATGCAACAAATAACCAACCCAAATCCAACAACCCAGAATGAATTAACACTACAGATTGCCAATCTAGTGCGCAACTCCGACAATGTCACTCTCGGTTTCAAACTGGATGGAAACAACTATCCATTATGGGCTCGCCTCATGAGGGTAGCCATTGGGAGCAGGGGCAAGTCAAGCCACATCACCGGACAACCTCCACCACCAAACAGAGCAGACCACGCCTACTATCAGTGGGAGGAAACAGATTTATCTGTTTTTTCATGGCTAATATCTAAACATGGAGGAAGGTTAGTCACAAATTTCGCACAACATCAAACCGCAAAGGTCAGATGGGATAGCTTAGCAATCACATACGGAAGTGAACCGACCCATTCCAGATTTACGATCTAGAAGTTAAAGCCAACAAAGTGAATCAAGGCAACTTACCTTGAAGATTACCGGAATGAATTACAAACAATATGGCTCACCATCGACCGACGAGCCAAATCCTCGGTCGTCATGAAGAAGGAATCAACAAATATCGGAAGTTGATCGCAAATCAAGATTATATCGCTTCTCCCGGATTAGATACCAAGTATGACGGTATCGACGCGATATCCTCAAAGAGATGCTCGCTCTCTCACCGAACTCGGCATTCTCGCGGTGAGAAGGGAGGCCGCCCACTACAGATTTTGCAACCGGCAACCAACCCCGCCGACTGGAGAACACATCATCGGAGGAATAGGAGCTGGCTCGCCACTCGTCCCATTTCACGGCCGACAGCCTACCAACCGCAAACCATCACAGAGGACCACCCACGCTGGCCGCAACCCGTCATCGCGAAAAGGGTGGACAAATCAAAGCTTTTTTGTACTCATTGTGGAATGCAAAAACATACCAAGGAGATGTGTTTCCAGCTCGTCGGTTATCCCGATTGGTGGGAGGATAACCATAAAAATCCACAGGCAAAAGGGAAGACGGCGATTGGGATAGACGGCCAGGAGGTGGCCGGGTCCGCGATGGCGGTAAGCGGCGCAAGGGATAATGAAAGAGGGACGGTGGCTGCAAGAGGGAACGAGAGAGGGACGGCGGCAGGGATAGGGTTTTCTAACCCAAACACGCATTTAAAATGAAAGGCGGCGGATAATGTTAGTATAGGGTTTGGTGATAAATCACCAAACCCTCCTTCTTCTACATATATGCAGATTGACCCCCCTCAATTTCACCCTCTCAATTTAGCTCCCTCAATTTTCGGTTAATTCAAAAAGGACCTCTATTATGTAAAATTCCTCCACTACCTCTCGCATGTCAAGCTTTATATGATAAAATAATAGAGATAAGGATGGATTTTCAATCTGGGCTACAGATACTATGACTTTTGACAATCGATATACTGGGTCATCAAAATCTTTTCAACACATGTTCAAACCGCCATGGTGACTTGACTCGGGTGGAAGCAATTGAACTATAGAAATTTCTCCGACTTTACGGCTTTCAAATTGTTTATATGTTCGTCCTCGTCTCATAAGCTATCGTCAATTAGTCATGTTACAAAAG
Source organism: Salvia rosmarinus (assembly GCA_036937905.1). Classification (NCBI taxonomy): domain Eukaryota; kingdom Viridiplantae; phylum Streptophyta; class Magnoliopsida; order Lamiales; family Lamiaceae; genus Salvia; species Salvia rosmarinus. The sequence goes on along the minus strand of CM072815.1, from coordinate 88,177,335 downwards.
AACTCAATTGACAATGCTTCGATGCATCCTCACTGCTTTCTTCGTGATATCGTGACGGGAAGATTATCGGGCGTGTCGAGCGGAACGGATCGTATTATGTGGATGAGATAGCTCAACAAGGCAAGTGATGCTGTCTCATGGAACCGCAGACCGGAAGCTTGGCTTTGCATCGGCGGTTAGGGCATCCTTCATAGGTTATCTTAGGATTTTATTTCCAAAATTAGTACCAACTCGTACATTAACTTGTGAAACTTGTGTTTTGGCTAAAAGCCACGCACAATCTTTTAAACCTAATAATACACAAGTTAACTCCATTTTTCTTTGGTACACTCGATGTTTGGGGTCCTTCACTGTTATAGTGGTCGAGGTTTTAAATATTTTCTCTCTTTATTGATGATTGCACTAGGATGACATGGGTGTATTTTTAAAACATAAATCTCAAGTTTTGAAAATTCACTCATTTCTATACTATGGTTCAAACCCAATTTCAGAAAAATATTCAAACTCTTCGAACCGATAATGGGGGGGAATTTGTCAATAATTCTATGCAAAGCCTATGCCAACAAAAGGGAATAATCCACCAAACTACATGTCCCCATACTCCCGAACAAAATGGTGTTGCCGAACGAAAAAATAGAATTATTCTTGAAATGACCCGAGCCATGATGATTGAGTCTCGCGTCCCTACCCATTTTGGCCCGTTCGCCACCTCCGCCTACCTTCTAAACCGCCTCCCTACCAAATCTCTCCACCAAAACCCCATATAAAAATTATCCACTGCCAAGATACCTCTTCGCTTACTCTTCACCTCGAGTCTTTGGTTGCTCAGATTTGTCCATATTCCCAAACATGAAAGAACAAAACTCTCTCCTTGTGCTATTAAGTGTGTGTTTGTGGGTTATGGTGTAAACCAAAAGGGGTATAGGTGTTACAATCCTAAAACTTGTCAAATCCTAACCACCATGAATTGTGATTTTCTCGAAACAGAGTTCTTTTATAATAACCACCTTACCACAGTGAGAGAGAGAGAGAGTGAGATCGACCTGCTAAGTTGGTTGCCAATGCCAATGCTAGAACCGGAAGCGGTTCCAACAAATGCTTAACCTTACTCACGAGCCTGCCTCAAACACTCAAGAGCGCCCGAACAACTGAAATTCACCGCTGTAACCAATATCTCTCCACCATCGATATCCGAGGAAGAAAATACAATAGATGGTGATATCAAGATATGTGCTACCACCAGAGTAATCGGGTATTCCTCCCGCACGATATACCCCGGAAAAGTCGGTGCGGAATACTCGATATTCCGTTGGAAATGTTGCGAGGAAATTTATCCAAGAATGCTATAGCCTATGAAGCGACTTTATATGAAGAAGAGATTCCACAATCCGTTGAAGAAGCTCTCAAGTTCGAACATTGGAAAACGCTATGAAAAAGAGATAAATCGTTAGCTCGGAACCATACTGGGAAAATGCAAATTGCCAAAAGGAAAAAGCACATTGGGTGCAGATGGGTTTTCACAATCAAACGAAAACCAGATGGATCTATTGAACGTACAAAGCTCGGCTTGTTGCAAAAGGGTACACACAGACGTATGGAATAGATTATGCGAAACTTTCTCACCGGTAGCAAAGATGAACACATCCGAGCTCTTCTCTCTATTGCGCCAACAAGGATTGGATTCTTCATCGCTTGATGTTACAAATGCTTTCCTTCATGGGGAATTAGAAAGAGAAGTTTATATGGAAGCACTTCAAGGATTCTCGAATGAGTTTGAAGATGGTGAGGTTTGCAGATTAAAGAAAACCCTATATGGACTTAAACAATCCCCTGGGCATGGTTTGGGAGATTTACTACGCCTATGAATAATTTTGGATACAAACAAAGCAATTCGATCACACCTTATTTCCGAAAAACAAGGTGATCTAATTACTTGTTTGGTTATTTATGTGGATGATATGATCATAACAGAGACGACTCGTAAGAGATCCGTAAATTGAAAGAAACCTGCTTAAAGAGTTCAAATGAAGGATTTGGGAAACCTAAAGTACTTCCTAATTGAAGTACTGTGTCAAAGAAGGAATCTTCATTAATCGAAAGAAGTATACTCTAGATCTTCTAGTCGAGACAGAATGCCGGATTGCAAGCCACCGAGACACCCATTGTTGTGAATCATGGGCTACAAATTATGGAGGTGTGAATTAGCGATCGAGGGCAATATCAACGGCCGGTAGGAAAACTTATCTACCTTTCTCATACTCGCCCGATATCGCTTATGCCGTTGGTGTTGTGAGTCGCTTTATGCACCAACCTCAAGTCGATCACTTAGAAGCCGCCATCAAATTTCAACACCTTATATTACTAATTATTCACGACATCTCAATAACTCATTTAGTTAAAATATATAATAGAAAAATATAAATGTGCAATCTTGAGAATAACATAAATTACTGAATATGTATGAGTTTTTGCTATGATATTCATCAGTTCTTCACTTGTGAGTATATTTCTGAATCTTGAAAGTTTTAACAGGTTTTAGCAAAGAAGTTTGGAGCAGCTGGCTTGAGCACCGTTGCTATGGAAAGAGCTATCTTTTCGGATCATTCAGCACGGATAATCTGAGATATATTTCGTCAAAACAAGCACTATTTGATTTGCCTGTTTTCAGACAGTACTATCAGGTAAGTAGCTGCCTAGTCTTGTTCCTCCTTTCTCACAAGAAACTACTCACCTTTTCCAAATCCTCCTCTTTCTAAAATCGCTTTGGCATCTGGTCCTTCTGTTTTCATTGCTCAGGAATCCTTAAATGCGAAGCTCGACAAATCAACAGACAATCCATGGTTTGTCTTTGGTATTTCATATGCGGGAGCCCTAAGTGCATGGTTCCGCCTGAAGTTCCCTCATCTTACATGCGGAAGTCTTGCGAGCTCAGGTGTTGTTCTTGCTGTCTACAACTTTACAAATTTTGATGAGCAGGTGAAGAAAAACCCTATAAGTTCATTAACTTCTTACGGATACTATATAGTCATATTTATTTTCAATTCATCCACATTTCACTTTTGATATGGTTAGTTACCTGCTGACTTTGCTTTAAAATGTTATAGGTTGCATTTCTGATCTGATGATATTCTTGTGTAGGTTGGTGAATCCGCTGGTCCAGATGTAAAGCTGTGTTGCAAGAAATTACCAGTCTTGTTGAGCAGAGACTTGAATCGAATCAGAAAGAGCTAAAGAAATTATTTAACGCATCTATGGTAGAAATACATGTTTATACTTTTTTCCTTATTGGGTCTTATTCGCCATGCCACATAAACTACTAAAAGACAAACTTTAAAATATAACTGAAAAATTAAGTTCCATATATCTGATAGTTTTAATTTCACAAATCTTTTGCCAGAAAAGATTTGTAAGTTTATGACATACTTTGAAATTGTTGAAATCTTACCTCTAACTAGCTTACTGACATTTTGTGACTGATGTTAAGTTTTTTGTTCTGAACTTGAGTTTCTCTTTTAGAAGTCCTGTTTTCTCTATCAGTTTCAATTTGTGTGGAATCTTGGATCATATTATGGCATTCAATGATGATTTGATTTCTATTACAGCTATCGAAAGATGGTGACTTCTTGTATTTTCTGGCAGATGCAGCAGTCACAGCGGTAAATAAATATATGGATTTGTTGAATAGAAACTTACAGTTTTCTAGAACAGTTTTGTGGAGATCCAGATGAACTGTGCAACCCTCTTACTGAAGCAAAGAAAGCTGGAGAAGATCTAGAGGTAAGCCGATTGTTTTTTAACCTATAACTGATTGTGTTTCCGAGCAAGCTCAAAAATTCGCATGGTTGTGATTTGGTTCTCTTAGGTTCTTCATGGAAGCACTGTTTGAGAAATGCTAGAAGTTTCTACTCAGTGCTTACTGCTTAGTTATTGATATTTAAGCAAAGCCTTCCAAAAAAAGCTTCGTAATACCATAACTTTTGCCTTGTGCTTCTGATCATTTCTTATTCAGGAAGCATATGCCAAATACGTGAAAGAGTATTACATAGACTATATTGGTGCCGATGTTGAGACCTATGACCAACAGCAGTTGAAGAAAGCCAAAATAAGCGACAGCAGTTCTGACTGCTTCTGGTGGTTCCAAGTGTACAGAAGTTGCATACTTTCAAGTTGCACCTGCAAATGATAGTAATAGTATCCGTTCGTCAAAAGTTGCTACTAGGCAAGTCTACATGTAATTATGTGCCAAGCATGATGTTTTTTTACTACTGTCCGTGCACCCAACTAACAAGATGATATAATAATGTAGATTGAGTAAGCATTTATATTGCAGATACCATTTGGATCTCTGCGAAAAGGTCTTCGGGAAGGATAGGCCCGGTCCTGATGTTAATGCAACAAATCTGTATTATGGAGGCAAAGGAATTGCTGGTAACATCATTTAACTATTTCTCTTTCTAAATATTTTTAAGTGTCTTCACTGCTATTATTATCCAAAAATATGTTTCTAAGTTTCTCAAACGTACTATCCATTATATTATGGCTTGTTCATCGTGGCCTGATTCCTTGTTTTCTTCATCAAATATACATGGGCAGGTTCAAAAATAATCTTCACAAATGGTTCACAGAACCCTTGCCGACATGCATCTAAACAGACATCTTCACACGACAGTGAGTCCAAACACTGCGTTTATATGACGCTTGTTGCTAGTAGACTTCGTACATTTTTCCTTTATTTAAAGAATGCCTTGACAATTTTGACAGAAGTTTTTCACCATTGTTGTGTGCTTTATCAAAACCTGTTCCTCTTCGTTTTTCAGTGCCTGCATTCATCATCAAGTGTCATAACTGTGGCCATGGATCGCACATGCATGGCTGTCCTCAGTCTCATTTGATTCCCAAGGGTGCATTGTATGCTTTAAGCTTGTATTTGCTCATGATCATCAACTGCCGTTTTCACTAGTTTGTTCAGCAGATTTAAATCATGAAATCTGCTTTTCCTTGCTAATGTGCACAAATCGCTCTTTTCACATTTGGAAGTTCTTCCTGTCCGCTCGCGTATTTCAGGTGATTCGAAGAACTGCTCATCGCTGGATGCAGTGAACAAAGTAAGGCAGAATATCATCACCTACATCGATCAGTGGGTATCTGAATGCCAGTTTTCAGGTGCAAGTGCCATGTAAACTGTAAAGCATCAAAATCGAGTGCAGAGAAGGAGAACTTACACTTTATGGTTCGACTGGATCTCAGATTTTTCTTGAAATTTCAGTAGATGTGTGAGTAAGTTCTCTTGTTATTATCATCACACCATGTTAATTAATGTATGTATTTAACATCACTGTTACTGCATTTTATTTTGTTTTTATTTTGTAAGTGACATTGAAACAGAGAGAATAAAGAGCATTTGCCTGTTTCATTATTTCCTCATTTCTCATATTAGTTCTTCGTTTTTTTATGTATTTTAATCTCTTGAGAAATTCAGCAGGGAGCTTCTGCTTGAGATAATATTTCCCTTCATATGTTTAAGGAATACCACATCATATTGCGCCGGAATGTAGAAACGAGCTCTTCATGTTAGTTGTCTGAATCTTGATTTAGTAAGAATTTGTTTAGTTGGACGCGTTAGAATAGTCGAACGAAGCACAATCTTGGTAAGTGAATTCACTACTCACTTTTAAATCTTGAATCTATCTGGTAAGTAAAACTCAATTCGGTTCGATGAAACCTGATTGTGTTACACATGTAATAAAGTGGTTTCGATATAGAGGCATTAAATTTGAGCTATTGAAATACGGTTGATTAACTGAAGAACTCCCACAAATCAAGAGTGTGATTATACAAAACAAAATTACAAATAGCAACAGAAAGTATTGTACAACGGCTATGGCCAACATCATAAGCTAGAATCAAACATTTGATGATACTTTCTCCGTTGTCTTGATCAAGACATTCACCACACGCAAACAGTTTAGTATTTGTACCCCTTGACAAACAATTCCTGCTTGGCCTCCTCGGACTCGCCCTCTCCTGTGTACTTTCCAAGTTGAGCGAGGGAGTTTGACTTTGCTCTGAGGAGGAGGGCGTCTTGAGCCGCCTTCACGTTCTCAGGCCTCCCTCCCCACGTCTTGAGGCATGTGTTTTGCAGGGCTCGTGCATACGAGAAGGACACATGCCACGGGTTCGGAGCCTGGTTCATCGCGTTCAAGTTGAGTGTGGCCTCGACCTCGGATTGTCCTCCAGACAAGAACTGTCAATCGATAACAAAACTAGGGTTAGGGTTCCGCCGGCTTGTTTCCAAATAAATTCTTAGTTTTTACGTAAGATAGTAAAGTGGACCCAATATTTACGATAGAAAGCTCGTTTACCATAATGCCGGGGACGGCCGGAGGGATTCTTCTCTTGAGGAGCTTGAGAGTGAGGTCAGCGACCGTTTCCGGCGTGGCCTTCTCTTTACTTTCTGCTCCAGGAGTGACCATGCTAGGTTTCAACAGAATTCCTTCAAACAAAACATTGTTTTCTGCCAAGTAGAAGAAAACCTCAGCCCACACTTGCTGAGCAACCTCGAACGTTCTCTCGATTGCATGTTCGCCATCGAGCAAGATCTCTGGCTCAACAATGGGGACCAGACCATTGTCCTGCAACATGGAGAGTCGAGCCACAAATGAGGGCCTGATTAGAAAAATGTCCCAACAATATGAAAGAAAATATAAGACCTATTTGACCGTACCTGTGAGATGGCAGCATATCTAGCAAGGCCCCATGCAGCTTCCTTCACAGCCAGTGCAGATGGGCCGTTGGGAATGCTCACAACAGTTCGCCTACAAACACGACATGATAACAAGACATGGGTCAGACAAACTAAAACCCTACAAACATATCATGCAGAAAAAACATCGGATGCAAAACTCACCACTTGGCGAATCTAGCCCCCTGCTGGTAGTAAGCAGCAGAGCGGGAGGCCAGACCGTCCAGACCCTGGCACCAGGACTCATTGTTCGAGCCTGCCAGGGGAACAAGACCCTACACCACACAAACAGAATCACCAATTCAAGTCAACAAAACATCGCCAGCAAGATCAAAAACGTTAAAACAGTCGAATTCACCTTGTCGACTTTGATCCCGGGCACGATGTTTTGCTCAACTAGGATGTCCACGATCTTCTTGCCATCGACGGTGGATTGGTACAAAGTCTCCTCGAACAAGATTGCTCCGGAGATGTACTGGCCGAGCCCCGGAGCTGTGACGAGCAGCGTCCTGTAGGCTTGGCGATTGGCTTCGGTGTTTTCGAGGCCAATCGAAGCCAGACGCTTCCCACAGGTAGCGTTGGATTCGTCCATGGCCAGGATTCCACGGCCGGGAGAAGCAACAGTTTTCTGAAAATTAATGACAAGTTATTTTAGTTGTTTCTAGCTAGCACAACAAAATTTAATTTGATGCTTAAAAATTAGGAATTATTCCTCACATTTATAAACTAATTTAATTTTGACAATTTGCTTTAGTACAAGGTGTTGAATATGTGGTAATTCTAATTAAGGTGGTTGGCACCGAGGAGTAGACTAAATAAACAGATACTTTAACATATATTTGTTCAACTGGACTTGACTCGATTAGCTAAAATGGACTCTCGCGCGACTCAATTTATTTTACACAAACTATACGTGCACGTGTTAGCTATTATTCTTTCGTCGACAAGCGACATCTCGTTTATACTTAAAAGATAATGGTTTTTAATATAAAAATCGTTAACTTTGTAGTGGTTGTATATTAGAAAAGAAAAAGGAAAATATCTCGTCAAATAATAAAAAAGCAGTAATAAATGCTGTATCTGAAAGACTGAAAATATGTAATATGTGCCACCTTCATGATTTCTTGATAACATTCCATGTAATAAGAAAATGCAAAATCTTGAAACCACACACACACACACTCACAAGAGAGAGAGAGAGTACGTACCGCAGTTTTGACGAGCTCATCAGCGTAGGAGCTGGCGCGGACGGTGAGGGCGGAGGGCTGGCAGCGGACGGCGGTGACAGCCACCGCGTGCTGGCGGAGGAGGGGCTGTCCCTTGACAAACTCCGATTTGTCAAGAACCGGCGATGACTTGAGGAGAGATGCAGAAGCCATTTTCCCTCACTAGATTTGAGATTATGGTGATGATAGTATTATCCCTTTAAAGCTCACTCAATCCCACAAAATTTTACACTGCACTGATTTTAAGACAAGTGCATATATAGTTCTTGGGAGATATATGTTTTGAGGCCATCATGCAGTGGCCAGTCGTCTCGTGCCACGTGGAGTGATAACTTTCTGATGTGGAATATTGGAAAATATTCGACTAATTGGGAGTGTTGGAAACTTTTTTTTTTCTTTCTTAAATTAAATATTTGTGGTTTTTATATTGTTTTCCATAATTGGCAGCACCACAAGTGGTTATTGAGATTTTATTTTGCTAACTAATTAGATTTTGGACTATGTATTGAATATGTGATAGAAAAAGCAATTTTGTTAATTTCATGCCATGGAGTAGAGTCTAGCTACCATCATAATTGAGGCTCTGCTTTGGGTGGCTTATTAAAATGAAAACTAGGAGTGCAAAAGATAGGGGAAAATGGGTCGGGTTCTAATTTTGTAATTCATTTCAATAAATATATATTTTGTGTAACCTGATTTTGTGTACAAATATGAATTTGCTTGGATGATTTAATCAGCCATACATCAATAGAAACACCTCAAATCTTGTAAGGGGAAAAATGCATATTATTTGAAAAATCAAATATTATTTGCCAAACACCTATTTTGCAACTCAGATGTTAAAATATCAATAATAACTCCACTTTTTAAATTTGTAACAATTTTGACATTCCCAAAATTTTCAGCTTCGAAATGACGCCACTTCAAGGACGAATTCATTTTGGGGTTGGGGCGGGGGTAAAATAGTGATTATATAACTAACACAAAAGAAAATCAAGAGGAGATCGCAAACTTGCATTACACCCCTGTGAACAAGTGTTGTATCAAGTATTTACTTTGTAAATACTCTTTAATTACATCAAAAATAAAATCGTGTGAAGGGTAACATCATCTCACCAAACTCTATATATGTTGCCATAGTATAGAAATGTGTGTTCATGATAAGTCTTGCCTAAAAATCAATGCAACATGACAACATTTCTTCTCTCTCCATATTTTTTTCAAGAAAGATGCCAAGAAAATAGGGACCGTTGATTGATGTCCTCAACAAGACAATATTTAACCTTCAAATATTGTTAATACGTCCAAGCATTTAGGTGGAAAAATCTATGATGAATTAGTTGGGAAATTTCCATTCATTAAATTACAGGTGTTGTGTTTGGTTGAGCTTATAAGCTGTTTATGAGCTTATAAATTGTTACAAAATATTTGTCAAAATAAGTTCCTAAACAGCTTATAAGCCGTGAAAATAAGCTCCAAAGCTTATAAGTTCCCCTAAAAATAAGTTGGTCAATCCTAACTTATTTTTTCATAAACTTATAAGCAACCATGAATTTACCAAAATAACCTTATTATAGTTCGATATTTTCTACATATACACTATCAACTTCACATTTCGTCAATTTTATCTCTCTAACTATGATTTTCTCTCTCTAACTCACGATTATTTCTCTAGCTTATAAGATCAATTATCCAAATACTTTAACAACTTATAAGTCTTGAGACATTACCTATAATTCTTGAAACATCTTATGTTTCTTGGAACTTATGTTTATCTAAAATAAACTTATTTAACATCCCTTATTCGCATTTTGCGGAGGATATGGTACTCCCACTCCTTCAAGCTTTGATTTACATAAATTTATATGAACATACTTAAATCGTGAATGAAAATACATATTCTAACACAATCATAGCGAATGAAGTAAATTTTCAACCACTAGAAATTACATGAAAACATCTCATGAGGTCTAATGAGGCTACAGAAAATTAAAAGACAACCCCAGTTATTTAATTTCTCGCTCTGTTATTTTTTAAAAACTCTCCTTTGAATGGGAATAAGAGCCACCAATTCAGTCCTACACTTACCAAAATATCAAATGGAATATGACACATACATGATTTTCAGTACACTAACAATGGTTATGGTATATGCCGGTTTGCAAAACCTTTTAGCATCACAAAAAAATATTCCATATTTTTTTTTGCACTATTTAAACAGGAGAAAATATAGTTCTAATATTTAAATGGATAACTGAAATGATAAATCCGTTGTAGTCTAGTTGGTTAGGATACTCGGCTCTCACCCGAGAGACCCGGGTTCAAGTCCCGGCAACGGAATGTTTTTTCCCAAGTTTACATATGACTTCTTGCTTGGTCTTTTACTTTTTATTCATTTATTGGGTTTAATTTGTAATTTTGTAAGTGTTTGTAATTACAAACATATCATTGGATATGGATTTGAATCAACATTTTGACCCATCTTTCGATGAAACAATCTCACACAAGTTTCTTTTATTTCTTTTGTGACTCCCAACAAGTGCTAGTATAAATTACCATTCCGGCAAAGCGCAGCCACCACCACCACCACTACCGCCTATACATACATCTATATTGAGTCATCATCCATGAAGGCCGTTCAATAGCTAGAGAAACAGGAAATGAACGATTGATACCATCTTCTGGAAGAGAGAGAGATACGGTTTGGCGACTATTTACACCTGCTAAGCATAAACAAGCAGTTCGTATCAAAGGTAACAGTCACCCATGTAATATTAGTTAGACTTCGTTTATCGGCGCCCGCGGGCGCCTACACCAGTCCTCCAAGCCATTAAAAAAAAGAAGAAATACCTCATCATGAAAATGGTGGATGGACTTGAAGACGTCCACAGACCTTTACCCACCCACCCATTTACTATTTTTTTTAATATATATATTACACATGTCATTTTATTATTGGTGGATATATATTTATCATAAATTATCATAAAATCAATTTAACTTTTGTATAATATATTAAAAATAAATAAATTATATCAAAATTCTTATTATTTTTTTCTTTATAAATAGAAACCAATTTTGACATAATTATTCACAATTTAGAAATCATTTCTTATTCTCCTTTCATTAACATCTCATATCTATTTTTTGTGTGATCAGTTGTTTATTTTGATTTTCGTATTTTAGTTATTGTAATTTCTATGTTTATTTGAGAATTCTCAATTTAATATTAGTTTGTACTTTCCAGGCAAAGCTGGGTTTCCAGCCAAAGCTGGGTTTCCATCATTGCATATTTCCAGCCAAAGCTGGGTTTCTATCATTGCATATCTGAGTCATTGACAATGACAGAAAAACTCATTCAATGGTGTGATGAAAAATAATGAAAGAGTCGTTGAAATGAATATAAAGGTGTGAAGGTTGGGTTGAGAATGAGATCATTGATAAACCTATAAAAATGAAGGTGGGTGGGTGGGAGGAATAATAAATTTATAGAAGAGAGAGAAATGAATATAATAATATAAAGGTGAGAAGGTTGGGTTGGAGATGTGGTTGTTGATAAACTTAGTCTTAAAGACATATTCGAGCATTACCATTCCACTGTACAGAAACACCCCGTTCCTGCAAAAAACATGAACATACGTTTCAAATGTGAGTCGATGACCAAAAGCCAGTGGGTGAAGATATAAAACTATCTGTGTTGATATTCGTCTGTTGTTTCATGATAATCTTAAGCAGTTGATTCTTTCTAGTCACCATACTCCTATCTTCAAGATGCTATTGCAATTCAATAATCATGATCTCGGACATTTTTGCTCAAAATTATTACACAAAGTTGGATTAGCATAAGAGTTTTATCATATAATGAGATATTGGCACTGAGGAGAAAGCTCAAATGATGTACACCCACCTGGCGAAACTAGGACTGGAAGAGAGTTACAGTCGCAATGTAACCATTTTTCATGACCTGTGAACGTTGAGTGAGTTACGCTGTGATTAGAACAGAGAGAAGTAGACAGAAATATGAGTTATGAATGAAATAAATGAGTGCACCTCGAATGCGACATTTGGGTATCCATATACAAATGTAGATCCAAAAGGATTGCTAGTGGACCCTTGTCTTGGATGGCAGCTCGCCCGCTGTCTCCAATTATTTCCTGCAGAATGATATATCTGTTATTCCTTTGAGACTAGTGGAGATACGAGCATACAGAAAGTGCTCGACCTCGACATCTGTACTAAAAACGACTTGCTTAACAAAATAGAAGTCGATGTCTAATAACTCAGAAAGCACAACACCTTAACTTGCTCCCACTTTGTGCTAGGCGTAATGGCACATTTAGACTTATTATTCACATCCTGATGAAATGACCCATCATCTGTCATTTATAAACAAATAAAACAAATATTCAGTCTAAAATGTTACTGCAACTGTAGGTTGATAACAAGAGATAATTCGGACTACTTACAATCAGAGCTGTATATCACGAAGTTGCACTTCATATATGAGTTGAAATCTGAATGCCCAGGATAGTTGGTATGCAGAACAAACTTTTTTATTTTATGAGTCTGCAGATCCATCAAATTCAATTTGTCATCTCATTCATAAACTCAAGCAGTCAGAGGGCACAGCTTTATTGAAAGATATAAGACAAAACCTGTCCATCAAATAAAATGTCCAAGCCACGTGTGAAATAGTTGTAGAAATAATCACCACAGAGGGTGGTTCTTGGCTTTGGATCAGAAGCAGAATGGATTACCATTTGATCCACCTGTGTGGCTCAAAATAATCAATCCCATGTTATAAAAATCAGAAAGCCAAAGATGCAATTAGGTAGCGGAAAATGACACGCACTCATGAAGTGAAAGACCATACACTCGGCAATACCTGTTTCTGATGAATCACGCAGGGGCAGCCCAATTCAGTCCAGACATCCTATGTATGAATCCCAGATGAAGACAAAAATGAAATTACGACTGATCATCAGTATAGTTGACATGTAATACATGATTGTAGAAACTTGGGACAGTCAGTAAAGGTTACTGCACTACAAAGCCAAGTATTTGAGCAGAAGATTGACTTCAAGGAATAACAAAAAGGTTCTTTAGAAGATGATAGTCCTGGCAATCAAGAAAAGGACGCTACATATATACTTGATGAATTTATTCTGTCAAAAAAATGAGGAATTGAGACTTGGCTGATTATGAGGAAACAACAAAATACAGCCTAGAGTTCAGAAAATAGTGCTTTTAAATACATCCATCATCCATCCAGAATTGGATAAGATAAACTAGGAAAGCTTAATAATCACTTAAAGAGGGTAGCACCCAGCTCTATACTGGTAGTTTTACTCACAAGGAGTGTGGAACTAAACTTGAAAGAAATACTCATTATGGCTCTTCTCACACAGTTGGAAAGCAGTGTCATTCTTTTCGCACAAAATAATCATCAGCTCACCAATGAATGAAATATCACTATTTATTTGTTAAATAAAACAATACCTTGATCATCAGGCAAAATGAAAATTTAGAAACAAAATGTGAAGCAAGAGAAGTTTATATTATAACTAGCAAAAGGGTCTCACCTCAGCAATGATTAAAATTTAAAACATCTCTCAATTAGCTTGATTAAATTAAAGTTCTATTATCAAAGTTCCAGCAATATTTTTAGAAAAAAACTGTGGAAATGCACAGGTTTTTCATAAAGATAGAAAGCATGAAGAGAAACAAATACAGTAGCAAAATAATACAGCAGATTCAAACAACAGCAGCATGAAGCAAATTCCATGTCAAGTTTCAGTACCTGTGGTGATGCACCAAAAGATATATGCTGTCCACCAACCATAAAGCACAATTCTTCCCCTAACTATTTAACAAAAATGACAGAAAAGGTCAGTAATGTGATAGCTTGTATTTGGAATTCCAATTCTAATTCCATGAGGGTGGCTCATGCGGTCCGCAACTACTATTTAAGATGTCAATTTATAGAAAAATGTGATAATGGGTGGATCTGTAACATGACTCAATGTTTGGGGGGGGGAGCACTACAGCAAAACAAAACAGAAGACGTTAAGCATTAAGGTTCTAAGCACTGTTTACTTGGGGAGGATAAAAATGACCTATAAAGATAGAAAGCACCATAGTGATAAATCCTAAATCCACACTATCTATTAAATGAAATAATCAGGCTGTGGCAATCCACATTTAAAGATAATTGATACCATATCACACCATTTGCGTATTCATTTTGTCCTCGTGGTTACAGTATCACGAATACCATATTAAAGTAGCTAGCAATTTAACCATGCAAGCAGTCGGAAAACCAACCATTACCAAAATTTGGGAGAATCAATACAGCATTTATGGTTTTAGGGGGAAAAAACACCAGAGATCACCATGAAGCAAAATATATTGTCTATAGATCACCACAGATAATTAATACCATATCAGATATAACCCATGCTACTAGAATGCAAACAACAACCATATAAATTTAAAGCATGTCCAGTTAAATCACCTCCAGGTGCAATAATGATGTTCACACATAATTAGTATAAAGTACAGTTATAGTTTTGCAACTTCACATTGAATGAAATAAAATATCTTACCCTCACTACTACTTCTTCCATGTAGAGGCTGCCAGCTGCGGATGGAGGAACACATGCCTTCATCATTAAAGATCCTACCCCAACCATTCGGTCAGTGGAAGAATCATAGACTGAGACACGGCAAGTAACCGGGGTTGTTCCATCGGGAAATTCCAGCGGAAGCTCAGCTGTAAAAGACGAAGCAAAGGCATACAGCATACTAAGCTCGATGCAATGCAGGTTTTCTTTTCATATAAAAATAGGATATTAAAAACAATAACCTTCCCGGTCATGACAGCACTGTGCATATTGTGATGGTATTGGAAACGCAAAGGATAATCCCTGCAAAATGCAGTCATCAAAGACCGCGTCGCCGTATAATTTGTAGAAGAAATAGTAATATATATATATACACACATAGGGGGGTAGGGTGTGTTTTTTCGGTTACACATTAAACCACAAAAGAAAGAAAATAGAAATTATACCTAATAGAGTTCACACAGAACTCTTTTTGATGGAGAAAACAGGGACGGAGCCTTCGTTTCCAGAAAATATGTTCAGCGGAATTGAAGGATTTTTTTTATATATATGAGATGTTGGGATATATTATGTGGCTCTTAAGGATGAGTATATGATTTGTTATCGGCTATAGGAATAAGAAAACAAAAAGCTTAAAAACTCATGATATTTTGAGAATGTAAAGGATTTTATTGAATTCTCTATTTCTTGGTGTTTTACAATGGAAAAACTTATGCCTTTTTATAGGCAACTAAAAACAACTATTTACAATTTATTTTTCAAATGTCATAAATTAGACCATGACATTTACCTAATTTCAAGACTAAAGAGAAGAAAAATTATATCTACCTAGCTAAGGAAAAGACTTAAGACGGCTGCAATTTTTACACGCTATCCATCTATCACTTCTCCTATCACTTCTTAAGTTAATGCAATTATACACCATCATATACGTGTAAAAGAAAAACAGAAAAAAGAAGAAAATTATAAAAGAGAAACAGTTACCAACTAATAATTGACACAAATATGTCTAATCTTTCAAAAATCTCGATGAGTCTCTGAAATTGTGTCGCAGCTTTGAGAATCATCAATGTCTTCTTCTTCTTTATCTGTATTGATAATAACATTTTCTTCATCTGTAAGGCTATCAATTTCTCCGCTGAAAGTAAGGAACATATTCCAATTTGGTATTACCCATATTTATAAATAATGTCTTTCAGCTGTAAGTTTGTAATTCATCCATAATTCAATTTTAGGGATGTTTTCAGACTTCTGAAATATATTAATTTGTTCTTCATAAACTGAAATGTAAAATGATCTGATTCCCTCTTTTTGAATTTGGTCTGAAGATATCGTCCAGAATATTCAATGTCTGTCAACTAAATTCTTTTTCTGGTCGGACGATAACTGTGTGATGTAACTTCTGGAAGAGAAGCTAAAATTTTGCAGTAGATCTTTGGTTTGGAAGATAAGGATGACATATTGTCAGCTGTCAATAAAATTTTTCTCCCATTTTGTTCATTAGGTCTTCTGTCTTTTCTGTAAAACTGAATTCCATGAAATCAATCATACCGTTGTGGTAAAAAATGATTATCATTTCATCTGGTATGTCGGTCTTGTTTAAGTCATTCTGTAGAAGTAGAAGGCCAGAAACTCTGATCTGTGCATCTGTTAAGATTTCTTCTTTCTGTATAAATTTATAAACATCGGGCCTTTGTATAATTTTTATGCCTTTTTATTTTGACTCATTGAAATAAATTTCAACAAGTTTCTTATGTAAATCAACAAGGATTTGAGGAAATCCCCGTAAAACCTTTGCAGAAATAATTTCCTCAAGGTCAGGAACAATCTCAAGGACTGGTTCCATTGTTTTTCTCCAAGAAATATCAAGAATTTTGGTTTTAAAATTTTCATAACTTCTTGGAGGTGGAACATACTGGGTTTTGTTTTTTAAAACATTAATTTTTTGATTCAACTTTGTAATAGTTGATTCCATGACCGAGATCGTTTGATCTTTGAAATTACAATCATTTTGTAAACTTTTTAATTGATTGTTAAGATCAGAAGTTTTCTTTTGAAAATCCACAAGTTGTGTTTCATAATTTTTTAGCAAAGATGATTGATGTTGAATCACACCACTTGGGTTTTCTTATGCAATCTGAGCAAAACTTTTGACTTCCTCTGGTTCAATAAAAATTCACAGAAACGAAACCTTCTAGCATTTGACAATGCTTCTGAAAAACTGTAGTAACCTTTCCAAAGAGGTTTTGGACAATCAATATATTTTCGAACAGTATTAAAGTTATGAAAAACTCTAATTTTTGTTCCTCTGAAAATAACATAATATGTAAACTTCTTTTGAGGTTGCTCTGGTTTTTGATTTTGTTCATAAAGTAAAATGCCAGAGCATTTAAAAGCTGTAGCTTTTGCAATGCCTGAATATGCCATAGATTATCAATGATAACATGTTGTCTCTGTGTAACTTTTGTAATTGCTCTGAACTGCATAGCAGAATTTGAGCATTTTTGTAACGTTAATGTTCCATATTGAACTTCATCTTTGTAATCTTTGGATTCTCTTATTTTGGAGAACTGTGTAACACTTTTACTTTCCTCGTCTGAAGAAATATCTATTGGATAATTTCTCTCAGATCCTGAACTGTATAGTTTTTCTTCCCTTCTTATCTTAGAGACTTCGGGCTGTGTAATTTTATCTTTTCCTTTTGAAGGCTTTATAATCTTTCTATCAATTTCCTGCATAAAAAAGACGATTTATCTTTCTAGATAATAGGTCAGCAATATTATTGTCTTTACCTTTTATATATTCAAATTTTACTCTATAATTGTTTCGTTGAATTATTTGTTGTAAATTTATCAATCTTGTCTTATTAACTTTTTTACTATTAGCATTATTAATAAATTTTACAATAGCTTCATAATCTGTCCGGTTTCTAAAGAATTTATTAATGCCTGTATTTCATAATCTAAAGATGTCCAATTTAAACATGTTTTATTAAAGTTTAAACTAGCATAAGCAGCTATTCTTTCTTCATTTTTTGGACTAAATTTATGGGGTTTACAAATTAATACCGCTCCCCATCCTTTTTTACATCCATCACGTTGAATAATTATATAACTATCACTTGTAGGTAATATAATTATTAACACATGCGCTTGTAGTGATGGCGTAACAATGCTGCGCGTCTTGCTGAAGTCGACTCTGCGACTCGCCTTCCGCCTCGGTCGCCTCCTTCCCGAAAGCTTGAGCGAGACGACACACTCACACCTCTCGGTGCTTTAGTGGTCCCGCGGACAATGCTCAATCGGGCGACGATCATTTCATTGATGCGAGATGTGTACATAATGGTGCGCTTGGCAACTATTACAATGTGTTGGCTTGGAGGGGCCCCTGCATAACACTAGCTCTTTCTCTTTACTATCCTTTTCCCCTATAATAGTCCTTATAAAATAACGCAAGTGACACCAGAGACATTGAAAAGTCGAAAATCGCTTGTGACGGCCGTAAGGCCGTGATACATATTTTAGGTACATTTACAAGGCAAAAGGTCCTAACACTAAGATTTGGACTCCTCCGTGTCGGGCAACTTGGAAAGTCACCAACGAGACACTTTGGGGTTTCATCACTCGGCTCGGATGCCCGCTCGGGCGGGACTTGGCAAAATGGGCACGCCATGGTTGTGAAGGCGATCCGTGTAGCCTCCCCACCTAAGTTGGCGCGCCCGCCGCCTTGTGTTGTGGTAGATGTCGATGGTCAAACGCTTTCAATCGGCCTCGATTCCCGTGTATTCTCTTCTTCGACTATCTTCGCCACTTCACGCGGTATTCTTTGTGTCGATTGCGCTTTGGTCCAGCATCCCGGTGGTCGCAAATGATTTCAGCTACTTGCTTCCCTGTGTTGTTGGCCAGTCGGAGCTGGGGGCGGTTGGGCTCATTTCGGCTGATGTCCTGTTCGTCGGCTTTGTATGGTTTGAGTTGGCTGACGTGGATGACGTTGTGGAGTTGCCACCATGGGGGAAGATCCACTCGGTAGGCAACTTTTCCAATCCTGCGTAAGATGGTTAGTGGTCCAATATATTTTTGCATCAAGCGAGGGTCGCGCCCACGTGATGACTTGGAGAGGCGTGGATCAGGGACCTTAACCATCACTTGGTCGCCCACTTGGAATTCAACAAACCGACGCTTTTGATCTGCGTATTTCTTCGTCCGCCGGGCTTTCTCAAGTAACCGGCGATTCAATATTTTGCTCCCACTCTAGCGTGAAGTGCTTTGCGAAGAGGCTCTTCCTCCGCGCATCCATGAGTGTGTGGGAGTAGCGGTTCTTTGCTGCAAATCTCGAAAGGGCTTCGGTTTGTCGTGGAGCACTTTTGAGTATTGAAGCACAGTTGGGCGCGTCAGCTTCACCCAATCCTTCCGATTTGCGCTTCACAAAGTGCCGAGATACTCCTCTGGCGATCGAGTTGAGCGTTAGTCCGCCATCGGATGCGGGTGAAAACAGAGCTCGTGTTGAGTTTGGAGCCGAGAAGCTTCAAGAGCTCGGTCCAAAATAGGCTTGTGAATCGTGAGTCCGATCACTCACGATATCCCTAGTAGTCCCCATAGCTTAACGATGTTTTGAAGAAGAGTAGGCGGTCCCTTCATTGTGATTACTCGGGAAATGGAACGAATGTAGCATACTTTGAAAATCGGTCTACCACTACGATGATAGCATCCAAATCTCCAACTTTGGGTGAACCATTGATGAAGTCCATGAACACACTCTCCATGGTCGGTGTCGGAATAGGGAGAGGTTCAAGCGGGCTGCTTTTGGCGATCCGCCTGTTTTGTCGGCAACAAGTATGCGTCGTGCCTCGATGTCATCACGCATATGTGGCGATAGTATGACCTTTGGATAAGGGCCACCAGTCGCTTTTCTCCCGATGGCCCGCCCGCGGTGTCGTGGCATTCGAGATGATGGATTTTCTAAGCTCGCCTCTGTCGATGCGTGAGGCGATCTCCTCGTTTTGAGCACTCCATCTTGATCAGCGCCGGGTTTTCCTCGCGACTAGGTTGACGGAATCCTTGGTGATGGATCTTGTTTGGTGAGCTCACGTGTCCGGTCTTTTATTGAGTGGTAACCTTGCTCGCCGCAGCATTCTTTGCTGCCTGTGTCCCGAAATCGGCCTGCGGCTTAGGGCATCGGCGACATGGTTGCTTGGCACCCGCACGATACTCGAAGGCAAAATTAAACTCGTGACGACTCTTGCCATCGTCTTGTTGGCCGTCGACTTGGGTTTGGTCAAGAAATGACTCCTTCTTGTGTTGTCATCTTGACCGTGAAAGCAGCACCTGAAGGTAATGGCGCCATTGTCGAAGCGGTGGACAGCGAGCAACTCTTTCTCTTTGGTGGCGCCTCTACATCCTTGAGCTTTCGACTCTCGAAGGCCACAGGATGCCCATCTTGTATTAGGACTCCTCCCAAGGCGAAATCCGATGCATCAGTCTCTACCACGAAGGGTTTCGACATCTTCGGTAGCGCGAGGACGGGATCCGTCATGATTGCTCTCTTCAGCTTCTCAAAAGCATCTTGGTGGGGTTGTGACCAATCCCACGTCTCTGTTTTCTTTGTGAGGTCCGTCAGGGATCGGGCTATCTCGGAGTAGCCCTTTACGAACCTTCTATAGTAGTTGGCCAATCCTAGAAAGGACCTCACCTCGTGTACGTCCTTCGGTGGCCTCCATTCTTCGATGGCCTTAATCTTCTTCGGATCCATCCTGATCCTTCCTCTTTCAACGATGTGTCCCAAGAAATCAATCTTATCTTGGGCAAACGAGCACTTTGATGGTTTTGCATACAACTTCGTTCCGTAATCGGCGAGGACCTTCGGAGTGTCAATGTGTTCCCCAGGACTCGCTTATAGATTACGATGTCGTCCAATACACCACCACGAACTCGTCTAGGAATCACAGGTACTTGGTTCATGAGGTGCTAAGCGTGGCGGGCGTTTGTCAAACCAAACGGCAAAACCAGAATCGAAGGCCCTGCCTCGTTACCACCGTCTGTTTTGCTTCATCTCCTCCTCGATTCGAACTTGCGGTGGCCGACCTTAAGTCGATCTTGAAAAGTACTCGGCTCGGTGAGGCGATCGAAGCGATCGGCAACCAGCGGAATGGGATAGCGATTCTTCTGATCGACTTGTTAAGTGCTCGGTGAGTCGCAAAGACATGCGCAGCGAGCCATCTGCGCCTTACGGAACAACACTGGGGCTCGACGGCGACTTGGTCGGATGAGCCCACTATCAATCAACTCGTGAGTTGCTTCCCGATTCCTCGAGCTCGGGTGGGACATTCTATGACGGAGCGTGCGGCGACTTTGTGCGGCACAATTCGATCTCATGGTCGACTTCGCTTTGGTGGGGAGCTTCGGAGCTCATCCGGCATGGCGTCCTCAAACTCCATGAGGATTTTCTTCACACGCGGGGATTGGCCCGATTTTCCTCAATTTCTTGACGAAAAGGGTGCATAGGTAGCTCGATTCATTCTTTCTCGCATCCTTCACAAATCATAGCCGATAGTGGCTTGGGCCGATCTTAGGCGATCGGCATGGGCCACACACGGCTTGTTCCCCATCGTCATTAGAACGTCCGCGTGTGGCATCACTGCCTCTTTGTGTCTCAAGAAAATCCGACCCGGGATCAGTTTGAAGTCATCCATCGCCACTACGGATAGATTCGTCCTACCTTCGTACGGCCCCACTTTAATGAGTACCGATCTTGCAAGTCCAGCAATGGGTTGGGCGGCCGAGTTGATGGCCTTCACTCGTCCCACTCCTTTCTCCAGCACTAGCCCAAGGTTCCCCACCTCTGAGCTAGCTAAATAGTTGTGGGTGGCTCCCGTGTCCACCATCGCTCTCACGGGCTTCCCGTTGATCTTCACATCGACGAACATGAGCCCTTTGCTTCGGGTCAATTTTGCCGTGACTCCTTCTCCAAGTTCACTCGTCAAGGCTGGGGCGGATTTTACTCCCTTCTTCAGCTTCAGTTTCTTCTTCCCTTCCACTCTCGCCATAGCATTGCATCGATGAGCAATTGCCCCGAGAATCTCTTCATCTTCGCTCTCGGGTTCCTCTTCGCTACAACTCTCCAGTTCAGGCGGTGGTTGGGGTTCCTTCCCTTTCTTTTTAGGAGGCGGCATGGTGCCGTAGCACTGTTCCATAGCATTCAACAATTGTTTCTTCGGGCACTCCTTCATGCGGTGGGGTCCATCGCATATGAAGCATCCACCGTGTTTTTATTGCCTTTGTTGGTTTTGTTGTCGCTTGGAATCTCCTCGGGCGAACTTCCTGCGAGCTCAGGGAATATGGAGTCTCTCGCCCACGTGTGTTTCGTGAAGTCCGCTACAAAGGTCTTCGTCCCTGATCCTTTCTGCTGACTCCCCCCCGACGTAGTAGATCGTTGTCGTGGTTCGAGGTTGTAGTCATTCAACCGCTCAGCAGCCGCCATGGCTGTCGACAACGTCGTTACTTGTTGACGTTGCGATTCGGTTCTAGCCAGCAACCCAACTATGAACTGTTGAACCTTCGTGGCTTCATCCATCTCACGAAGGTCTAGGATAATCTCTGCATACGCCTTCACATAGTCGCTAATTGAGCCCGTATGCTTTAGATCGCGTAGTGCTAAGTGGGCGGAGAAGGTTACATTGTTCGGATAAAAGTGTTCCTTGAGGGCTTGCCGCAGCGTTGCCCAGGTGTTTACTTGAATCCTTTCCGCTTGAATGTCCTCAAACATCCCTCTCCACCATTGCTTAGCATTCCCTGTTAAGTACATGGTTGCAGTGAGCACTTTCTCCCTTTCGTCGTTGATACTAGATGCCGTGAAGTATTGCTCCATATCAAAGAGGAAGTTGCCAATCTCTTTGGCATCCCGGGCGCCATCGTAGGTGCGCGGGTCGGGGACTCTTTTCTTGGGTCCCCAATGTTGCCTCGCCGTTGTGAACGCCACATTTATCGTGGCTACCGCATTTTGCAGATCTTCAATGTCCGTGCGGTTGTTGTTCGCTCGACGAAGCACTGCAACTTCATTGCGGAGTTGCTCAATGACACGGTGTAAGTCTCTTACATCCGTTCCTCCACTCCCACCGGCTTCCCCGGTCTCAACTAATAGTCGCCATGCTCGGCGACTTTCTTCCAATGTCTCGTGGAGCCCGGCGTTTTCATTTTCTAACGCATCAACCCTCTGTCGTTGATCTAGGCCCCATGATTCCAGGTTTTCGACCTTCTCCTCCAAGGTCTCGATAGTGAATCGATATTGGGCGAGATCACTCTCAAGTGCATCTAGCCTTTGCTTGGTATTCATCGTGCGTTTCGGGATCTCCTCTTCCCGAACGTCCTGCGCATTCTTATTCACGGATGCCGTGGGATGTTCCATAGCTCTTGCTTTGGTCTCGATCTCAATCGAGGCTCTGATACCAACTGTCACGGGGCGCTTGTAGTGATGGCGTAACAATGCGCGCCGTGCGGCTAGAAGTCGACTCCTGCGACTCCTTCCGCCTCCGGTCGTCTCGCCCGAAAGCTTGAGCGGAGCGGCCTCACACCTCTCGGTGCTTTAGTGGTCCCGGGACAATGCTCAATTAGGCAACGATCATTTTCATTGATGCGAACGTGTGTACATAATGGTGCGCTTGCAACTATTACAATGTGTTGGCTTGGAGGGGCCCCCAGTCTGACACTAGCTCTTCGTTGATTCAGTGTTTAATATTTTTATTTCATTTTACCGTAATTGTGTGTTGTCACATTCTAAAGGTTTAATATTTTTATTTCATTTTAATTTTACGGATAAGTTTTTCATCTTCTATATTAAAATGTCGTTGACCATTTTAGTAGTTTACTATATAATGGACCCATTAATTTACTAAGATTTGGAACAAATTTTCTAGCATAATTTACTAGTCTAAAATGATTATATTTGTTTTAAATTTATTATTTATTCGGAAATTCTAAAATTTTAGTAGCAATATGGGGTTGTAATTCTATTTTTCCATTTTCAATCCTAAAAACGAAAATTTTCTTTTAAATAATTCAATTTTTCTTTTACTGATTACTATACCATTTTTTTCAATTTCCTTAAATATAATATTTAAATGTTCTTCATGTTCTTTTAAATTATTGTTTGCTACAAGAATATCATCAATATATACTAGACAAAATTTATATTTTAAAAATATATTATCCATAAATCTTTGAAAGATAGCAGACGTATTTTTTAACCCAAAACTTAATACATTCCATTCAAATTATCCTTTTGGACAAGTAAAAACAGTCACTGGTTTAAACTTAAAAATAAGAAAACAAGAAACTTAGAAACTCATGATATTTTGATAATGCAAAGGATTTTATTGAATTCTCTCTTTCTTGTCCAGAAGGACAATTTGAATGGAATGTATTAAGTTTTGGGTTAAAAAATACGCCTGCTATCTTTCAAAGATTTATGGATAATATATTTTTAAAATATAAATTTTGTCTAGAATATATTGATGATATTCTTGTAGCAAACAATAATTTAAAAGAACATGAAGAACATTTAAATATTATATTTAAGGAAATTGAAAAGAATGATATAGTAATCGATAAAGAAAATGGAATTATTTAAAGAAAATTTTGTTTTAGGATTAGAAATTGGAAATGGAAAAATATAATTACAACCCCATATTGTTACTAACATTTTAGAATTTTCGAATAATTAACAAATTTAAAACAAATACAATCATTTTTAGGATTAGTAAATTATGCTAGAAAGTTTGTTCCAAATCTTAGTAAATTAGTGGGTCTATTATATAATAAAACTACTAAAAATAGTCAACGACATTTTAATATAGAAGATGAAAACTTATCCGTGAAATTAAAATGAAATAAAAATATTAAACCTTTAGAATTACCTACAAGTGATAGTTATATAATTATTGATGTGACGGATGTAAAGAGGGATGAGGCGATATTAATTTGTAAACCCCATAAATTTAGTCCAAAAAATGAAGAAAGAATAGTTGCTTATGCTTGTGGAAACTTTAATAAAACATGTTTAAATTATGAAATACAGACATTAATAAATTCTTTAGAAAAATTTAAAATATGGTTAAAAAATGACTTCACTGTCAGGACAGATTGTGAAGCTATTGTAAAATTTATTAATAATGTTAATAGTAAAAAAGTTAATAAGACAAGATGGATAAATTTACAACAAATAATTCAAGGAAATAATTATAGAATAAAATTTGAACATATAAAAGGTAAAGACAATAATATTGATGACCTATTATCTAGAAAGATAAATCGTCTTTTTTTATGCAGGAAATTGATAGAAAGATTATAAAACCTTCAAAAGAAAAAGAGAAAATTACACAGCCCGACGTCTCTAAGATGAGAAAGGAAGAAAAACTATACAGTTCAGGATCTGAGAGAAATTATCCAATGGATATTTCTTCAGACGAGGAAAGCAAAAGTGTTACACACAGTTCTCCAAAATAAGAGAATCCAAAGATTACAAAGATGAAATTCAATATAGAACATTAACGTTACAAAAATGCCCAAATCCTGCTATGCAGTTCAGAGCAATTACAAAAGTTACACAGAGACAACAGGTTATCCTTGATAATCTATGGCATATTCAAACATTGCCAAAAGCTACAGCTTTTAAAGTCCAAGTTTTAAATGCTCTGGCATTTTACTTTTATGAACAAAATCAAAAACCAAAGCAACCTCAAAAGAAGTTTACACATTATGTTATTTTCAGAGGAACAAAAATTGGAGTTTTTCATAACTTTATTACTGTTCGAAAATATATTAATTGTCTAAACCTCTTTGGAAATGTTACTCTGATTTTTAGAAGCATTATCAAATGCTAGAAGCGCCTGGTTTATGAATTTTTATTGAACGGAGGAAGTCAAAAGTTTTGCTCAGATTGCACAAGAAAACCCAGTGGTGTGATTGACATCAATCATCTTTGCTAAAAATTATGAAACACAACTTGTGGATTTTCAAAAGAAAACTTCGATCTTAACAATTAATTAAAAAGTTTACAAAATGATTGTAATTTCAAAGATCAAACGCTCTCGGTCATGGAATCAACTATTACAAAGTTGAATCAAAAAATTAATGTTTTAAAAAACAAAACCCAGTATATTCCACCTCCAACAAGTTTTGAAAATTTTAAAACCAGAATTCTTGATATTCCTTGGAGAGAAACAATGGAACCAGTCCTGGAGATTGTTCCTGACCTTGAGGAAATTATTTCTACAAATGTTTTACAGGGATTTCCTCAAATCCTTGTTGATTTACAGAAGAAACTTGTTGAAATTTATTTCAATGAGTCAAAATACAAAGGCATAAAATTATACAAAGCCTGATGTTTATAAATTTATACAGAAAAAAGAAATCTTAACAGATGAACAGATCAGAGTTCCTGGCCTTCTACTTCTACAGATTGACTTAAACAAGACCGACGTGCCAGATGAAATGATAATCAATATTTATCACAATGGTATGATTGATTTCATGGAATTCAGTTTTACAGAAAAGACAGAAGGCCTAATGAACAAAATGAGAAAAAAATTTTATTGACAGCTGACAATATGTCATCCTTATCTTCCAAACCAAAGATTTACTGTAAAATTTTAGCTTCTCTTCCAGAAGTTACATCACACAGTTATCGTCCGACCAGAAAACGAATTTACTTGACAGACATTGAATATTCTGGACGATATCTTCAGACCAAATTCAAAAAGAGGGAACCAGATCATTTTACATTTCAGTTTCTGAAGAACAAATTAATATATTTCAGAAGTCTTAAAACATCCCTAAAATTGAATTATGGATGAAGTACAAATTTACAGCTGAAGGACATTATTTACAAATATGGGTAATACCAAATTGGAATATGTTCCTTCCTTTCAGCGGAGAAGGTGATAGCCTTACAGATGAAGAAAATGCTATCATCAATACAGATAAAGAAGAAGAAGACATTGATGATTCTCAAAGCTGCGACACAATTCCAGAGACTCATCGAGATTTTTGAAAGATTAGACATATTTGTGTCAATTATTAGTTGGTAACTGTTTCTCTTTTGTAATTTTCTTCTTTTTTCCTGTTTTTCTTTACACGTATATGATGGTGTGTAATTGCATTAACTTAAGAAGTGATAGGAGAAGTGATAGATGGATAGCGTGTAAAAATTGCAACCGTCTTAAGTCTTTTCCTTAGCTAGGTAGATATAATTTTTCTTCTCTTTAGTCTTGAAGTTAGGTAAATGTCATGGTCTAATTTATGACATTTGAAAAATAAATTGTAAATAGTTGTTTTAGTTGCCTATAAAAAGCATAAGTTTTCCATTGTAAACACCAAAAATAGAAATTGATAAAATCCTTTGCATTCTCAAAATATCATGAGTTTCTAAGCTTTTTGTTTTCTTATTCCTATAGCCGATAACAAATCTTATACCCATCCTTAAGAGCCACATAATATATCCCAACATCTCATATAAAAAAAAATCCCTTCAATTCTGATGAACATATTTTCTGGAAATGAAGGCTCCGTCCCTGTTTTCTCCATCAAAAAGAGTTCTGTGTGAACTCTATTAGGTATAATTTCTATTTTCTTTCTTTTTTGTGGTTTAATGTGTAACCCGAAAAAACACACTCTATCCCCCTTTATATATATATATATATATGGGGCTTAACATAAAAACCATTTTTAACGAGAGAATAGAAAACTAAATTTTTAATGCATCCGTCGTAAAAATTACTACATCCAATAAATGGAATTTTTGCTCTCATGAGATTCGAACCTGGGAGAAAATTGCATTTTTTTGGATGCAGTATTTTTCTCAATGGATGCATCAATTTTTATAGACAATTATTTTGGTTATTAGTTCTCACGTCAAAAATGGTTCTATATTAAGCAAACATATTGGGTAAAATAGAGTGTACACGCCCCGGTCTTTGTCATAAATTCCAGGATATGTTGGCCTGAAAAGAGCATACACGGCCACAAAAGTTGCTAGAGTAGAAGCTCCTCTATAAGCGAAAACAAGCATCAGAACTGCAACTACAGGCCAAATAAAACTTTAAAATTGGAAGCAAACAAACTTACCCAATCAATGAAGTGGCATAGCGCATTTGGAGACGCTTGACATCAAAGATTTCAATAAGACGCAGGCGCTGGAGTAGAGGAAAGGCAGAAATAAAGATAAGCTACATAGGACGTTAGCATACATATTCTTCCAGCAAGCATATCTTTACATACTTTCTTTAACAGCAGAAATACAATTCTAAATGAGAAAGGTATTTGATTTGATTCAACATATCATCTTGTAGAGATAACCGTGTGATCTTTAAGAGAAAATACCTGAGACCAAGGATCAAACCTAAGATGAAACCCATGGTCAGGGAAGCTAATAACAATGTCAAGTTTCAGAGGCTCCTGCAGAACACAGGAACGAGGTAAGTAGATGAAAGGTCTTTTAAGGATATTCCGACAGTGAGTTACGTAATATCAACCATTGGAAGTTTTCCAAACTATATCTCATTTAGCTTGTAAGCTAATATAAGCCTACTTATAGTGGGGAACTTTTTCATTTATTTCACACCACCAGAAATGTCAAGACAAGATATAGATGATTGTCCCCATAGGCTTAGCTCAACTGGTTAAGAGCTAGTAGATTTGGAACAAGATATAGATGTTCTCCAGTAACTCCACTATGCTAATGCATTAGATTTAAACACCCATCTCGAATCGAATAGTGCAAGCATGCGGCATCTAATGAAAAACATAACCAGAAATAGAAATTCAGCATGCATGCAGAGCACGATAAACCATAACACTCCAACATAGAAATAATCTATCTAGATAGAAACCAACCGAGCCAAACCTCATCATAGTACTTGACATGAACAACATCGTAGATGTTGGGCTGCTGTTCTATCTGAGCAAAAGCTTCGCAGATCGGCATCCCTATAAAATTGCCCATTCAAATAAATAAATCAAATACAATCTAGTCATTACTAACCCAAAAAAGCCTCACCTCCAGCCCAATTAGCAACTGTAAAGTCAACAAGAATCTCTGATCATCAATTTCAACCATATAGCAACTACAATTAAATAAGAACCTCCGATCATGAATCATCTTACACCATAAACCAGTAACCATCGGACAAATTTAGTCAAAACTTCAGCTGAACCCCACAGTTATACCCATGGTGTCATTTCCCTTTCGATTCAAAACAGAAATCCTACACATATACCGTCCGAGAAATGGGCAAAATCAAGATTTACCGAGAGAGAATGGGCCGAGTCCAACGCCGGGCCGGAGATCGAGGACGATGGAAACCATCGCAGTGCTCTCACATCTCCGTCTGTTTCTCTGCATATTCCCCCTTTACTCGTTGTATGCCAATTACTTCAAATTGACCTGAATTCGGCTTGAAATAATGATTGCGATGAATGATCCGCAAACTTGTGAACTGAAACGGCGCTCAGTTCACCCTCTTTGTCCGTTTTCGTGTATGTTGCCAAACAAAATTAGCATTGCTTGAATTGCGGGAGAAGCGGCCTTTGCTTGCAGAAATGTATGTCAATCGGGCCGGATGTGATTGTTTCGGGCCAGTGGTAACGAGCAGTTGGCTTATTCGAATTTCGGATTAGTTGGTCGGGCTGATAGAATTACGAAAATATTTTGAATTATATATTGACACCTAAAAATGATGTTTCGCTCTTATTGAGTTGAATATTGATGTTATATAGTAGTCTTTATCTATTAAAAAGTGATAATAGCAATAATATTATATGGTGAATATCAAATACTACCTTAGTCAAAAAAAATTGATTCTTTTTTTTTTATCATCTCATTATTGTTGGTCCATTCGAAAAATATCCATAAAAATGTCTCGAGTTTTATGTATCACATTATTTTATTCATAAAATACAATTCTTTTTAATCTACCTATCTAAATATTTTGAATCAATACTATTAAATAGGAGGGAGTAGAAATTATTTTCATTGTTAGAACAATTAATCAATACAGTCGGTTGATGTTATATGAAGTTGTTATGAATAAATGCAGCATGGCTATTCTTTTAGTAAAGATATATAAATTAAATTGATTCCTAATTTTTTATTAGAACTCTTACCATTACAATAGAATTATATAATTTAAAAATTGTGACATAAAGTAATATTATCATCTAAAGAAATTATCATCTAAAGAATAGTTTATGACTGAACAATAGGCAAAAGGAAAAGAAAAGAGGAAAAAAGAAAATGTCAAATTCAATTATAAAACAGAAATAAAGTTATACCAATTATGTTTTTCAAATTTAATATTAAATATTAAAATCATATGGATACACGATTAGTGAAAAAAAGTGTGCCATGTCATCGTTTGATTTTACATGACATCCCCATATATCTTAATTCATCATTTATTGCAATAACTATTATTATCTCCTTGTCAAGGACATATCTACTTTTTATGAGACTTCATCACATGAAAATCTATATAAAATTATATTTCCATTTCCTAAACCAAAACTTCATATTTAAGGTTGAGATTAATATTATTAATCAATGTGCACTATCAATTTAGTTTGCCTAAATAAATTAGCTTCTTCAATTTAAATCAACCATAATAAGAGATATTTTCTACAATTGAAATTCTAAATAAAATTGAGAACCCATAACCCATGACAAATTTAATGAACTTAATTTAATTTGACCAATGAATTGAACAAAAGGAAATTAAGCTCAACTATTATTATTTATTATTATTCACCCGTTCAACATCTACATTACGACTTATAATTAGAATGGCATGAATGTTTTGTTGATGGTTGGAGTTTTCAGGAAAAAATATATACTGTCTCTTGTCAAATAAATTCATGTCTAGTTGATATTTTCAAACAAAACTTTTGCATTAAATTAGAGTTATATAAGTAAACCTCGCTAAATAACAAAAAATAAAATAAAATTGCATTTGCTGTTGGCGAAGTCTTTATTTGTATTTTGTTGGCTTAAACTTAATTTTATCAATCATGTCCAATTCCTGGCTAGTTTATATACATTACATTACATTTAAATTAAAAAATAAAAAATAAATTATCTTGTCCAATTCTTGTATTTTTTGGGTTGTCCCATTCAAGATGACTTGTTTCATTATAGGAAATAATTATCTCTTCAAAAGTTATGAGACCTACCTATTTTTTATCACTCCAATCACTTTATATATTTATCCTAAATAACCGAGCCGAAAAGAAATGGACCGTTTTAGGTGGGACGGAGAGAGTAATATATTACTTCTTGGATCCATCAAAAGCTTGTATTACTTTTGGTGATATGAATTTTAATAAATTATAATGAATGTAAAATAAATGGATATATTAAATAAATATATTAATGGACAGTGAAGTAAAAATATGGCTATGTGTGGTTTTTTTGTAAATAAATAATAGATTAAAGGTAATTGATGTTCAAAAAATGAAAAATGTAAGTTTTTGTGGACGTTCCAAAAAAAAAAAGTAAATGTAAGCTTTTGATGGATGGAAGTATTATTAAGTAAGCATGTAAAAGTGCAGTTTATTGTTAAGTTACTTTCCTTTGATTAATAAGTTGGGAATTCGAATCATTTAGTGGGCTAATGCATGAATGCTTTTTTTTTTTTTAATAGTAACATTAAAAAAATTTGAGTTAGCATATAAAACTATTTTATCACATCGGTTTATTTAAATGTGAATAATTAATTAGATTGAAAGTATTCGATAATCTGTGAACTACACGTGAAAGACAGGCTATAATATATAAATCATGATACAACAAATTCGTCATATAAGACGTTCATAATATATAAGATTCTAAAGGCCTTTTGGACACAAGCATAATTACTCAACGAGCTCACTACTAAGGAAGTTTTTAAGACCTATTTATAATCAATTGAATATAAAGAGGCGAAATAATCTAGAAAGAAGAAAAGAAAATCCCATAGCTAAATAAGGGTTAATTGTCCCTAAATACATAAATTTTGATACAATTTTGGTTTTTGATATGAATTTTAAAATTTAAATGATAATACATAAACTTACGATATTTCTGATTTTTCTCATAAAATTGGATTATCCCAAATCGAAAATGAGTTGACAAAGTCTAAAATAATGTAACAATTCAAATGATCAAAACAACATCGTGTTGATTATAAAGAATTATAAGAATAATACAAAATAAAATGATTTCCAACTCATCCAGCCACTTCACTTTCCTCTCTCATCTCTCTTCTTCCCTATTCATGTTGGAACACATTATCCAGATATTTGATCCTTGGAGATGTCACGCCAACCCCATCAGCCATATCCATTTCTGCAGGTTTCATCGCACCACGTAATTGTTAGGATCGGGTCGAAAAAAACGCAGCGGAAATTAAAATTTTTCGAACTAATAAATGAAATAACGATTATTTCATTGCAACGATTTTAACGACTTCACGTTAACATGATGTAAGGTATTGAACGATCGAA
This sequence comes from Salvia rosmarinus, assembly GCA_036937905.1. Classification (NCBI taxonomy): domain Eukaryota; kingdom Viridiplantae; phylum Streptophyta; class Magnoliopsida; order Lamiales; family Lamiaceae; genus Salvia; species Salvia rosmarinus. The sequence continues at coordinate 88,145,219 of CM072815.1, read as the reverse complement.
TCATTGCATACCTTTTCGCACTCCGTTTGATCACGAGATTAGAAGCAATCAATTGCTCGTTATCCAAACTCGCAGGATCCAAACGCCTCCCATCTATCAGTCCACACTCTCCGGAACATATCAAGTAATTGTTTATTCGCTAGCCAAAACAACTACTCCTTTTCGTTTGTCAAAAAATCGGACGTCTCACTTGGATCAATAGAAAATAGGAACGTTTTACTTACTTAGGAATGAAAATCATCCTTAATTAACAAATCGTTTTCCATATAAATGATAATTAGTATCATTAAATAAGGAATTTATTCACTAATCAATTCCATCTTTATGCAACGTGATTTAATACGTGAATCCCTTTTTTTCTTTAATCCAACAATAATATATATATATATATATATATATATCTATATATATATATATATCGATTTTCTAGATTTTAAAATTAATCAAATTAATTTTATATCTAATTAAATTAATCTAATTAATTTAATATAGAATTAGACTTGTTAATCCAATTATATTCAACTAAATAAATTTAATTGAATATCTAATTTAACATATTAAATTAGAACAAGTCTCAATTATTTAATCATCATTAATTAATCGGATTCAACTATTGAATCAATTCAATTGACACGTTCTAGTTTTTGTGTGTGACCTCTTGGGTTCACGACTAGCACTAGTAATAGGCTTGTAACAAATTACAACTTAAACAAATAACATTTATTCATTAATTTATCGATAAATTAATTAGCAGAAATTAACTCAGTAATTCCAAGAACCTATAATCCATGGGATCATCTAGCAAGTAGCATGGCTACCTAGCGCTATGTGAAATAATGATGTAAACCTATTTTAAATATGAATCGCCATACACGCACGGTCCTTCTATTATCTAATCTCCAAATTGGATATTGAGTATGGAATTAAATCGAAAACTCAAAACAATCCAATAGTTACATTTCATTCAAATTCAATAACTCTTTAATGAATAACTACTCATCGTGCCTTGGCAAGGTCTTGAGTTATGAACAATGAAAGCTGTAGGAGATTCTCTCGTCTTAAACAAGTAATAGATTCTTTATCGACCACGCATTAATCTCCATATTTATTCATATCGCATCCAACATAAAATCTTTAACGATTGTCTAGCAATCGATAATATATCAAAATGAAATAGAACTCATACAAGATTACTATGGTGTCTCAGTCGAATGACTAATCATGTACTATCATATATTAGAAATTCTTATTTCGATAAAATAAATTCCATATAAAATTTCTAGCGGATGCATTCGGTGTCTTGTTCTCTAACAAGCACCCATATATACACTTACGTCAACTACGTTAATATTGATGAAGCGAATATTCTCATCTTATGAGTGTGTATCATATGTGCGAGTTATTTCCAATAATTGATGTCCATCTTGAATAGTCATTTCACTCGGAACTAATTTTAAGACCAAAGCTTCAAAGACATATTTCATAATCACCATCATATGCGTGACCATATCTTATAACTTATCATGGTCAAGGACTTTATCTAAAGTATAAAATAACAAATACAATAGATAAATAAATGCCTTTATTAATATAAATTCAATAAGATTGAATTTACAAATTTATTAATAAATAAAAACGACCAATCTAATTGGTGCGCCGGGTGTAACTCTTTCACTAATATCCAATCAAAATGGTACATAACCAGAGCAAGTGGAAGCTTAACGTTGGCGAGGTCGAACGACATCCCACGGCACATCCTTCTTCCAGCACCAAATGGGATATATTCAAAGGTTTCTCCTTTGTAATCCACCAAATTATCCATAAATCTCTCTGGTTGAAAGCAGTCTGCATTTTCTCAATATTTTGGATCTCTCTTCATAGCCCACGTGTTGACGATGATTTTGGCTTCTGCTGTTATCTTTAGAAGTAACTGAGGCAGCGGCGGATGCATCCTAAGAACCTCCTTCACAACTGACTTCAAATACTTGCATTCAGGAATGCGCGATTCATCTACCAACCCTCTTCGTCAAACACCTGCCTCACCTCTTCCTGTGCCTTTTCGAGGACTCTTTGATTTGTGAGCATTTCAGACATTTCCCAGGATAAACTGAAACATAGAAAACGCAGGACTAAGCTAAAGCAAACGGAGGTAGACTGCGATTATTTAAAGAGGTGTTGTGAAACACTAACAGAGGAAAACGGAGGCTGCATAAAGAGTTGCAAGAGCTTAGGGCCTGCAAGACTTGGAAGAACAAAGAGATGAGATCTAGGAAGTGAGGTGGAAGATATGAGTTGGAAATCATTTTCTTTTGTATTATTCTTGTAATTCTATATAGTCAAAACGATGTCGATTTGATCATTTGAATTGACACATCAGTTTAGATTTTACCAACTCATTTTCGATTTGGGGATAATCCAATTTTATGGAAAAATAAGAAATATCATAAGTTTATGTATTGTCATTCAAATTCTAAAATTTATATGACAAACCAAAATTGTATCAAAGTTTATGTATTTAACTGCAATTAGATAATTCCATAATACCCTAAATAGACAAACAAATCTAAAGCTATCACCATTTCTTCAATTATGCCATGAGTTATCGATTTTTAATTATTTTAAAAATTTAAAGAATATCTAAATCTATCTCTGAACAATTTTTTTATTAAAGTAGAGTAGGATAGTCGAGCTTGTGGATGTCCATGCATAAAAGTACATTTTTTATTTACATTAAGTTATGTCAAATTTCTGACAATCCTACTCAACTTTTAAGTACTAATTGTACAATCATATATTTGCATTCCATAATTTGATATATAATTGGTCAAAATCGATAATTAAAGATTAGTGGTGAAAGATCGATAATTGATATATATTTGACTATATTGCAACTATAGATAGATGATAAAATTGTGCACACCACAACCACCACATGCAATTATTTGTGGGGTTAAACTTTGGCTCAATTATTTTGAGTAAAGGAAAAGAGAAAACAGAAAGAAATGAATATGAGAAAAAAACGACGTGACATCTCCAAGCCCCTAAAATATGAAAACTTTGTATAATTGGTTTCAACAAAAGTTTTTCTTTTCCTTTTATGGGTGACGCATTGATCTAAGTTATCGTTATGTTCATTCATTTATTCCCATAAATCTAATCGATTGATTCTTATATCCATATACTTTCACATACTAAAAGCTATTGAACTTTTAGACGCAAATGACTCAAAATTTGTAAAATAACGTAAGTAAATACGTGTGAAACTAGAACCACTTATTTAACTTTTTTCTTATACCCTTCCACGTAAAATAATTATAGTCACTCATTTTTCAATAAGGAGTCGCTTCCTAACTTTCAATCAGTATCATTTATTTCACCTTATGCCAATACTCTTCAAATTCAAACAATAATTCCCACGATTCTTATAGTGTATCGTGGTAAAATTCGCCATCAATTAATCGGTATTTTATACAAATCGCCATGCAAAAATTCCCATCACCAAATTGATTTGTCAAAAAATTGTATATTTTAATTTGATATTTACAAAATGCATTATTTATGATTGCATCCCTGTTTATAGTCTACATACCGTAAATTAGACCGATTTAAGGAAAACAATTATAATAAATTATTAGCTAGGTTTGTGACTAAATATGAAAGAGTTGTTGTCCAACTTCCATCATTGAATGTGCGAACAACTTGCTTATTATCCACAAAAGATGTTTGATAAGAAGAAATTCCAAATAAGTTAAAGGTAACTTTCATCGACAGAAGAAAAGCACCATAATTTGACAAAACCTAAGCATCGGTCCATTTTTATTTATTTTTAATTGATATGTGTCCTTTTCTTACACGACCAAACTCAAATTTCCCAATTAATTTTCGTCCACATTTGCAAACTCAAGCCTACTATATAGCAATACTATTATATAGTTTCGATCATATCTAGCTTTGTTTGAGTTCTTTTAGGAAAAGAATCCGGCAAAATGTGAGTGAAGTCAGAACAGTCGTTTTAGATAATAAGAGTTTCTTTTACGTATTTATTAACAATGTTCCTTTTATCTTAAAAAATTAAAGATACATGTTTTAAAATGGTTTGTCAACAAAGGGAGCGGGACGGAAGGATGAGCATTTCCTTTTCTTTTTTTGATCAATTTAATACAGAAATTTAAAAGCCGTGTCGCGGTGACTCGAACGAAACATTTGGCGCCGACATTAACCACTCTATCACTAAAATAAACACACACATTACGGAAGGATGGGCATTTCCGTAATTTTGTTATGTAAAGAGGATAATAACTCTAACAGTTATTCTTTTCATTTTTTATGTAAAGAATATAAAAAAAATTATCCATTATCCGTTATTTTTATTTGTACCTGTTATCCAAACCACGTGATATTTTTTAGAATTAGTTAACCAGTCTCATATTCAGGTCGAACTTAGTTGCTTCACAATGCACTAACATCTCATTGTGTGCGTGTGTTGGTCTAGTGGTAGAGTGGTTAATGTCATCGTCAAAGGTCTCGGAGTTCGAGTTCACCGTGACGTGACCTTTAAAATTTATGTATTTAATTAATAAAAAAAACATCATATATTAAGTTATATTTAGTACATGTCAATATTCCAACATTTAATAATATTATTTTCATATATTAAGTTACTTTTAGTAGATGTCAATATTCCAACATTTAATCATATACAAAATAAATAAGTATTCTAATTATAAAAGACAAGAAATGCCATAATTTTCATATATTAAGTTACTTTTAGTAGATTTCAATATTACAACATTTAATTATATACAAAATAAATAAGTATTCTAATTTTAAAAGACAAGGAATGCCGTATTTCTAGTGTTACATCCAAAATATCATTATTACAAAATTTAAAATCACAATTAAAAAAATCTCCCTACAATATAGAAACATGGAATAAATGCAGAGAAAATTAAAAAGAGGCACATAAAATTGAGCCCCCCGATTCTTTGCCGGACCCACCACCGTGACGCGAGGCCGTGCTTTGACTCTGCCGCATTTCATCATACGTGTTTTTTTTTGTTGGGAGGGGGTTCAAATTCCACTAATTTCCAAATTGTAGTCATTTATAAGTTCTGGTTTTACCATTACAGTTAGAAAAAGAATACACTGAATTCATTCCACCCCACCTCCATCTGGATTTTCCTTTTTCTTTTGTCATTTTTTAAATATTTTTTGCTTTTCCTGGAATGTGTCTGAATTTGATGAGAATTGGTGGTCGTCTTGGGTGGGATTGGTTGCTGCAGGTGTTGAGATTTTTTTAGGGTTTTGCTATGGAGAATATAGAGACGTTGTTAGCTGCCGTGGCTCAGACAACAGGGTTCGGCGACGAGGAGCCGGTTGTTGCTACTCCATCGGAGCTGGGGCTGGAGAGTTCTGGCTCTCCGGAGGGTGATGAGGCTGCCGGAGGTGTGCGGCCTTCTCCGAAGGTGGGTGGGGTTGTTCCAGATCTGACGGCTCCTGCTCCGGCTCCGGCTCCGGCTCCGGTGAGTGTGAACGGCGCCCAAGAGAAGCGGAAGAGAGGTCGGCCGCCGAAGGGGCAGCTCACGGTGAAGCCTCCGCCGATTAAGCGGGTGAAAGTTGAGGATGAGGAGGAAGATGTTTGCTTCATTTGCTTTGATGGAGGTTCTCTTGTGCTCTGCGATCGAAAGTGAGTTTGGAGATGATGAATTGGATGAATTTTGTAGGACTTGAGTAGTACTTTTATGCTTTCTTGTTAATTTGTTAATTGTTGTGATCTCTCTGTCCTCCTTAGTGGCATGTTTCTATTCATAGAGAATGTTTGTCAATAGTAATGTCTCTCTCTTCAGATATTCATTTATTAGATTAAGTGTGTGTGTGAGTAGACTAAGTAGATTGAGCACATCAAAATATAAGCTATTTAAGAGCTTATAAGTTCACAATAAGTGTTTGACAAAATAAGTTTTTAAACAACTTATAAGATGTCAAAGTAAACTCCAACAACTTATAAGCTCTCAAAAAATAAGTTGCGCAACCCCAACTTATTTTTCATGAGCTTGTAAGCAATAATGATTTACCAATATTGTTCGTTATTCCAATATATATTCTATCAACTTCAGCTCTCTCACTATGATTTTCTTTATTTACTTCACAATCTTTTCTCTAACTTATAAGTTCAAATATCTAAATAATTTGGCAACTTATAAGATCTTGAATCTTATAAGCTTTTGAAACATCTCATAAGTTGATGGAGCTAATAAGCTCTCCAAAATATGCCTAGCCAAGCACGTTCTTAGTTTTTATGATATGGATCATTTTGGAAGATATTGAATTTATCTTGTGATGTTTAGGGGCTGCCCGAAGGCATACCATCCAGCTTGTATCAAGCGAGACGAAGCCTTTTTCAAATCAAAAGCTAAATGGAACTGCGGTATGTGGGCCTTCCGTTTGTTTGAAGAATTAAAAATTTCAATGTAGTTTTATACCGCTATATATTTATACTTTTTCTTGGTTTGTGGTAGTAATCCATTGATTGGCAGACGTTTTGCTTGCTTGGAACAGCTTGCCTAATGATGTTTTAGATGCTGATTAAGTTATGCCACTTGCATAAAGCTTGAAATGACATTATATATGACATGCCTTTCGCACGTGTAGCCTATTTTCCTTGGGTTCTTTTGCAACACTGCATTTTCACCCCTCATTTGGTAATTCGTTGATTATGGTTGAGACCTGATGAGTTGCCTGTTTACATTGCGTTGGTGCTATTTCTTGCAGGGTGGCACATATGTAGTGTATGCAGGAAGTCTTCTCATTATATGTGCTACACTTGCACCTATTCATTGTGCAAGGGATGTACTAAAGATGCAGATTTCGTGAGTGTGAGAGGAAACAAAGGATTTTGCTCAACATGCATGAAAACTATCATGCTGATTGAAAATAAAGACCAAGCAGCCAATGAGTCGGTATGTATATTGCTTCTTCTACTTTTATTAAATTTTAATAACCGCTTAGCCGAATTTCTGGCTTTATTGAGTAAGCTTGTTGATAAGATTTGCTTCATATCGAGGAAGGCTTCATTATTCATTACTTAGGCATCATCAATTTATTTAGCCTTGTCATAGAGATTTCTCTTTTATAACTGGTTACCATTATGATTACATTCTTTTCGTTAATCGTTCCTTGAAATCTTTTGTGGATTTTTATGTTCCAGCTTAAAACTGGACCAATCAGGAAAGTTAGCATTTATGAGGACTTTCCACTGGTTCTCCTTTTGTTTATTCATCCTTTTCTCTCTGCAATTCTTCTTGGTAATGATAATGTCAAAAATCACCTTCTAACTGTGTGAAATTTGTTTGTTGATAAGGTATTGAATCTACCTACTATAAATGTTGAAGCAAAGCATTGGGGGACCTTGGGGCCTATTAAATCTATTCAATTTTAGAGCAAGACCAATATAATTTCTATTTGTGTTACTCGGTGGTAATGGATAAACTGATTCTTTTCTGGCTGTTTGTGTGGGGAGAACACAATAGAGGGGCTACATACTGTGGAATCTTGCTTTGAAACCAAATGATATTTGTCTTTACGTTCTATAACATGTGTATGATGTGATTCAAATTTACTGACAATTGACATTCTAAAGCTTTGTCGAGTGATATACGCAAAGAAATGAACTCTTGCCTACTTGGATGGTTTTGTCAAATGACCATCACCAATGTTTTCCAAATTGAATTTGTCGATTAAGATCAATTCCTGCAAAACATAAAATGCTAACTTTTTCGAGCTTATGTGGAAACTGTTGTAAACATCTAAATACTCACTCTTTAATTGTTTGAGTAATAGTGCTGAAAATTATTTTGGGAATATAATTGAATTGAAAATGAGAATCTGCCAATATGAGATGAAAGTGTAAAGAATACAATCGATATAATGTCCTTTTATTTGAAGGTAATTAGATATGAGAATTTTGTTCTGAACCCATTGTAAGAAATGAGTTGTCACACAAACAATCACCCATAGATAGTTGTATTTAAGTTATGGCATTTGGCGCAACATTACTTGTTGAGTCAATATGAACGGTACATGTCTGCAAGAAGTCTTCAAATTACCTCTTGTAAGATTACTTTCTCATGATGTAATTACTTATAATCTTAGCATAAATGAAGTTGTACTCTGGTGCAATATTTCAGTTCCTTGCTTTGCATATTTATGTGATTCGTGTTCATTCTACTGGGGTTATCTCATGCAGATTCAAGTAGATTTTGATGACAAACTTAGCTGGGAGTATCTCTTCAAGATGTATTGGGTAATCTTAAAAGAGAACTTATCATTAACGCTGAGTGAACTCACACAAGCTAAAAGGCCCTGGAAAGGTGTGGCTGCAGTGACGCGCAAGCCTCGGTTAAATAATGCGATTCCCTCTGCAGTTGGCGGAGATGTTTCTATGTCATATAGGAGTACTGGACATCTGGAGTTGAATAAGCCCAATGCACAGATGAATTTGGTACAGAATGATGGGTTAAAGAAATCATTGTCAAGCAATGGCAACAATGTTGAGAAATTGAACAATGACACAGGAGAACATGGGCCAACTTACGGCAAAGAGACTGTAAAACCTAATGTCACTGATGAGACAAGCAGTGTCAAAGCCACTGACAAGCCAGACATTAAGGAAGGTGTTAATGGGCCTTGCATTAGTAAAGATCTAGATGATCCGTGCCTTGTCAATGATACCAACAAACCGTGCATCAGCCAGAACACAAATAGCAGAGAGACAGACAAGCTGGCAGTTAACAGTACTGAATGGGCATCTAAAGACCTCTTGGAGTTTGTTAAATACATGAAGAATGATGACCAGTCTGCTCTATCACAATTTGATGTCCAAATGCTAGTGGTTGACTATGTGAAGAAAAACAACCTCTGGGACTCACATCAGAAGAGTCAAATTGTATGTGATCAAAGACTCAAAAATATATTTGGCAAGCCACGTGTTGATCACATTGAAATGCTGAAGCTTCTTGAATTTCACTTTCTTGTAAAGGAGGGTACTCAGAAAAATTTGTGTGTTCCTGCAAGAGCTGTTAGATCTTCTGCAAGTAATTTGGATGCTGATAGAAAAATTAATGGGTCGCCAGTGCCAAGTAACAGTAGAAAGCGAAAAACGCGAAAGAAGAAAGAAAGCAGAGTATCCCATCTTGATCTAAATGAATATGCTGCAATTGATGTCCATAATATCAATCTGATCTATTTGCGGCGTAATTTGATGGAGACTCTTATCGAAAATCGTGAGAGTTTCAATGACAAGGTTATTGGGTCTATCGTGAGGATTAAAATATCAGCTAATGATCAGAAGCCAGAAGTTCATAGGCTCGTCCAAGTTATAGGTATAGTGCATGTAATTATTTGCCTCTTGCTTTAGCTGTTCCCATCGATTCCTCCGCACTGCTTGCTAGGACTTCTTTATCCTGACAGAGAACTTTTCTTGAATATGTTGTATCGGTAATTCAGGGACTAGTAAGGGGGCTGAGCCTTATAAAATTGGCAACAAGGCAGCAGATGTCATGATTGAAGTTTTAAATCTGGACAGGAAAGAAGTTGTATCGGTTGATGCCATTTCAAATGAAGAGTTTACTGAGGTAGCAAGTTTGATATATGATCACAATTTTCTTACTGATCACTGATGCTTTAGTTTGATTTCAGATATTTCTGGAGGTTACTTTTATTCATGAAATGTATGTTTATATATATTATAATTTAGAAATCTCAGTTATGGCATCTGTTATGCTTAATCTTTTTTATGCATTAATCTGTTCTTTGCTCTTGGTGATGCTCCCACAATGTATCGAGTTGTAATTTATTATAAAAAAGACATTATTACTTGTTTAAACGTTCCGTGAATCGTGAATTTAAGATTGAGATTCACATCTCCTCTGAGATCAACGTAGTTCCTTCAAAAGTTATGCATGTTAAGATCTTTCAATTTGTTAAATTAATTCCTCACTTTAACTTATATATTCAAAAGTTAATGTCTTAAAAAACTATACAAATCGCAGCCTTATGTGTTAATATGTGGTAAGGTTACGATTTATAGTTGCAGCATTGTGATATGCATATACTTATGTGGACTCCTACATCCTATCAGTCAGGAGGATACATTTACTAGCAAAAACATATGCACCATGAAATGCTGGCTCAACTTCATTGCACAGCCATGAACGCCCTTATCTTTTTCCTTGAAAGTTGTGTATGACAATGTAATAATCTTTTCTGTTGTTCAGGATGAATGCAAGTGGCTACGTCAAAGCATTAGATGCGGTCTCGTCAAACAATTTACTGTTGTAAGTCCTCATGTGCCATTGCTTCCTAATTTGATCTACAACTGCAAGACGATTGTAATCTGTTATGTTCATGCAGGATGAGGTAAAAAAGAAAGCATCTGCACTCCAATCAGTTAGAGTCGATGATGTGAGTTTGCTGGTTCTTCTTATCTGTAAACTAAATTTTGTGATCAATTACTTACTGTTTTATTGTTCTTCCAAAGCACCAGTTCTCGTGCCTGTAGAGAAGCAAGAATAAAACATCACATCTGATCCATAGTTATTATCTCCTTTTTCTTACACATAGTTTTGTAGCTCTGTTGGTTCTGATTTTGTAATTTTCTGAACATAGTGGCTGGAGGCGGAAATCTTGCGGCTAAATCATCTTAGAGACCGAGCTGGCGGGAAGGGGCTTAAGAAAGAATATCCTCTTATCTATTACTACTGCATGTATTACACATGGAATCATCGCATTATACCTTCTGTAGATCATGCTAAAAGTCTTAAATTTGGTGCAAAAGTATTTGGTTTTCTACAGTTAAATGTCAAAACTGCTGTAAAATCACGTCATCTTGATGTCTTCCCCGTTTAAATCATTAGTGAGATTCAATCTTTACTCCCTCACCCTCTTGAAGCTCCTTGACACACTTCACGCTTAGAAAAAATGCCGACAGATTGCAGCTGCTAAAATCACCAGAGGAGCGCCAACGCAGAATTTCTGAAGTTCCAGAGATACATGCTGATCCGACTATGAATCCAAATTATGAATCAGAAGAAGATATCGGAAGTTGTGACGTCAGTAAAAAAGGTACTCAAATGACACTCTTGGAAATGTCTATTATTTAATTGCCCTTTTTTCCCCATTAGTAAGGGCTGCATTGATGGCTACGCTTGATTATGCAGCTCAATATGTGGGGTCTAGCTATTCTCCGTCTCGGCGAACTGATTGGGAGTCCATTTCTTCTAAAAAAGGTGAGTTGGTGACATTTAGTTGTAGATAGGTTGATGAAATGTTTTCTCTTCCTCGAAATTTAATGTGCAGAAATTTGTTTTACATCTTATTCAGGTAAAGAAGAGCACTCTGTAGAGGCTCAAACTAGAATCACGGAGAAAACCGATGCTAGTGTATCAAATGATTTGGAGAAACACACGAATCAGATTGATATTGCTAGCTCACCTTCTGGTGGTAGGAACAATGAAGCCATGCAAAGGTCTGGATCGGAGACATTGACTGCAATTGTCTCCAAATCACAGCCTGCTGATAGTATAGAAACCGAGAAACTGTGGCATTATCGTGACCCCAATAGTAAGATTCAAGGACCTTTCTCCATGATGCAGCTGCGGAAATGTTATTCTACTGGACTGTTTCCACATCATATGAGGATATGGACCAATCACGAGCAATATGACTCATTACTTCTAACTGATGCTCTGAATGGGAAATTATATGCAGCTCCTCCTGACTTGTCTCTTAAAGCCTATTCAAGTTCACTGGAAAACGGGCCTACTGGGGGAATTGTCGCAAACGAGACTACAAATGAGACTAGAAGAGATACTAAACAAACAGAAGTGGCTGGGTGTTGTAGTTCGGGTGTTTTGCCTGACAGCGTGGCTAGACCTGTGAAAGCAGACGACTCTTGCTCCTCCGGGTGGCCACGATGTTGGGATTTGCTCAAGGATGATAATCCAAGTGCTGATGGTGTCCAAATACGTGATCTGCTTCCTCCATCAAACCCTGAGACAAGAAACGAACCTTTGACAGATCGAGTCCAAGAGAGTGATGATTTAAACCTCAGTTCACAAAATGGACAAAAGACTGCAGCTGGGCCGACTCAAAACCCTATGCCTAGTTCGGATGAACTTCGAACTCAACCTAAAGATGAGGACCGAACAGGTCAATCTTCTGAAGGAAAATTGAGATCTTTGAACATTGACCTGAGCTCAACCATCCTTGAAACTGTGCCGGTTTTGGCTTCTGTATCGAAGTCGGCCATTTCAAGTAAACAAGCTGAGAGTATAGATGTCTTGGATCTTCTTAGTCCTACCTCAAAGACTGAAAACCGGCAGTTGGTATCTGCAGATATTCCTATACAGGGTTCGGGTTTTCTGGAGCTGCTGAGTCCTGCACCAAGACCCAGCAATGAAGATCAGGGAGCTCAGGAAATTGACACCAAACAATCTGGGTTTACAAATCTTCCTATGGCTAATTCCAGCCCCGGCTGGATCGGTGCGTCTAGTCTAGGTATCGGTGCTGTGCAGCTCCCAGATGTAGCTGATGAATGGTGTGAATGTTCCCAGACACCTGCAAGACCACCTGTCCAGGAATGGGATTCTGTTCTCGTCTCTGCATCTGCTTCGAGACCACCTGACGTCACCGGTGAGAATGCTGATGCCCCGGCACCCGATGCCCACCATCTTACTCACGCTTCATCGTCCCATCCTCCATCAAATGGACCTAATTGGCTTACCATAATGAATGAGCCGATTGAGTTTGTTGCTCTAGGCGAGGATTCGGTATCCGATCTGTTGGCTGAAGTCGATGCAATGGAATCGCGAGGTGCCTTACCTTCGCCTACTTCGGCCATCAAGTTTGCTAGGGAATTGCTCGAAGATTGCAAAGATGATTGCTTTAGTTCAATCGAGGATTTCAGCCCAAACCCAGAACCTCGAAAAAGTGATGCATTGAGCTCCACCAGCGATGTACATTTGACTTCCCAATCCTCAGTTCCATGTAAACCGAACGGAACGTCTCCGGTTGATGCCTTCGATTTTTTCAGGAGGTCGAGTGTCAATTCATCTGCAAGCAGTGAGGGAGAAACTAGTGCCCCGGTTCATTCCGGGGATGCCGGTTCGGAATTCCACCCTGCCGCTGCACCAAATAACCCGAACCAAGAGATGGTTGGTGCCGGTGCAGCCATGGCTCCTGGCCCAGGATCAGATGCTACAGACCCCGGTTGGGGACAGATGCAGGGTAACATCAACCTGGTCACAGTGCAAGGCAATGTCAATCTTGTCCTCGGGGGACCCACCGCCCAGGGAATGGCGAACCTTGGATGGGGAACGAACCAGGCTCCCAACTGGGCTAACCCGAACTCGATCCGGAGCCCTAGAAACGGGAGTTTGCCATGGGATGGGCAGCGCAAGTATGGCGGTGAGAGGTTCAACTGTCCTAGAGAATGGGGTTATCAAGGTAGTGACCCGGGATTTGCGAGCGGGAGGGGAAGGCTGCCCTGGGGCCGTCAGCCGTACGGCGGCGGCGGTTATTCGAGGTCTCTTCCTAAAGGACAGAGGGTGTGTAAATTCTACGAGAGCGGTCGCTGCAAAAAGGGAGCTTTCTGTGATTACCTTCACCCATGATTGCTTGAATTCTCCTACACCTGAGTTGTAGGTAACTTTTTTTGTCGTATAATTAATTGTTGGAGTAATCTCTCTAGGTTCAGATAAATTTTTTGTATAATTAATTATGAGAGTAATCTCCTCAGCTGTAGATTTGTACTCAGGTTCATTTTAGTAATAAAAAAAATTGTGACTCTAGGATTGAAGCATTATACCAGTTTGTACCCATGGTATGTACATCAGTACACATGCAAGTAAATTATGTGTGTATCCTATTCTTATATTCCTATATTCCCATTTTTCTTCTTTTAGTGTCGCATTAATCTTAACGAGTCGAGCTTCAACCTGGCAGTTTGACTAGTTAGTTGTCGAGCTTGCTCGTTTATACGAAAGCTGGCTGTCTTAAACTTAATAAATTCATTTTAATCTAATTATATACTTTTTAGAAGTTGGAGTTAGACCCATTTCAATCATGTATTGTCACTATAAAATTTATGTGTGAAAATTCATATGATCTTTATATCCATGCATTATTACCAAAAATAAAATATAACTGACAGAATATTATATCCAAAATTGTGCACAACCACCACGTGGATTTATTTTTGGGTTAAACTCAATTATTTTGAGTCTAGGAAAAGAGAAGTAGAAAAATGACGTTACTGGAAGAAAATATAATATAGGGCCAATTTACACCTGGGGAATAAAATATAATCAAGGACCTATTTTATACATTTTCTTTTAATTGCATTTTACTCATCCAAAAAAAAGAATTAAAAAATAAAAGAAAGAAACAGAAAAAAAATCACTTAAATTGATTTTTGAGATGAGGGATATGAAATCATATTAAATAATTGTTGGACATTTTGATGTAATTTCTAAAAGAGGGCACTCAATTCCGTGGACATCTAACCAACTTAAGTTTGTTTCCCAACACGCTACTATTAATAGTTTGCATTCTCAAATTAATAGTCGAGGACGGTTGCAGGTAGCTAAAATAAATAAATTATCGACTAACTTTTCCCGACCGCAAGTAAAGAAAAATAACACACTTGAATATGCTAAAAAACCCTTATTATCTGCAAGATTTGTTTGATAAATTAAATAAAAATAAAAATAAAAATGAAAGCAAGTTATGCGTTACTTTCAATTGACAGATTGGAAAGCACGAGCAGTTGAAAGACACTAATATGGAGATGGTGAAAAGCAAAAGAATTAAGTCATCACTAAAATAAGTAGGGGTGTGCATGGACCGAACCGAATCGAAAAAACCGACTGAACCGATCGATTTCGATCGGTTGGTTCGGTTTTGAGAATCGATTTTTGGTTGGCTCAAAATTTTAATTAAAATCGCCGATTCGATTACTTTTCGGTTTTACGTTTTAGATTCTATCGATAACCGAATGTAATCGAAACTATTATTTTATATATTTTATATAATAATTAATTAATATTTTAATTAAATAATTAGGATAAAAATATGTTTATTTAGAAAATATATATATAATTTATATTTCGGTTTGGTTTTGATCCGATCAAACCGATCGATTTTTTCGGTTCGGTTTTGGTCGGTCCAAATTATAATCGGTTCGGATTCGATTTTGAAAATTTCGATCGGTTGGTCGGTTCGACCGACCGATGCACACCCCTAAAAATAAGTGTGTGGATATTCTTTTTCCAAAGGCGCCCAACCTATTCCCTAGATCTTTTGATCAACCTTTGAAATTTAATACAACGACGATCTCGTGATTGAAAGGTCAGAATATTTGAACTCTATATATCATTGATTGTATATAATAAATACAAATTATTCATTAATTTTGACATATATATATATATATATATATATATATGTATTACTAACAAAATGTATAATATTACATAGCGAATACACCTATCAGCTATTGTATACATATGAATATTACATTCCTATGAAATATAACAATGTCCTAAATTAAAATATTATTCTTATTCGAGGTTTAAGTATCTATCATTAAAAAATCGAGTCAAACAAAGAAGAGTTAATTCTTTTACGAGTTCTATATTTAGGAGCGTAAAATGAAAATTAATGGAATATATGAATGACTTATAAACTTAATCAAATCGTAGTATAAAAAGGTAGCAACATTTGATGTTCAAAGTAAATTCCAAGTCTATATCGTGTTGATTCATGACAAATCGAGCTTTATGGGATGAAATTTGAGTAAATTTAGAGAGGGAGGAATGACGAACATATAAGTTAACCCAGAATTCAGAAGAAACATGGGAATAAAAAGGAGAAAAGAGAGAGACAGATTTGACCCCCAATCACGTGTCCCCCAATTCCTTTCCGGCCCCATTTCCATTTCCAGTCCACGACGCGAGGCCGTGCTTTGACTTGCCGCTACTTCATCCACATGTAAATTCGTCGAACATTTGGTGGGCGGAGGTGGTGGGGGTGGTGTGGTGGCCCTACAAACGAATTCCACTTCTCGCCGAAAGATAACCATATTAAAAAGTTTGGTTTTTTCATCACTGTTACAATAAACAAATACAAACAAACAGAAACCCAAATTTCAACATTCATCCCTCTCATCAGCCCAACCCCACCAGCTCCACCGTCCATCTTCGTGATTCTCTGGGTTTTATCTGTAATGCGTCTGAATTTGCAGGATTTCTCGTGATCAATGATTGTGGAGTCCGGTTTGAGTGGGGTTTGTTGGTGGAGAAATTTGAGATTTTTTTAGGGTTCTTTTTTCTTTCTCAAATGGAGAATATTGAGACTCTGTTAGCAGCTGTAGCTCAGACGCAAGGGTTTGATGATGATGATGACGCGGTTGCTTTGAAAAAGAATTCCCGCTCTGCGGCGGCGACTCCGCTGGTTGCTGCAGATGCTCGGCCTTCGGCGGCGGTGGATGCAGCTGCTCCAGCTCCGGCTGCGGAGTTTCCGGCGGTAGGGCGGGTGATCGGCGGCGGAGAGAAGCGGAGAAGAGGACGGCCGCCTAAGTCGCAATTCGGGGCCAATCCTCCGCCGCTTAAGCGGCTGAAAATTGAGGATGAGGAGGAAGATGTTTGCTTTATTTGCTTCGATGGCGGTTCTTTGGTGCTCTGCGATCGCAAGTGAGTTTAGTTAGATATGATTAACTGTTTTCTTCCATTTTTGTTGAAGAATCATTTGCTTCATTAATTTATAATCATCTGAGATTTTAATGAAGGTAGTGTGTGCAATGTGATTTTGGGAGTTATAATGTCTTCCATTTTTATTTAAGAATTTTTTTTCTTCATTAATTCATTATCATCTGCGAAATTAATGAAGATAGTGCGTGGAATGTGTATTTTGGAGCTTTATTTAGATCGTCGTCTTCTCTCAGTTGCTCTGGGAATTTATTACTGAATTCGTCTTGTTGTGATTAGGGGCTGTCCAAAGGCGTATCACCCGGCATGTATTAAGCGAGACGAAGCATTTTTTCAATCGAAAGCGAAGTGGAACTGTGGTATGTTCGTATCTCTACTGTAAGAGGTTAAAGGTGTCTGTTTGGTGAAAGTGTGTCAAATGGCATTGGTTAACATGCATTTGTTGCAAACACCGACCTTTTTGGCTTCGTTCAATTTTGCAATCCTATACTCCTTTAACCAAATTGCTCCGATAGCCATGCATGCATTCATTGATTCCATAATTCTCACACTTGTTGACAAAGTGGTAGTGCGTTGAATATAACTGTTTCTTGATGAGCACTTTGCAGAATCTTTGTTAGTTACTTATGGTGCTATTTCTTTTAGGGTGGCATATATGCAGTGTATGTCAAAAGGCTTCTTATTTTACGTGCTACACTTGCACCTATTCGTTGTGCAAGTCATGTATCAAG